>JAENPR010000508.1:0-455343 GCA_018135685.1 Themeda triandra
CCATTTAGAAAGAACTGTGCAATCGGTGTTGCTCATTCCACTATTTTCATTATATTACAATTCTTGTTTATTAAGTGAAATTCCTAAGCACACAGTGAAATGCATAATGCAGCCGACTACAAGTCAAAATGGTCCAAACCGATCCAAGACATCAAGCAAGCAGCTGAGAGGTCATGGAACACACGTCTCGAAGTTGAAATTCAGGCGCTAGCCAGAAGAAATTTATCTAGACACACAATATAACAATTTTTTTCTCCCCTTACAACACTTATATATACAATTAAATTATCATGACATATTTTTTTGAGAGGTCATGACTTATTTTATTTCTGTTACAATGTCGCGCTCTCTGTGACCGTGTTAATTTCACAAACTTAGTTTGCTTTTATTAAATGTCACTTTAACGTCGATATTTAATTTCCAAGTATTGTTATCTTATCATGCGATCCGTGTGTTTTTACTACAAAAGTTTATTTGTCTAGTAGCAATGCACGGGCACGAAGCTAGTACACACATTAAAAAGTTGGCCCAAAGACAAGATGGTGATGTAAACTTACAAGGAAAAGGTAGGCACCCAAAAGGAATGAAGGACAAGATTAGCATCACACACAAAAGGTTGGTGTCGTAGCTGTTCATGTTGTATCTCTATGTATCTTTCAATGGACTTAACCTTATGTTTGGGGGTTACGGTTGGGCTTTAGAGCAAAATAATATGGTCTAAAGTACCATGGTTTTCAAGACCTCTGATATATATATAGAGCTAAATTCTCCCCTATGAATGTATAATAGATATCATTTAGTAGTGTTTCTAATGAATTTGGCAATTATTAATGTACTCCTTGCTCTCTAATAAAAATAATCCTAGCTAGATTGCATCTATATTTCTGTTTAATGAATTGCAAAATTCTTAATGCTTCCAAGTTTTCTATTAATAAGAATGATTGGTAGTAACAAACCTTTGCCAAATCTATGTGCTGCAATTCAGGATCCCTTACTCCTACTACTTTTAGTTATCGAAAAACACTACCTCAGTCCCAAATCAAATTTATAGAAAAAGGCAACAATATTTATTACACCTAGTTATTATCACTAGCTACATCATGAAATATATTTTCAAAATGTATTTATTTATTGTCATAGGTATTGTTACCTCTTCTTATAAAGTTAGTCAAACTTAAGATAGTTTGATTAAGGTGATTCTAGGAATTTATCTATTTTGGGTCGGAGGGGATATAACAAGGTACTCCCTCCATTCCAAATTATAAGGCATTTTGAATTTTCTAAATACATTGCTTTTGCTATGCACTTAAATATACACTATGTTTACATACATAATAAAAATATATTTAGAAAAACCAAAACATCTTATAATTTAGAACAGAGGAAGTAACAATCAGTTGTTATGATGAAAATAGGATGACTTCTCACGTCTTCTGTTTTTAAAAGCCTCCATGGATGACATGACTGATAGGTAGCATCACATAGGACAAACCTAGACTCTTGGATATGGGGTGGGCTGTACAACTACTTGAAGATTGGACAAACCCGGACTCTTGAATATGGGGTGGGCTGTACAACTACTTAGAGATTTGTTTCGCTTGAATACGTGATGGGTTTTCTCTTTCCTGATACCTACTTATAAGGTGGAAAGATACCATATGCCATTGTGGCACAGAGGTGTGGAACCCAAAGCACCGAAGGAAAAATTCAATCGCCTTCACTCTTCTATTAGAAATGATATTGAGAGGTCTTTTGGAGTTTTGAAATTGAAATGGCCAATTCTATACAAGATGCCCAACTACATGTGGAAGCAAAAAATGGTGGTTGTTGCTTGTATGGTCCTTCACAATTTTATTCGTGAGCATGGTAGTGAAGATTTGGACTTTGCTTGTTTTGATCGATCGTGATCCTCATTTTTTCCGAACAATACCGGAAAGGTATAATCGATATGCAGTTACATCGGATGGTTCTACTTCGAAAGCCAATGCCACCACTATGGATGTTTTTCGTGATGACTTGGCCACGGCTCTTGCTCTTGCTTGGAACTAGCATGTAATGGAAGACAAGTCTTCATTTGATCTTTAGTTATTTTTATGTATAGACAATGGTAATATTGTTAAGATGTTGTCAGGTTATTTCGAGCCAAAAAAGTCTTGCCTATGACCGTCCCACTGGGCAGGTCGGGCCTCATTTTTTAGGCTGGGCCCGGGCTTGGGCGAGCCGCCCGTACATTTTATAGTGTAAAATAGCAAAAAACAGTATTTCCTGCCGAGCTCAGGCCAAGAAAAATTTTACTGAGCACCAGAATCTGCGCGCTGGCCCGTCCAGTAAGGTTTGTGGGCTGGCTAAAACTCGTCGGGCTCAGGCCGAGCCCATGGGCCAGGCTGGGCCGGACTCAATTTGCTCAGGTCTAGTTGTCATTGACATGGGTTAATTAATTATCTATCTTGTGTGCCGTTGAATACTCATGAATATTTGTGTCAAGATATTTGTTTAAAAAATACACCATGTTATTGAATAAATATGAATAAAAGGTGTGTGCTACATGAAAAAAAAGATATACCATATTACAACCCAAGGGCAAAACAAGCCATTCCCAACAAAACCTCAGTTTCGTGGATCTAGAGCCGCTGTGTAGCCAAACAGTTTCCTGGTAGATGCACGGTGAATCTCAGACATATGGCGGAGCTGTTCCATGGTAAATCCCAGATGTAGATTCACTTTTTTTAGTAGTGGAGCTCTCGCAAACATGCCCTATGAAGCGCATCTATGCATGTACTATTAAGAATTAACTGGTACTATAGCTACTTCATTATGTTTTCCTTCAATGAGAGGTCTGTAGTACAATGGTGCAAATTATCCACTATATCAAATGGAAATATGGCTTATCACAATCATCGATCAAAGGAGAATCCAAGAGAATTTTATATTGTTCAAGATACTGAATTCTTTATAATCAAAGTTATGTTGAAGACTTTTTTTTATATATGAAAAGGTGGCGCTTTTGCCAAGAGTTTGCTAAAATGTTAGGTAAAATACCACTTGAAATGCTAAAGAGAACATAGGCTTGTAACAGAAGCCCATTTATTCCAAACACACATACATCTGTATTTTAATCATTACTCGGGCATATAGTTTTGAGACCCGTGTGCCGTGTGCCTTTTGCAGCGGACACGACCATGCATGCATACACAACACATTGCTTGTAGCAAAACTAAAAGAGTTGTGGTGGTACTTAGGGCACTCCCAACACAGAAACCACCATAGTTTCTATGGATATTTATTATCATGCCAACTAAGCATTTTGCTAACCGAGGAAAGAGAAAAGAAAACATATAAAACCATGCCAACCGATGTGTTGAGACGATCCTGTACACCAACAGTTAATGGTCTGTAGATGTGTGATGTTGGAAGATTCTGAGGAACTGCTTGGTTTTTCTAAGTGTGATTTGTATTTGTAATAACTGAACATGTTTATGTGCCTCAACTATTACATGTAAGCTATAATATTCTATGACTATTTGTAATATGGAATATTATTAATCTTTATGTATGCATTTGCTTCTTTGGAAGTTGAATTTATCTGTTGGAAGTTGAATTTTATCAACTGTTTTGTACGGGTTGATCATGTTTTCAAGGTACTATTCCCTGCTTCAATTGTTATTATATATTATTTCTTTCTTCCACACTCTGAAAATCGATGTTCAACTATTGGTAAGTTACTTAGTTTTTATTCATTTATTTTAGTTTATCAAAATGAGTTTTGCTTTCCAATTTTTTCTAATGAGAATCTTTGTTTTGCTTCTTCTAGATGAAGTGTATGGGTTGCTGTTTTTGATGATGTAATGATATGGTCAAACATATGATCTGCACGAGCTGAAGCTGCAGGGCTTTGTTGTGCACCTACAGTCCAAGGTAATGTACCCACCTGTTTTGTTCTCTGAACTTTAGTAAGGTGAACATTGTCTGAGTATGTGTATTGTTTGTGTGGAGTACGGACGAACAGACACTCAAAGATAAGGTGCTTGGACCACCCTGTTTTCATTGAAGGTGAGGTTTATATTTTTATTCACTTCTGATTTGTTGTAGTTTTTGTCAACTTGTTGATGTCTTGTTTCGATTCATGTCTGTACTGGTTCGTTGATTAGGTTGTTTCAGGCATAGTTCATGTGAGAAGTTGTTGAAGTTGAATTAGTAAGTAGCCATTTTGAGAAGGTGTCAGTTTTCTAGTGTGGTATTACATGTTGATCTAGATTTAGTATGAGGCCATTTGAGAATATGTTGGTTTTTTTTAGTGTGGTATAACCTTTTTTACCATGCAATGATATTGGTAGATGTTGATCTTTAATTAGTAAGCGCAATCGGCAGATGTGGGTGCTGCTACATATTTTTGATCCTTGAATTTTTATCATTATTTTTTCTAATGTTCCATATTCTGATGGAGGTTTTCTTTTGTTTTACTGAGGTCAAGCTGGAGCTATATATCTGCTCTGAAGTGGAATTTCATTATTTGTTGACATGGATTTTCATTCATGGATTTTTGGCTGCAGCTTGGAGCTGCAATGATTCCTAGAGTAAGTTCTTTTTCTCTTAATATTGGCTGAGAGAGATATGTATAGCTTGTGTTGGGTTCTGGTCTGGTCAGTTTAGACTTCAGGTGTATGTAGTATTTACAGAAATATATTTTTTTGTCACCATTAGTTACAATGTATGTAGTGTCAGAAGTGCATTGTATATGCATTTTCTGTGTTCTTTGTTTCCAGCTAAATTGTTTTATTTAGCTTACAGTTTAGGATTGTATTATTTACAATTATTATGGCAGTGTAAATTGCTCTAGGTGCTGGTGCAATTTTCTCTGTTGCATTCTATTTCTGCATTTTTTGTCCTATTTGCCGTGCAATCTGAATTTATTCTAATTTGCTTTTCATAGAAAAAATTTGGTATTTGATATCTGAAGCTATAATCTGTATGCCCTATTTGGTTTGCTTTCTGAAATTCTTCCAATTCGCCTTTCGTAGAAAAGATCTGAAATCTGTTATCTGAATTTTTCTCTGCAACTTATTATGATTGCTGATTTTTCTCATTCCTAATGTGTGTAGGAAGTGCTATAGTCTGATTAAATGGAATTAACAAGATAAGTAGCTTACCCTGTTATATGCCTTCCATAGCAGTTCTTTTGTAATGTGTTTTAATGAAGGAAAATGTTTTGTAAAATTTGTTGCAGGGGTCTGATTCTACGCATTGAAACAGATTGATGTGCTCAGCTTATAGATGATGTTCTTCAAACTGTAAGTTCATTTCGGCCAGAGCTTTTAAGCTATCCCAAATTTATTTGTCATGATGGATATTAATTGTGTTTTTATGCATTGGTTCTTTGTTGCATGAGTCTTCCTGCTTGGTTTCCTAGAAGTGGTGTCATTGATTCAGTTTTGCCAAAGGTTAGAAGTGCAGTGTTTCCAAGAGTAAGTTGTTATTGGTTTTTTAACTTTTGGTGCTGAGAGTTGTGTATTTCTTCTGTTGGTTCTCATATTAGTTGTGTCAATGTTCTAGGATCAGGCCGATATCTTGTTTATAGAGCAGCATTTTCAATTGTGCTAGTCATCCAATGTGTCTCCATTAGTTACATGTATGTAGTGTCAGAAGTGCTCTGTATATGGATATTTGTATTCTTTGTTTCTAGCTAAATTGTTTTATTTAGCTTACAGTTCATGATTGTATTATTTACATTTATTCTGTCAGTGTAAATTTCTCTAGGTCCTTGTGTAAATTTCTTAGTTGTAATCTATTTCTGCATTTATCTGTCATATTTGCTCTGCAATCTGAATTTATTCCAATTTGCCTTTCATTGAAAATATTTGGTATTTGATATCTAAGCTATCTGTAATCTGTATGCCCTATTTGGTTTGCTGTCTGAAATTCTTCCAATTTGCCTTTCATAGAGAAAAATGTGTTTTTTTTGAAATTTTCGTAATTTTTCGTAATATTTGCTTTGGATTTTTTGAAAATCTTTTAATTTGCCTTTTCTGAGAAAAATATATGGATTTTTTTTAATTTTTCTATATTTTTTTTGTCCTATTTGATTTAGCATTTTGAAAATCTTCCAATTTACCATTCATAGAAAAAAATCTAGAATTTGTTTTTGAATTTTGTCTTTAATGTTTGTATTCTCGCTTTCTTTTTTCTGAATTTTTTTTGGCTTAGTTGGTGTCCTATTGAAATTCAGGTGATGGATTCCCTTTCCATCACCTGAATCCCCCCATGAAAGATTTGGGTATTTAAAAGGGTCTGTCTACGGCAGACTCGGATGATTTATGGCAACCTGTCACCCGAGTGAGCAAGGCCCAAAAATCACTCGATTCTCCAGATAAGACATAATCGGGTGATTTGAAGCCATCCATCACCCGATTCTACTCAAAAAAATAAAAATCAATCACCTGATTTGCAAAAACCACATCATCCAAATCCAATGAACTAGATAAAAAACAAGTTAACAGATTATATTTATAAAATGCAAATTAAATAAATTCTAATGCCAAAAACAAAGGAAAAAACAAAAAAAATATAAATTTAAACAGATCTATTCTATGAAAGGCAAATTAAAAGATGATCAAATAAAAAAATACAGATTTAATCAGATCTGTTCTATGAAAGGTAAATCAGAAGATGATCAAATAAAAAGTTAGAGAAAAATACAGATTTAATCAGATCTATTCTATGAAAGGCAAATTAGAAGATAATCAAATAAAAAACAGAGAAAAAATACAGATTTAATCAGATTTGTTCTATGCAAGGCAAATTAGAAGATGATCAAATCAAAAAATCAAATTAACCAACCGTGCTTTGCCGCATCAGAATATATATGAACGCTTCTAGATCACCTTTATTAGCTTTGCATACTACGCCATCTCTTTAAATGCTAGCCATCAGTCATGTATGTGTGTGTGTGTGTGTGTGTATATATATATATATATATATTCTATACTACCTGTCATCTTAACTCTGAAAATCAAATTACCAACCGTGCTTTGCCGCATCAGAATATATATATGAACGCTTCTAGATCACCTTTATTAGCTTTGCATACTGTGCCATCTCTTTAAATGCTAGCCATTAGTCATGTCTGGAGTTCATCATTCATGAATGCTGGGGTTTGATGCAACGCATGATATGATTGTCTATGTTCTAGAGATGCTCTTGGTTTCTTGCTTATTTTTGGTTGATTGATATATGTATTCCTTTGGCGTCATTTACTATATTGCAAGGCATGCATCAGGCAGACATGTGGGGCCACGCGTCGGTGACACTCGATTAGCCCCACGCCCTCTGCATATATTCCTCAACTAGATATTTGGCCATTCTGAGCCTCCCGTGTAAGATCTGAATCTTATCTCCTGGCCGTCCAAGTGTCGTTAATGCTTTTGATTGACATCATAGCTTCCTAGCAACTCATCACTTGCACTTGCTTGCATTGCTACTACTACAAATGCTACATACATATATATACACATATCAGCAAGTATATATATATCTATATATCATTTTCTTTCTTTTTGCTTCTTATTCGTCTTTGTGGAGGTATTCTATACTACCTGTCATCTTAACTCTGAAAATCAAATTAACCAACCGTGCTTTGCCGCATCAGAATATATATGAACGCTTCTAGATCACCTTTATTAGCTTTGCATACTGCGCCATCTCTTTAAATGCTAGCCATCAGTCATGTCTGGAGTTCATCATTCATGAATGCTGGGGTTTGATGCAACGCATGATATGATTGTCTATGTTCTAGAGATGCTCTTGGTTTCTTGCTTATTTTTGGTTAATTGATATATGTATTCCTTTGGCGTCATTTACTATATTGCAAGGCATGCATCAGGCAGACATGTGGGGCCACACGTCGGTTCCTCGACGCTTCCAACAGAAGGCAAGCAGCTACGGCTCGGCTCCTCGACTACGATCGGCTCATCTGGAATACTTCCGACAGAAGGCAAGCAGGTACGGATCAAATCGTGCACTCAGCCTTATACTTGCGGCTGTTGCACGACGCCGCCGCCGCCGCCGATCCCATGGATGAACCGGCAGTTGATCCGATGCCATCTTCTTCTATTATGGAGGATTCACGTGCACAAGGGATTGATGAAGCTGATGGTGGTCGTCTCGAAGAACAACAGATAACACAGGTGGGTTATGTGACTAGATCGGTGTGCCTTTTCTTCTTTGTTGTTTGCTTTCTGACATATAGTGTGCATATATTTCACATTCATAGAATATAACTCCGGTTACCATGGGAGTAGAGATCATCGGCGCCATTTCACATAGATCTGGATCAGTGGAGAATGAAGTAGCTGATGAGGTAAAAAATATTCAACAATCTTACAGAATAGATGATATTTTGTTTCATTTATAGTACACCTTCAAATGGAAATTTATACGTATAGGAGGTGGCTCGTAAATGTGGGCAAAATTTGATCACTCCTAAACCTGGAATGACATTTCAATCTGAGGATGAAGCTTATGAGATGTACAACACCTATGCGGGCAAAATGGGGTTCAGTATTAGGAAGAGCAAGACAAAGCATCGCCGAGATGGTAGTCTATGTCAGAAATATATAGTCTGCAGTAGTGAAGGACATCGAGGAAATAACTCATCACAAAAGGACACTACAAGGACGGGTTGCGATGCTCGTGTCCAATTTAGTGTCAGCAAAGAGGGGATTTGGAAGGTGCAAAAGGTCGTAGAACAGCACAATCATTATCTTGCTAGTCCAAATAAGGTACACAAGCTGAGATCCCAACGCCATGTTATAGAGGCGGATAGAAAAATGATTGGGCAGATACGACAAGCTGGAATGAAGCCAGCCCAAGTTTATGAGTTGATGAAGCAGATTTATGGAGGGGAAGAGAAAACACCATTTACTAAGATGGATTGCAACAATGAGATTGGTCGCGAGCGCAGACAATACTTAGAAGCCAATGATGCACAAACACTATCTGAATATCTAAGAAATAAACAGTTACAGGATCCTACATTTTTTTATGCAGTTCAGGTAGACAAGGAAGATGGTCGTATAGCAAATTTCTTTTGGGCAGATGGTCAGTCTATCATGGATTACAAATGCTTTGGTGATGCTGTGACATTTGACACCACATTTAAAACTAATAAGTTTGAAATGCCTTTTGCTCCAATTCTTGGCTGCAACCATCACAAGCAAACAATAATTTTTGGGTGTGCGCTTCTATTTGATGAAACTATTGAATAATGCATTTCAGAGAAAAACAATCAGATTATTATGACATCCATTCCAATGCTGATTTCAATACATGTTCAATACATTTGCTTTGCCCTTAACCTCTACAATTTTTGTAACATATTCATATAGTGACAGGAAGTTCTTTATCTCCTCTCTACATTTACATGTGTGGCAAACATCCTAGTTACATTCAAGCACAAGACATAAGTCCTATCTTTTGGAGCTAGATATCTTCAGAAGCCTGTATAGCAGAACATCAGAATGCAGGATGGTGCCTTTTCTTCTCATCCTCTATGCAGCCTGCACCTTGCAATAATGTTTTGCTCATCGACCACATCATAGCTTGCTTCGAACCAGAACCTGCGGCCGTGATGGACGACTTGCTGACATGCTGCATATGGGTTGCAAAAGAGGTGCTCACCGGGACAAAAACACCACTGACCAAGGAGATTGCCACGTAGAGACAATGCGCGGAAGCTGCCAATGTCACTGCACATGAATAACCGAAATAAAAATTTAGAATCCAGGTGCTACAATGGTTGGAGAAATTTGCCGAACACCTAGCGTGCAAGGGAGGTGCTCACCATGGGCTGAGATTGCCCAGACAGAAATGACGCCTGATATGGCGAGCACAACACAGAGACATGCAAGGATGACGCCGCGGAGACCAGATCGGCATGCCTGCTCGTGGCCGTGTTCGACGCCCTGCTGACGTGCTGCACGACGCCGGAACCACTGCTTCGCCGCCGCCGCCCTCCTCCGATGAGATGCTTGCAGCCTCCAGGCGGCAGGACAGGTTGGAGCCGTAGGTGGGGGAACTGCCGCTTCTTGGCGCAGCCGCGAGCCCGTCGTTGCCGCCGCCTTGGACCGCCGCCTCCGTCTCCGACAAGGGCCGCCGCCGACATGGGCCGCCTCTGCCTCCGCCTATGAGCGCCGGGTGCTCGAGGGAAGCCACGCTCACGCCCAAGCCGAGCTGCCGCGGTGGAGCCTGGTTTGTATGTACGCGCACAGCCAAGGAAAGCCGATCACCGTCGAGAGGAGCCGAGCCGTGGCTGATTTGTCTGCCATCGGAAGCGTCGTTCCAGTTGCCGCACGATGAAAGCGCTGTACACGCGGCAGCCATCGGCCGGGGGCGCGTACAAGAGCTGGAATACGCCCATCGCCCACACCATTTTCTTCCCTTAAAAAATCGAGTGACACAAACGATGAGAATCACCGGTGATCATGACGTTTAGATTTAGTGCTCAATTTTAGCATTCTAGTGCGGCATCCTACTGCTCAACTTTAGCACAGATTCTTCTATATAAAACGTCTTCACGCCAAACGGAGGAGATCCCCACGCCAAACGGAGGAGATCCCGTGCGCCTGCTTCTTTCTTCGCGCGCGCTCTGCCGCGACTTCCCCGCACGCGCTCTCATCCTCACTACCTCACCGCCCACACTGCTTGGAGTTCCAGAGCGCCGGCGACGGCGACGCCAGGCACAGAGAGGCGGCGTTCGCGTCCCCGGCCATCGCGGATGCAGCTCTGCTGCCGCTCCACGGCCTCCACCTGTCACCGTGGATGCACCGCACAGGCACAGAGAGGCGGCGTCCGCGTCCTCGGCCACCGCGGTAAAGCTCTGCTGCCGCTCCACATGCCATCGCGGATGCAGCTCGTGCAGAGGCTCCTCCAGGACCAGGAGCAGCAGCCAGCTGTGCGAGTGGCGAAGCTGGACCTCGCCGCGGACGTCGCCAAGATCATCCACTACCAGATCCGTGGACTTCTCCGAGTGGTCAGAACACTCGGGGTTAGTGCCTAAGACTATCCGCACTCGTCATACTCCAAATTCTTTCTCAAAAGGGAATATTCTGTTCGGTCATCAATATTCTCTACTTTATATTCAGTTTCTCCACACCCGTCATCCTTTATATCTCATACTCTATCAGTAGTGGGCCCACATGTCAGCAATATTTTATTTTTCTCTCTCCCCTTTTTCTCTCCCCCTCTCTCTCTTCCACCTTGTTTCCTCCGCCCACGCTCTTCCGCGAGGGGAGAAATCCGGCGCCATGGCCGCGAGCTCGCCGGCGCCGGGCGGACGAGGCGACGGCGGGCCGCACGAGGGGCGAGCGCGGGCCTCCATCATCGCCCCGCCCTCCCCAAAACACGGCGGCGCGCGGGGCCTCCATCACCGCCCCGCCCTCCCTAAGACGCGCGCGCTCGCGGGCGCTTTCCGCCCGGCCACAAGCTCGTCATCGATCGGGCTTCGCCGCGAGCGGGATTGCGAGCTCCACGCGCCGGCCCGTCTTCGTCTTCCGCGCATCCTCGTCCCGGCCGCGGTGGGGAGCGGCGGCGGCCGTCGATGTGGGAGAAAAGGGCGACGCCCTTCCTACGCTCGCCGGCGGCCGCTTCCCCCCACGCTCCGGTCCCAAGCTCGCATCGGGTTGCGTGGCCGGCGGCGCGGGACGGCCTCCCTCTCTCCCCGCGCCGGCGAGGCCGAGCCCACGCCCAACGATGCGGAGGCGGAGCTCGAGGCAGCGCGGCCTGGCGAGGAGGCGGCGCAGCTCCGTGGCCCGTGCCGGTGTCCGTCCCGGGGCCCCTCGCGCGCCGCCGTCCCGGACCTGCTGGTGGCCGGAGCCGGCGGCGGTGGAGCTTCCTCGGCGCGGCGGTGGAGCGAGCTCGGCCATGGAGCTCTGACGGCGGCGCAGTGCTCGGTGCTCCCTCGCTCTCCTCGCCTTGACGCCGAAGTTGGCTGCTCCTCGCTTCGCTTCGTCTGCCGGCACTCGCGCCGGCCCAGCTCCTCCGTCCTTCTCTCTCCTCGTGGCGTCGCCTTCCGGTATGGTCCGTTAACGGGACGGACCCCCAGACGAGCGCTCGTCCGGAACGATGGCGGACGCCTCCCAGTACCCCGCTGCGGGGTTTTTTACGGTAAAGGGATGGTCCAGTACGCGGTTGCGTATGCCGCTGCGGATGGTCTAAAGCACACGGAGATGGCTTCTCCGAGCGCTCACACACGGGAATCATCCGTCGGCAACATTCATTCGGGAAAATGCGGGAGTCCCCGAGTGCTTTTTCTGGTTTGCTCGGTGACCTGCTAGTTCCGTGTGACTGTCTGTTGACTCGGTCAAAAATGTCGTCACTCGGAAGCCAGAAGCTAACGGACATCTGCATCACGGTAACGGCTGCATTTACCGTGTGTTTTTTTTGCCACTTTAGCATTCAGTATTTTTGGTCACCTAGACTCGGAGATCACTTTCACCAAATGCA
Organism: Themeda triandra; assembly: GCA_018135685.1. Lineage (NCBI taxonomy): Eukaryota > Viridiplantae > Streptophyta > Magnoliopsida > Poales > Poaceae > Themeda > Themeda triandra. The sequence goes on from JAENPR010000508.1 coordinate 12,496, forward strand.
ATCACAAAGCTCTAATTAAATATCATTTGCACAGATTTTTTTAGTATTATTTTTTCATAGCCTTCCAAAAGCATAAAAGACGATCTGAGAAACTCAAATCCAGAATATCATTGCACAGATACTATTTTTTAATATCATTTAGTATTTTCGATGCCTTAATCAAATGGGCATTGTACACAAGTCAAATGTGCAACGGCCGGATGCTTACAAAAGGAAGGCCCCGCCTCCTCCTCCTCGCCACACCACCACCACCGTCTCCGACTCCGATCCAAACACCCCCCCCCCCCCTCGTGTTCTCTCTCTCTCTCTCTCACACACACGGGCACACCACAACACCAGATTTGGCGCCATATGATCTGACGCTGAAAGCCGCTATAGCGTCATGCGGTCTGACGCTAAAAACATATAGCGTCAGACTTCTGCAGACGCAGTAAGTGCTGACGCTAAAAACATATAGCGTCAGATCAGACTTTTAGCGTCAGATTGCCTGTCGCCGTGAAAATTTTTAGCGTCAGATTGCATGCCAGTAAACTATAGCGTCAGACAGCATGTTGGTATTCCATAGCGTCAGACAATTTGACAGTGCAAATGCTTTTAGCGTCAGATGGTTCAACGAGATCATTTGAATGCATTTTAAAAAATAAAAAGCCATTTGATTGTAATTTAATACAAAAGTAACATTATTGTGTACATTTCTCATACAAACAGATTCATTCATGAAGTCATTCATGAAGTCCAAACACTTGATATACATATAAGATCGGCAATTACAAATGTGTAATATTTCATCTATGATAACTCTAATATCAGCTACCTGTATCCAAAAGAGACTAACACCTAAAACAGCTAAGTGGCAAATCATCCGCAAACTTGCTAATTAGCACCATAGCAGGCCTGAAACAGAGACACATGCAGTCAGTAACATGTTAACATAGATCAAGGATTTAGTAAAGTTACTAAGCTTTAAATTTTTGTTAAATTAATTAGATCTTAAACAATGTGTTTGTAGATTGGTAGTTAGGGAAAACTTGAAGCCCTCATATTGGGAATTGGTTTTTTGTATCTTTGAATTAGGATTAATTGCTTCAATGTCAATTATAAAAAGTTGGACTACTAGTATTTTTTTAAAAAGTTGGACTGCTGTCTAGTGCTACCTTAATCTCAAATGGATTTTGTTGGATATTTGCTATTTCTTTTAGTCAGTGGAACCTCCATTTAAATAGAAGAAACTTTCAACAAGGTAATGCAATCGACTAGTCTAATCTTTTTTCTAAAAAATTATTTTCAGCAATTTGTTTTATGCTTGTGCTTATATATCAGGTCTGTGCCTAGCAGTAATTTCAGCTAAGAGAAAAGAGCATAGCAGCTCTGCTCTTATTCAGACATGCTATTTGTTGATTCAGCATGACCTGCTACAGCAAGCAGACCAATATGCAAGCTACCACCATGTGGACTATTTTACCATCTAAAAATGATATCTGTGTTGAAATTGAATAAAAGAAACCAGAATAATTGAAGATTCATCACTACAATAAAAGGAACCACAAAGCATGTCAGAAGAGTCATCTAGCTATTGAAATATGTGGCTTTCTTGTTATTTTATTTCATACTACAAAATGGAAGTTGCTGATCCAATATAGAATTTCCTGTTTAGGCAAAACTTAGTCTAGCTGAGAAAGTTTCTGTACTTACCATATGCACTCGATTGGTTTGGAGGGTGCAAAATTCCTCAGATCAGCAATGTGCACTCATTCTGTACTTCTAGATCAACAATGAGGATCTGCAAAATCCACAAGTTGGAGAGGAACATGGTCAGATAAACTAAAACTCTAGTTGTAGGAGTGCTCGTGTTGCTCACTGTCAAGGTTGACGCGCACTAGAGTGTCCATGTTTACACTGCAGTATTGACAAATAGCAATTAGAATTGAGATCAACTAATAGCCTAGTGTAGCAGAATAGGAACATAGAGACGCATGCATTAGTTTTGAACATAGAAACCACAAGTCTGAAATTTGTTTAAGATATAATGTACGATGCAACACCATGTTCCTCTGTCTAGCAAAACCATCATCTTCCAAGGATGAGATCAGGTCCCAAAAAAGTAATCAGATCAAAGGGTGCAAATGACTAAGCAGGTATCACTTTGTTTCTGTGGAAGTGCAGACTCACAGAACTTTCAGTTCTTCACTGCTAGTCTGAACAACATAGATTCTCATACAACATCAAGAGCGAGAAAATTGATCCTTAATAAATATATGGACAGTATACAAAAGTTTGGATCTTAGTCATAGCAAAATCATGTTATCATTAGTACCAAATTCATTCAAGTAGCAGGCTAGCAGCCTATCAGCTCTACCATCATAGTAAAAGGAAAACGATGATTCATTGAAGCCACAGATGACCATATGTAAACTGAAGTTTAGAACTAATTGTTACTTGCACACCTACTGTACTTTTTATAAGAGTCTGCACTTTAGAATCAAGCATAAGTTGTAACAGACTGTAGAAAAAACCATTTAAAAGTAGTTCAGCCATCTTGGCTATCTCAATAATTGGACATCAGGGATTAAACAAAACTAGAATGGTTATTCCTCTTTCTAGCAGCAGCAACCTCCTCTCTTTCAGACATTTAGATCAATGGACTTAACTATATTGATTGGAAAATATATAAAGTCAAACATATGGCATGCAGATAAGAAGCAAACAGTTGCTTTTCTGATATGATTTTCTAACTCTGCCTTCTACTCTATGTAGGCCACACACTAATAGAAATTTCAATATAAATATCCAGGTTATGCATCACCAATTAAGCTTTTTTCAGAAAGCACAGAACTACATATTGAGAAAATAATAGACTAGGACTAATTTGCACACAAGAACAGAGATCTGTGATCCCTTGTTTTCAATAAGATCTTTGTGAGAAAAGAGCCTAATTTGTATAGGAACCTTGTATGTTGCTTTGCTGGAGTCTGGAGAGGAAGCGTTGAAGCAGCTGTCATCGTCAGCCAGATTTGTGCCATGGTCCTCTGCCTCTAACCTCATCCTCCTCATATCCCGAAGCCAAGTGCTGAGGATTAACAACAGAGAGTGCAAAACCTTGCCACTAATTAGTCATCTCAGGATGAAGGATCAGATGTTCATACACTTCGAGATAGACCAAACAAGACTAGAGCAGAGGATAGGAAAGGGAATATGCCACTCGCCTCCAGATGGGGCTCGTCCACCTCCATGCGGAATGCCTCCCGTGCCTGCTGTGCGCGTCATGCTGTCCTCAGCAGCGGGAGGGGGTCCGCGACGAAGTTGTTCCTCGGCTGGAACAGGGGGTCGTAGATGCTGCTGACGAAGATGCACGCGGACTGCTTGTCCACGAGATCAAGAGGACTACGCGGAGGTGCTCCAGCTCGTTGATGGCAGGATCTGCGAGTCATGGCTCCGATAGGGCCGACGGGGCTTCCACGGCGGCCACGGCTCCTACTCGGGTGGGGACTTCACGCTCGCCATGCCTGGACGACGAGTGCCGGGGATGCAGCGGACCACCACCGGCGGGGGACGAGCAGGGGAACACCACCAGTGGGGAGGAGCAGCAGGCCAGCGGAGTACCGGCGGGGTGGAGGAGGCTCTCGGTAGTGGAGTGATCTTGAGGCTGGGGAGGGGATCGGGAGAGGGAGATGAGGGAGCGAGCAGCGGCGGCGGCGGCCACCACGGCTCCGATTTAGGGTTGGCGAAGAAGCGGATAAGGAGAGCATGGGTTCTCTGTATTCATGGGCCGGGCTAAAATCACAGGCTGGGCTGACATGGGATTATTTTTCAGCGTCAGACCACATGACGATATAACACGTTTTAGCGTCAGTCCGCATGACGATAAATATATCGAACTATAGCGTCAGACAGTTGAACGTTAAAAAACAAATTAGCGTCAAATGATCTATCAGTTACATTCAGCGTCAGATCATCCATCCCTAAATATAATCTTTAGCGTCAGATGTCTGACCCTAAAAAAGTGTTGTGGTGTAGTGCTAAGACGCGGCGCTCCTCGCGGGCGCCTTCCCCCGCCCAGCCACAAGCTCGTCATCGATTCGGGCTTCGCCGCCGGCGAGTTGCGAGCTCCACCGCGCCGGCCCGTCTTCGTCTTCCGCGCATCCTCGTCCCCGGCCGCGGTGGGGAGCAGCGGGCGGCTTCGTCGATGTGGGAGAAAAGGCTGACGCCCTTCCTCTGCTCGCCGGCGGCCGCCTTCCCCACGCTCCCGGTCCTCCAAGCCTGCATCGGGTTGCGGGGCCGGCGGCGCGGGACGGCCTCCCTCTCTCCACGCGCCGGCGAGGCCGAGCCCACGCCCAACGATGCGGAGGCGGAGCTCGAGGCAGCGCGGCCTGGCGAGGAGGCGGCGCAGCTCCGTGGCCCGTGCCGGTGTCCGTCCCGGGGCCCCTCGCGCGCCGCCGTCCGGACTGGCGGTGGCCGGAGCCGGCGGCGGTGGAGCTTCCTCGCGCGGCGGTGGGAGCGAGCTCGGCCATGGAGCTCGACGGCGGCGCAGTGCTCGGTGCTCCCTCCCTCTCCTCGCCTTGACGCCGAAGTTGGCTGCTCCTCGCTTCGCTTCGTCTGCCGGCACTCGCGCCGGCCCAGCTCCTCCGTCCTTCTCTCTCCTCGTGGCGTCGCCTTCCAGTATGGTCCGTACGAACGGGACAGACCCAGGACGAGCGCTCGTCCGGAACGATGGCGGACGCCTCCCAGTACCCCGCTGCGGGGTTTTTTACGGTAAAGGGATGGTCCAGTACGCGGTTGCGTATGCCGCTGCGGATGGTCTAAAGCACACGGAGATGGCTTCTCCGAGCGCTCACACACGGGAATCATCCGTCGGCAACATTCATTCGGGAAAATGCGGGAGTCCCCGAGTGCTTTTTCTGGTTTGCTCGGTGACCTGCTAGTTCCGTGTGCCTGTCTGTTGACTCGGTCAAAAATGTCGTCACTCGGAAGCCAGAAGCTAACGGACATCTGCATCACGGTAACGGCTGCATTTACCGTGTGTTTTTTTGCCACTTTAGCATTCAGTATTTTTGGTCACCTAGACTCGGAGATCACTTTCACCAAATGCAATCACAAAGCTCTAATTAAATATCATTTGCACAGATTTTTTAGTATTATTTTTTCATAGCCTTCCAAAAGCATAAAAGACGATCTGAGAAACTCAAATCCAGAATATCATTGCACAGATACTATTTTTTAATATCATTTAGTATTTTCGATGCCTTAATCAAATGGGCATTGTACACAAGTCAAATGTGCAATGGCCGGATGCTTACAAAGGAAGGCCCCCGGCTCCTCCTCCTCGCCACCACCACCCACCACCGTCTCCGACTCCGATCCAACCCCCCCCCCCCCCCCGTCCCCGTGTTCCTCTCTCTCTCTCTCTCTCACACACACGGGCACACGTAGCTAGAGGCAGTTGCCAGCAGGCCGGAGCCGGTAAGCACGCTCGCAATGGTGTCGGATATGCAGCAGCAGCAGGCGCAGGCGGCAGGGATGGTGGCCGCCTTCAACCTCGAGGCGGACCTGCTGGACGACGACGGGCACCAGCGGCGCACGGGTAAGCTAGCTAGCTGTTGTGTCTGTGCTGTGCATGCTTGCGTGCGCTGCGCTGCTGCATGCATATGGTTGGACATGAGCATGACGGACATGTACACACACTGACTGCATATGCAGGGACCCTGGTGACGGCGAGCGCGCACATCATCACGGCGGTGATCGGTTCGGGGGTGCTGTCGCTGGCGTGGGCGATCGCGCAGCTGGGGTGGGTGATCGGCCCCGTGGTGCTGCTGGTCTTCTCCGCCATCACCTGGTTCTGCTCCAGCCTCCTCGCCGACTGCTACCGCGCCCCCGACCCCGTCCACGGCGGGCGCAACTACACCTACGGCCAGGCAGTCAGGGCATACCTGGGTATGTCTATGTTATGTCCCTCCTCAACGCATTCAAATTCAAATTCAAATTCAAATGGAAGGATGCATGGATTCCATTGTACGTTGTCCATCTTGAATAATATTGATTTCCTTTTGATTTTGAATGTCGTTCCATTCATTCAGGGGTCTCCAAGTACCGGCTATGCTCGCTGGCGCAGTACATCAACCTGGTGGGCGTCACTATAGGCTACACCATCACCACAGCCATCAGCATGGGGTACTGTACTGCAGTACTCCTATTCATCACAGCCATGCTGCATGCTACTGAAACTAATCACCTTATTCAGAGCTGTTGTTCGCAGCATGCATGGCCTAGGAGAGTAGCATAGTTTTAAATAACTGGCTATGGCTGCCGCTATAGCCCGCTATAGCCTTTTGAGGTTGGGTGCCGCTATTTGTGTTCATGTACAATTTAACCACTATATTCCGCTATAGCCCGATATAGCTCTGCTAATAGCTGTTTTAGAGACAAACCGCTAAACACCTTAGCCCGCTATTTAAAACCTTGGAGAGTAGTAGTAATGTTCTCAACCAACCCTAGACCATTTCAGTGATTGTTGCATCGATCTATGGATGTGTACCTTGGCTTAACCTGCTGGCTGGCATATGGTACGTGGTGCAGGGCGATCAAGCGTTCCAACTGCTTCCACAGAAAGGGGCACGGCGCCGACTGCGAGGCGTCCAACGCCACCAACTTGATCATCTTCGCGGGCATCCAGATCCTGCTGTCGCAGCTCCCAAACTTCCACAAGCTCTGGTGGCTCTCCATCGTCGCCGCTGTCATGACCCTCGCCTACTCCTCCATCGGACTCGGCCTCTCCATTGCAAAGATCGCAGGCAAGTTCTTCTTACTCTGTCAGTCACTCATGAGTCATCTCTCAGCTAGCTAGCTAGCTAGCTCATACCAGCCATTGGTTAAATATCATCAGCTTTATTATGCATTCTTGGTGGGGCATGTACATCACTCATCAGCATCCTTTTTGTTTTTGGTTTGCAATTTGCATGACAAGTGACATGCATGTATGCACGAGGAGTCGAGGGCAATAGACATGTTGACGGTCTTTTTTGTTTGCGTGCATGCATGCATCGATCATATCATATCATGGATGCATGTCGCCCGTCCGATGCGATGCGATGCAGTGCACTACAGACTGCAGTGCATCTCTCTGTACATGTTTGCTGATGGCCCGTGATCAATTGCAGGTGGGGTGCACGTCAAGACGTCGCTGACGGGTGCCGCCGTGGGGGTCGACGTCACCGTGACCGAGAAGATATGGAAGACGTTTCAGTCCCTGGGGGACATCGCCTTCGCATACTCCTTCTCCAACGTCCTCATAGAAATCCAGGTACCTGATGAATTCAGATACATATCCCTGCTACATACCTTGTAGTTAGCGCTACGTATTTACTCCCTCTGTCCCTTATTATCTGTCGCAGTTGGTGTCCGTGCCGAAAGTTTAACTCGATTTGTATAAAATACATGCAACGTTTGTATCTCTAAATAAATTTATTAAAAACTATATATAAATATCTATCCAATGATATCAATTATGTAACATAAATATTAATATTTTTTAATATAAATTTAGTCAAAATTATTTCTCAGGAAACGAAAATGATAAATATTTAGGGACGGAGAGAGTAGTCACTTAGGACACTTCACCTGCGTCTTTTTAAAAAAGCTAGAGCAGCACATCTGAAGAAGCTAGTGTACTACTTAATTCATCCTAAATTACAAGATGTTTGACTTTTTTGACACCAAGTTTGACCTCACTCGCCTTATTTAAAAATTTATACAAAATGTCACTTTTTTTTTGTCATGGCTAGGTTTATTAATGAAAGTTCTTCAAGAATAACTTAAATTTGATTAAGTTTGCACAAATTTTTTAAATAAGGCAGTGGTCAAACTTAGGGTCAAAAAAGTCAAACGTCTTATAATTTGGATGGAGGGAGTAGCTAATAGTACCATTACCATTGTCTTTCATACTGTTCCAAAATAAGTGTCGTTCCGCTTTAAAATCATTGCCGGCAATTATATATTAAAATATATTAATATTTATGCTAAGTGATTAGTATCATCGGAAAGATCTTTAAGTCTAGTTTTTTAACAAAATTATTTAGAGATATAAATGTTGCACATATTTTCAACAAATTGAGTCAAACTTATGGCACGAAAACCCAAAACGACATTTATTTTAAAATGGAGGGAGTACATGAACGGATGAGCCAATGCGATGCGCGCCCATGCCCGTGATCCATTTGGTCTGTATAGGAAGGGGCAAAACTCTTGCATGCACCGATGCAGTGAAGCAGATGAGCGTGGCACAAGAGAACAAACTCAGGAGTCCAATCATGGAGTACATCACATGAACTTTATAAAAACGTTTCTTTTCTAGAGCAAAATGGTGCAGTAGTCAACACGAGGGTCTCTGCCCTGCATTGAGCCCAGTGCAGACTAGTGCATAGATTACTCCAGCTCCTGTATATATATAAGCATATATACTGAAAATGGTCCTGTAGAATCAAAATACTCCCTCCAGTTTCAAAATAAGTGTCGTTTTGGGTTTTCGTGTCACAAGTTTGACTCAATTTGTAGAAAATATGTGCAACATTTATATCTCCAAATAATTTTGTTAAAAAACTAGACTTAAAGATCTTTTCGATGATACTAATCACTTAGCATAAATATTAATATATTTTAATATATAATTGCCGGCAACGATTTCTCAGGAAGCGAGAACGACACTTATTTTGAAACGGAGGGAGTAGCAAGCATCCCCCCACCAAGTAAAACTCATCCTACTCTTGTTCAAAAATGTAAATCCTATCCTACTCAAATGGTAGTCAGTACATCTAACCTAGGATGCTCAACATGCATGTGACCTCAAAACTGACAGTAGTACAAAAGGGAAACAAGGTAGGTGGATGGATTGCATTGCATCAGTCAGTAGTCCGGCTCAAATAATGCAGCAGCCATGCCGTACTTGTTCCCAACACGGCAACACAACGTTGATCATCACATTTACACCTTGCACTAATCTCAACGCATCAGCTGGCAGACTTCTCTGACTCCTAGGTCGTCATAGGTCAACGCAGTAGTACTATTTACCTTGTGCAATTTACAGCTCCATTTTTACTTTGCCATGCACAATCGACTTTGATGAAGTGACGCGCATGCCTGCCCTGGCCGCATGCAGGACACGCTGCGGTCGAGCCCGCCGGAGAACGTGGTGATGAAGAAGGCGTCCTTCATCGGCGTATCCACCACTACCGTGTTCTACATGCTGAGCGGCGTCCTGGGCTACGCGGCGTTCGGCAACGCCAACGACGCCCTGTTCGGCTTCTACGACCCGTTCTGGCTCATCGACGTCGGCAACGTCTGCATCGCCGTGCACCTCATCGGCGCGTATCAGGTGTTCGCGCAGCCCATCTACCACTTCGTCGAGGAGTGGGCGCGGTCCCGCTGGCCCGACGCCGCCTTCCTCCACGCCGAGCTCACCATCTGCGGCTTCGCCGTCAGCCCGTTACGCCTCGTGTGGCGCAGCGCCTACGTCGTGGTCACCGCGCTCGTCGCCATGGTGTTCCCGTTCTTCAACGACTTTCTGGGGCTCATCGGCGCCGTCTCGTTTTGGCCGCTCACCGTCTACTTCCCCATCCAGATGCACATGGCGCAGGCCAAGACGCGCCGGTTCTCGCCCGCGTGGACGTGGATGAACGTGCTCAGCTACGCCTGCCTCTTCGTGTCGGTGCTCGCGGCTGCAGGGTCAGTACAGGGGCTCGTCAAGGACCTCAAGGGATACAAGCCGTTCAAGGTCACCTAAATTTCTTCTTATTAAGGCAGCGAGCCTCGGCGAGCAGCCGGCCGGGCCACGTCACCCCTATGAACAGTGCCTTATACGTGAACAGTACCCGTACATATGAACAGTTCCTATACGTATGAACAGTTACCGTATGTGTGAACAGTGGCCGTATATATGAGCGGGGTTTTTTTTTTCGCCCACCTGTCTACGCGCGCAACTTACTTTTCTTCTTATTAAGGCGGCGAGCCTCGGCGAGCAGCCGGCCGGGCCACGTCACCCTATGAACAGTGCCATATACGCGAACAGTATTCGTACATATGAACAGTTCCTATATGTATGAACATTTACCGTATGTGTGAACAGTGACCGTATATATGAGCAGTTTTTTTTTTTGGCCCACCTGTCTACGCGCGCAATGGCGCGCGCAACTTACTAGTAAATATTGGACTGCCGGCCTCTGGACGATGACACACAACACATGCGTCCGAATCAGATTGGAACACTAACCGTGTGTTTGGTTCTGGGATCAGTGGGATGGAACGGTTCCATCCCACGTTTTGGGGACGGCTCCAACCCTTCCTTTGTTTGGTTGCAAGAGGACTGGGTTCGTTCCGTTATCTGTTTGGTTTGAGGACTCAGATGGGGTTGGATCCATCCCATTTTCTGTTTGGTTGGATGGATTCGAACCAAACCTGAATATGGTCACTTCTGGTGAGGTTACCCTCAATTTATAAACACCATAGCACAACATATTATTTCATCAGCACAATATAATTTCTTCAGCAACTCCAAACATTTAAAAAGAGGATCGAACCCATCCGGGTTGGTCCCAACCCTCCAACCAAACACACGGTAATATACGTATTAGCTAGCTAGCTGCAGGAATGAACGACGACTCTGAAACGTGCAGGTGCATCAGCATGCAATGCCAAGTGATGCATACATATATACAGTCATATGGGAGCTAGGGAGGATATATGGTGGTGGGTCCTGAAACAGGTTAATACTTCCAGTGCTGTCAAATGTCAATGTTGGTTAAAGTATGTAGCCTAAGTAAGTAGTGATATGAATGGTTTGGGTTTGAACTTTGAAATGTATATGTAATATATTCTGAATTAAGTGTAATGGCAGCCTAATTGAAATGGAAATAAGGTTCTAGAACTCAGTTGACCGAAATGCATAGGAATATAATGACTGATAAGTCGGTTGATGCTGTTTTGTTGTTAGAGAAATACATTGTACCACGACCGATAAAGCCGGCCGATAAGTTCAAGCGAACAAGAATGTCTCCATCTACTACTACTACTACACCAAAGTGCCCAATAGATAAACCACAGCATGTGCAGAACTTGTGATCTAACAGGGGAAGGACAGAGCAGGAGAAGCAGCAAAAAAACAGGGGATGCGCATTTTCAGTACTAAATGGCAGCTACATGTAAAGCTGAAATCTCTCATTCCTTAGTTTTGCTTGCAGCCCACCAATCCTAAGGTACTTGGTATGTTGTTAAAAGCAATGCTTTTTTATGTCATATAGACTGCACTCTTATTACTACAATGGCATAAACAATGCTCACTGTTGTCCTCAACCTAAGTGTTGGAAGGTAGGTTGCTGAATTCAGATAGTGAAACAAGGAAATGACGACACAGTTTTCGTCCACCAGCTATGAAAAAAGAGCATCTTGCTCTTTTTTCATAGCTGGTGGACGAAAATGCCTTCGTAACAACCCAAGGTTCCTAAAATATTCCTACTCTAATAAGGGCATTTTAGTCCTTTTTGCTATATATGGGTGAAAGTCTCGTGTTTATGATTGTAACCTCAAAGTTTCATGTTTATGATTGTAACCTCACAACGGTCCTTAGTGGCCCAGACCAAGCACCTTTCACACCTCAAGCATGAGACTCGCTTCTTACAATATGACTATATATCCACAAATACATATATAAAGTAAGGTGATAGTAGCATGCAAGTAAGTAGATAGGCAAGCATAAGGGCATATTTGGTAGAAATTTTTAACCAGCTTCACGAAAATGTTTTGCAGCTTCATTTCTTTATGCCTGGTGCAAGCGGTAGTGTCTTACCGCCTGTGACCGGAAAGGTCTCGGGTTCGAGTCGTGGTCTCCTCACATTGCCTAGGCGAGGTAAGTATTGCCAGTGACGTCCTTCCCCAGACCCTGCACAGAGCAGCAGCTCTCTACACTGGGATACGCTTTCACAAAATTGTTTTGCATGCAGCTTCATTTCTTTGCCAAGCAAGTTCCTGGAACAGCTCCTCCTTGCAATAATCCCTTTAAAATGCGCTCTCATAAGCCAAAAGTGGAGGATGAAGTTCAAAAAAAAAAAATAGCTAGTTTCACCAAGCTTCATATCTCGTTCTAGGGGCCGACGCAGCCATGTGCAAATTTGCCTCCGGGCTTGCATGGGAGGGGCAGTGGCACCGGAGATGCGTGGGCGCCCTCAGGAAGCCGAAGTCGACTCACTAGGGCGCCGTTGTGGAGCCAGCAAGCCTACATGTACTCTGACTGGGAGGATACGTGTAGGCGTCAGGGGCAAGCCCAAAGCACATAGGACAGACTGGTGAGGGCGAGGTTTCCGATGAGCATATGGCCGCCGAGGCTTGGATCGGGCGAGGCTACCAGCAAGTGCACGATCGCTAGGGCTCAGCTTAAGCTAGGCCAGGTTGGGGCGCGAGTGAGTGGGGGCTGCGGTGGCGGCACATGGAAGGAGCGTTGGGGAGAGGAAAGAGATTGTTGGGCAGTCTCTGGTTAACAAGAAATGAGGTGCTTTTTGACAAATACAGGAAAAATTTTCTTTTGCAGGTTCTTTTCAGGGGAATGCACTGGCTTCGGCAATGGGCAAGACTACAGTGGCATGATGATCATCGGGATCAGCTGACCCTAGCTAGATAGCACCTAGAGACGTCGAATCCGTAGTTTTTTAGTTCCAATGGATGGTTATCTACAAGACATATTGGTCATGTTTAGTCAAAACTTATTTTTGTTTCGGTTATCCGTTGGTTGGCTGTAAACATGTTTTATTTGCAGTCCACACTATGTCTTTGGGCAAAATTTATAATAATTGGTCTTATTCTATCTGTTGATAGATGAAGCCAGATATGAACTATCCTTAATTAAAGAAAGAGAAGTGTTATTGTGCAGTGGCCGGTGGCTGAGTGGGTGACCCGATAAGCTAGGGAGAGAAGATAAGGAAAAAAAGAAAAAAAGAAGGTTACTATGGCCATTTCACGTATTTTTTTTATACTAGGTTAAACTATTTGCTAGATGGTTTAAAATATTCATTCAGCTTCAGAGGTCGAGCTGCTTTTCGAACAAAAACTAAAAAAGTTACTTGAACGATGAAGCTGAGTTATACCAAACATGTCCAAAGTATTGCAAGCACAAATCTAGGTAATAATCATGTTAAAATGTTCTCAGTCAAGTCATGCATCACTATATCTAGCAAAAGAATAGTATGTAAAACACTAACATAACTACTTTGTAATGCCTAAATATGTTCCTAAAGATAGGGTTGCCATGAAACCTGTGATACCACCATATATGAGTCTTTGAATACTATCGATGTACTTGATTTATAGTCTCTCTCCACGAGAATCCACAAAAACAAAATAACGGAAGTAAGTACCGAGTGGCTTGATAAAAGACATGTTAATTCTCCATGACAGGTTTGGTAGGTAGGTGTGTCAATCGTACGTGGATTTGGAAAAGCTAGCATGTCACAGTGGTTGAAGTAAGCTAGGATGATGCGGCGCAATAGCTCTAAATAGTGGTAGTGCTGGTAGCACGAACGATAAAACGAAATCGATAACTTTGTGGTGGGGAGGGCGAGGGAGCTGAGAGCTGCAAAATGGCAGCATCCTAAAAAGAGGCAGAAAGGAGGTCACTCTAGGATATTATATGTTTGTTTTTTTTTTTTTCTAAAGGAGTATCGATGGTTAGATCGGCCAGGCCCAGTTGGGAAGCTCAAGGAGCCACTGGAGTCAATTTTATTAAACAACCTGCATAAGAAGACGATTAGGTATTTAGGTTCAACATATGTGTTCATTTATCTTGATAAGTTTTGGTTTTTATTTTGTGAAAATTAATGACTTTTTTTCACATTTTTATGGTGTACATGATATGCCAAAAAGACAATGTTAGTGGTGGTGGGTCCAAGAAGCGTATTTTTGTTGAATCAGGACCCTAGTACAGCACGCTCCGCCCCCGCGTCGCTCCGCCTCTGGGGCGGCTCGGGCGGCCGTCCATCCGCCGCGCTGCCGCTCCCCACCCTGCGCCCACCGCTTCGCCGCCACCCGAGCAGCTCATCGGGAGGCCCGCACGACTGCGAGGAAGGCGGCGGCGGGGCCTCTCTGCCCGTGGTGGCTTCGTGTGGGGGCCGCGGCGCTTCGTGTCTACGGCGGCGTCCGGCGGTGGCGGTGCTCCTCGGGGGGCCGGATCCGTGGCGGCGTGAGTGGATCCGGCGTCCCTGAGCGTGGATCTGGTGTCCCTCTGGCCAGGCCCCTCTCGAGCTCCTTCAGCGGGTGGTGGCTGGCTGTGGAGGGGGGACGTCGCGCGGCGGTCGGGTGTTGCGGCTTCGGCGGTGGGGTTGGCGCGCGGGAAGCCGGCGGCGTCGGCTCTCCTCCGACCGGACCTGGCTGCTTGGGGCGGCCTGCGGTGGCGGTGGTGCCTGGAGCCTGGCCGGCAGTGGAGGTGGCGTGGTTGCGGCGGGCGGGTGGTGGTGCCGCTGCAGTGGTGCTGGTGAAGGGGCGGTGTGGTGGTGCCGCGGTGGTGCTGTGGTGTAGCGGCAGCGGTTGGGGTGGAGGTGGTGCTCGCTGCGCGTCGATGGGGGCTGGCGCTCGCCGTCGGTTTCCGGCGACTGAGGATGGTGGTTCGGCTGGGCAGCATTTGCGGCGTCTGGGTGGCGTTTCAGCGGTGGTGGTGCGGTCTCCTCCGGCGATGCCGTGGTGGCGTGGTCGGCCGTGGCCTTGGCAGGCCGGCGGTGTCGTGGTGGTGCTGCTGGCGGTGCCGGGCCCGGTGGGGGCCGCATTCTCTCCGTTGAGGCCCGCTGGCGCGGTGGTGTGCCCGTGCGGGCGCTGGGGGCAGCGGCGGGGTTCCCTCCCCCTCTGCTCGCCCCCACCTCCTTCTTGTTGATGGCCACGTTGTGGCGGTGGCTGGTTTTCATGTTGGCATTGGGGAGCGGCCCTCGTCTATGCCGTTCTTCCCCACATGACCCCGATGGCCGTCGTGGGGCGGTCGATGCGAGAATGGAGGCCTTGGTGTCTTTGGGGGTGCTGGTCTGGGGCGTTGCCCCAGATCCGAGACCTTCGGGGCATGGGGCGGTGCCCGAGGTGGACATGCACGGCGGCGGGAGGCTGGTTCTTCGGCTTGGGGTTCGGTCGGTGGGGGTGCTGGCGCAGCTTTGCGGCTGCTTGCGTGGCCGGCGCGTCTACTCCCCCCGGAGTGGCCTCAGCAGGAGGTCTGGCAGTGACGCCTTGGTGCCTGGCGGGGACCTGGCATCTTGATCGACGACCATGCTGTGGGTTCTTTGGGCGAAGGCCTAGCGACGGTGACACCTGTGGGTGCCGTTCCCCCTATTGAGGGCGTCGCGTCCACAGCACTCTCCATGGGTGAAAACCCAGTCCGTTGGACAAGCGACGACGGCGCTCGGACGTCGTTACCTTCTTGAAGGCATCGTTGTGGAATTTGTCTCGGTCGGGACGTCTCGTGGGGGGCTGGTGCGTCGTTTTTGCCGTTTGTGTTGCGTGGGTGGTGGCAGTGGTGGAGAGTAGTTCTAGTAGAGTTGAGTTGAGTGGACGTCGACCACCTGCAAGTGGCGGCGTGTGTCGTGTTTAGTTGGTTTGAAGTGGAGGCTCGTGTCGATGACCCAATCCGACCGAGTTCTGAGGCTTGTGTCGATGTCCCAATCCGACCAAGCAAGGAGTTGATTTGTTTAGTGGTAGTTTCAGTAGTGACTTGGTACCTAAGTGTGCAGGTTGAGTAGGGTACCCTCCACATTTGTATAGTTTTTCTGGCCCGGTTTCCGGTCAAAAAACTGGGCTGGCACTTGCATTTTTTCTTTATTCGTCTAATAGAAATCACGGCAAAGCTTTTGCCGTCCTTTCGAAAAAAGTGGTGGTGGGTCCCATGGACAAAATTACAAGGCTGGTTCAACAAGGGACCACACCTAGACAAAAAACAAATGGAAAATGAATGGCCAGAACTAACGTCTCTTGCCCATCAGCTACCATCCAAAAGAATTCTTCTAAGATAGCTGGCCTTTCGGAAAATATACGTGCCTCTAGTCTAAACAGTTCAGCTAGGGCAAAACTAATGAAGTACGCTATAAAAAAAAAGACATAATGGGTTCAAGTTCATAGCCATTATGCAGCAACAAGTACAATTTCCAAACAAAGGATTTCATACAATGACATATATGATGGATACAGCACATTACAAGATACAAGGATTGGACCTATGAAGCAAACTTCAAGATTTCTTCCCTTGATATCCCAATGCATGTAGAACTCCCTAAATAGGCTAGACTTAGACTAGTTGACTAAATAACATTTGATTCCCTGATAACAATAAACAAGACAACTCAAACACATATTGATTAAATAAACCACAAGGTGACCCATATCACCAAGATTATTTCGAGGACCATCATCACTATGTTGTTCTCCTTCTGAAGAAGAATCTAAGTAGTATTGTAGGGACAACATGTCGTAAGCACTAGAAGCTTGCTCTCTAGTATCACCACGGTCTCCAAAGCAAAGATTCAGTCTATACAAGCATCAAAATATGGCCCATCAGATTGAATAGGTGAAGGCCATTGATGAATGTCAAATGGGTGATCGTCATTGAAGTCTCCAATGTTTGCATGGTTTTCTGGCTGTGCTGCTCGGTGAAGGTCGGGTTCTGGAGCTAGGCAACAAAGTTGGCGTTTCTTGCAACAAAGATGGAGGAGGAAGTTCATTACAGAATGTAATCTGAGCTAATGATGAAGGTGGTGGTTGTAGCATAGATATTAGAGAGGATGGTTGTAAGATGTTACTGTTGATGTGCACACCTTGTGTATTATTATAGTTGTGCTGGTGGGCTTCATTAGATGATGACAACATTTGTACTTGTGTTTTGACCATTAAAGGTTGTTGTGGCATTAGACCATGTTGTAACAGTGGTGTCGATGGTGCTTGTGCTGTTGGCGGTATGGTTTGATTAAGAAGAGTAGCTTGTGACCATGATGACTGTGGAAGGGACAATGATGATTTTGAAACATGCAAGGATGGTTGTATATGCGTCCATGGTAGACGTCTAGGTGGTAGTGGGTTCTTTGAATGTGATGGCGAAGAGGACAACCGCCAGAGCAAACGGTCTCTTGACCCACCAACCTCTAGCTGGTTGCTAGGTTGCTGTGGAGGAAGTCGATTATTAATCTCCCGTTGGACCCGTGAGAGGTCTAGCAGAAACTCACTGAGCTCCTCAACGTTGAGATCCTCTACCTTGCTATAGACAAGCTTAGCCTTCCTTGAGGTCGCACCAAGCTCTTTGACTCGTGCAGTGTTCTCCTTTGCCCTCTTGTCCTCCATGGCTTTCTCTTTCTCCACCTTGAATAGCTCATTCTGCAAAAGGGTGATTTTGTCTGCTTGTACCTGGTTGACGAATGGATCTACCGGTGCATCCCCTGAAAGGAATGAATTTACGATAGCACTAGCCGATGGAGTGCCGAAAGAGGACATCTTTACACTCTCAGATTGTATCACGATAGCAATTCTTGCGCCAATGAGGGTGGACAAGTCGGCAGCGGCTTTGTAAAGCCCAGCACACCGCTTGAAGAATGTGGCGCTACGACTATTATTCCTGATCTCCTAGGCCTCCTAGTCATTCTCATATGGAGAATTCAAACCAGCTATTACCAGTATGTGACTAAGAAATGATTTAATTTTGTTGAGATGCAATGAGTTTGATTGTGTATGATAAGAGCCTACGAAGAATCCTATATATATAGAAGAAAAAGGAGCTGCCAACGATGCAATTTCCTTGAAACTACGCATGAAAAATGCTCAGTACATGAAAACATGTTACTTGTGAATGGTTAATACTGAATACTATGTGCCATGGACGGCGATGCCCTTTGTTTCGCATGGTCATAGTGGGGTCCATTTGTCAATAAAAGCTAGGGCATGAAAAATGCTCAGTTAAATATTATTTGCTTTAAAATTGAACGGCATATATTTTATTCGATCGAGAAAATATCAAATTATACTTTAGGCAAGAACTAATTTGAAACGCCTTTAGTAACCGCTTGATATTATATTGCTAATATAAGTATGTTCAATATAAGTCGAATCTTTAATGCTAATCAAACACTGCTATATATATACTAATGTATATGCCTTCTACTACCACTATAGGACGACCAGTCCGGGTGTTCGATTCCGACTGAAATGTGTTCCTCATTGCTATATTTTTGTATTTGTATTTCTGTTGTTATGAGCAAAACTTGATCCAACAAGCTCTTATTCAAAGTATTACTATATACTAAAATTATCAGCAAGAGGACAAACGAGCTTCCCTTTCATGCTATCTAAGAGTATCCTAATCCGAGCGAGTATAGAGTGAGCTATATGTGATCCGGCAAAATAATCGTGAGGATTTTGATATATATGTTATTGCGGAAATATCCTTGGAGCATCGCTTAGATACAGTCCTCAACACTTTGCAACATCTGAAATATTTATCTAGAAAATATTTTCAAATGTATAAACATCATCCCAATTTGATTACCATTTCGATCAACAACCTTATCTAAGAAAACTCAAGTTTCCAATAAAGAGGGGAAATGGGATGGTCATAAAACTCGGTTAGTGAAAGGTTGTTTTGGAATTCTTGTTGTTGAATTTAGTAGTGATGGTAAAATATAACATGGTGTTTACCATGGGTGGTATGTTTGGGAGGAAGAGTTGTCAACCGGCACGCGGAGGGATTACTTCCATGTCACATGTGTCAAGTCTGATATGACATAGCGGCGGCCCATGGCAAAGTAAGCTATGATGATGTGGCACAACAGACCTTGGATTTTTTTTTTTGTGCAAGGCAGGGGGCGATAGTTACCAATATATTTCCACATATACCAGCAAATTAAAGTGGGGAATGGAAGGTTTGGGTAAACTCCAGAGATACATAGTAGGGGTGAGATAGGAGCACAAACACAAACAAAAGCAACACAACACATGAAAAAGCATCTAGAGAATTCTCAAAAAAAAACATCTAGGGACAAGGTACATGAGGTGGGACAGCCAAGCTACCCACGATGAAAATATGTCATTGATAGCAAAACATAGCACAACGCCAAGTGATAGCTCCCCAAAGAACTCCAATTTCCAGACGACTAGAAGGCACAAAGTCGAGGTTAATAGATGACAATTAATCATGATGTACATCATTCATGGTGCACATTCGGGCTCTAGTCATCATCTGCCTGCACCCCTTAATTAAGGGAAGAAGGAAGTCTTCAGGGAGAGAGGACCAACAAATGAAGAGCGAGGAGATCCTAGAGTGGGGACCATGGTCTCGCTAACTTGACATAAGTTGAGATGATGCAGTCAAGGATCCGGGAGGACGTTAGAGCGAGGAACCCGGTAACAGACACCATTCAACAAGAAACTTGTGCACCCATGTAGGGAAAGTTAGTAGTGGACCCTAAAGAAAGTGCTTGGCCAAATCTAAGACACATCTCCACTGTGACGCACCTGTTCGAAAGCATCGGAACTAGGTTTTCACCTACAGGTATACTGAGTTGCAGGGCTAGAGAAGAATACTTCGAAACCCCTAGGAGGTTAGTGGCGCTGGCCCGAAGGCATCGCTGTTGACAGCACCGACAGAGTCATGCATGGCTTTCTTCTAGACTCCCTTAGATCATGAGCTATAGGACTACCACTCAGAACAAGGATGAAAAAATGAAGGCATGGACCACACTTACTGCTTGAGCCCTTGTTAGCTCACACAATGCAGCTGCAGCATAAACCAGCTCACATCCATCCTGCCACAAACCTCACGCCTTGTGGAACAGGGGAAATGCGCCTTGCCTTGGAGACCAGCAACCCAGTGCCAAACAAGCGTTGGGGCACAACACTGCTTGAGACCTCAGAAACTCACACAAGGCAATGAAATGCACTAATCATGAATAGACACCACGACCATTGACCACATTAGAGCGACCACAAATAGCAACAAGCCGCACCGCCATTAGTTCGAAGGCCATCTGGCAGCTGAAGGTGTTAGCCAGGTGTAGGTAGGGGAGGGTGGTGGATTGCAAGCCACCACCATCAGTTGAGCGTCTAGACCGCCTCACCTTGGAGCTTGGCTCTAGGTAGGGGAGATTGGTTCTAGCCTTGGAGGCATCGGATTAGGCAGCCCCGAAGGCTGCTGTGGCCGCCAAAGACATAAGCCAGGTACAAGTGGCTGTTAGTAGTGGCGTGGTGGGCATTCAACAAACTGACAACCACTTGAGAGCAGAGATCAACCCTTCATGAACCAAACATCCCAACCAACACACCCTAAACCCTATCAGTTTTACCTCCATTCCTAGCTACTCTCCCACCTCTCCTTTGGCCATCCATCAGCTCCCCTTTTGTCCCCCGCCTATATGCACAATGGCCGATGGGCCACTCCCGCCCCTCTCCTCCATAACTGGGGCCAATACCCTACTTCTCTCCTAGCTCTCTCCACCACTAGCCCTCCACTCTATGATACAACATAATTGATGAGGACAAGCACATGGTGCCCCCTAAGCTCATCCATGTTCGGCCACCAGCTATATATAGGCGTAATGTTCTCATCCCTTCTCCTCTCCCCCATTATCGACTCATTTGTCCCCTCACTTCAACATATCTCCATGGCAATCTTTGAGATGCCAAGGGAATAAATACAAAGGGGTGGAGACACACCAACATGGTGTGGACATGACATGGATGGTGTGCTCGATGCACACTACTATTGTTCCATCAGGTGCATTGTAATGTGTCACAGAACTAGCATGCCCATATCCTATCGGACCATTTGGCATGTGTTGTTTTTGCATAATTTGTCATTTTGATTCTGTTTCTTCGCCATTCTTCACACCACCTATTCTATGCATCCATAGGACCTAGTATAACTTGTATGTGTCTCACACACCTTAATACACATGTTAGTCCTAGTGATAATCTCACCAAAGTACAAACTAAAAATGGCTACCCTATTCTTGTTTTCCACCTTGGATCATGTGTTTTTGGTATATGTACTAAAGTTTCTATAATAGTAGAATGCCATGTTGTTTCAAGAGAAGCAAAGACTATAATAATGTTCAGAATATGTATGTAGAACCAGATCCTCTCATATTTAACACCCATTTGGCACTTCTACAAAATGCTCCATGTTATCCAAAATTGCCAGATCTTTCCATGTGCATGGAAAAAGTAGCGTGGTATGTCAAAGTTTTTTTTGCCATGGTGGTAGTGGTTTCTAGGATACTAATTGGTAACAATTGGTCACCTACCATTTTGCCATTATTCAAGCTAAATGGTCCATTAATCCTTAGATTAGATGCGCCATGTATGACATATATATAAAACATATAGAATGTAATAGTTGCAATTTTCTTTTTCCTTTTTCCATTTTTGAGTGAACATGGGTAGTTGGATGGACACGTGTGTCTTCTATGCTTGCTTCATGCCGTTTCCATCTTGTGCCCTATGCATATAACACAACTGATATTTGCAAGTGAGGACATTGTTTTACTTTTTTCTTCCAAAATGGATGTGCAGGGAAAGCTAACACATGAAGGCTATATGCTTATTTCTTACTCGACTCCTTTTAAGACGACGACTATTTTTTTAGAATCCATACCACTAACCCTTTTATGTGAAGCAAGTAATAAAGGGTGAGTGGGTTGATTAGAGTGTGTGGTCCACACAACGTGTTGAGTTTATTTGAGCACTTTGGACTTTGTACATTGTATCCTCACTTTCATTACTCTATCTTCACATATATAGTTCTGATCCTTCCGCTGGAATCCCAACTATTACCAATCTCTTTTATGCTAGGTTCACAACTACCTCATCAAGCATCCAGCAAAATACATTGTCATAAGATCGAGCATGTTTTTTTTAACAATCCCAGTTAGTTCTCTGACCATACGTATGTCTTTGGATCCACCACCACTCCCATCTTAGCTCCAAGGTGACACTCCGCAGTTCTCCACGCATACTTTAACACCATCGGAGAGTTAGACCTTGGCCCAGTGTTTTAAGCATCCTACGCAAGTGCCAAGTGACCTGAGATGATGTGGGACATGGTTAGCTAGCGCTTATGATAATACCGTGCTGAATATGCCATGCTCTTAATGGAAAATGAAAGAGGCAGGCATGAATATGTCTGCAAAACCTGCTCTGCAAAATTCTTACACACATGAGCTACATAGTTATATGATCACAACACAACCTCAATATACTACTCCTCAAAACCCACTATTGCATCTCACACACGTTTTGATTTGCCAAATAGATTCTTTAAACATTGAGTAAATACATGAGCTATATTAAGTTCATATATCTCATATAAAATGAATGGGCATGGTTGTTAATGGCCATATATTCTAGATACCAAACTAAATAATAAAAACCTTGAATACCAACGTTCTCTAATCCCTATAAATAACTACGTACTATACTCCATTGAAGTATGTCCTAGTTTAGATCTTCCCTTTACACACCAAACACCTAAGAACCAATCTCTCCAAGGATATCAAATCAACAAAAATGGGCCCATTGTTTCTCCCTTGCATGAAGCATTGAGAAAATCATAACAACAATGCTTGTCATAGGCTCATCATTGCACAACCAACCTATTGTCTGTAGTCTACGAACCACAAGAACCTCCTAAGATAACAACATATGGCAATTTTATGAAACCCCATACCGCACATGGAACAAAACCAAGTGTATATCGCGTGTGTTGGGTACAGATTTAGGGCCTGTTTGGCTCCCGCCACAGCATGCCACAATGTAGCTCTAGCACCGCCAAATGTGTGGCGCATGAAAAGAGCGCCAGAGTTTTGGTGATAGTAGTTGCAGAATTAGACAGGGAACAGCGCCACACTTTGGGCACACCCAACACACGTCAGCTGCCAAACACAGATATTGTGTGCCGCAGTTTGGGTGTGGCGTGCTGTGGCTAATAGTAATGTCATAAGTAAATAAAAATAGTATTACAGGGACACGCCAATGTCTCAAGCAAAATAACATGTACAAACTCCTCATTCTAGAAATAGAATATCCATTCTCCACGGGCAATGGACTAGGACACACATGACTAGAACCAAGTCTTCTGTATACTCCACATTAGCCACATTTTATTTATATAGAACAAAAATGTAGATGGAAATACAAAGTGTGAGTACACACAAATGTGGACCCACCAATATGGCGAGTTCTAGCGGGCCCTAGAGTTCCCTGCCAGTGAGCACCACATCTCGGTGTGTCTCTGTACTACGCCTGGCCATGACTGACTTCTGTTTTTGCGGTGAACAGAGGAAAACGATGAGTGGCAATGCATTTGGGAATAATCTAGCTTTGAACCATGGCTGGGCCTAGTAGGGCAAAGTACTGAAGCACAAGCCAATGATGAACACTGAACAGGTTTCAGCCTCCTACATTACTATATTTTGTGAGTCAGTTTTCCGATCAGCCTGTGTTGATGCCTAATCGACAATTGCATCCTCTAAGCTCTAGCGGGATCACATCACAGCAGTGGGTAATGAAGGTCTTCATGCCACCACTGCCGCTTGCTCCTATCCACCACCACAATACTTCAACCATTTTTTTGCTTTACTATATGTTGCATTTTTCCATGTGGTCTCCTTACCTTTCACAACCTTTGGAGCATCTCCAACAGCTCCCCTTCCTCATATCTCATTCCCATAAACCAATCATATTGGGGAGATGCATCTCCAACAAATCACCAATGTCCTATCCCTAAATACAGTGGTATTGGTTATCACAATTCACAAATACTGTTTTTTTAGATTATTGGGAGAGATGCTCCAACAGATCACCAATATCTTATCCCCAATACATGGTTTGACATGTGGAGCCCACATGTAAGAAACATCGTACCACAGATAAGTCGCTAAATTAAAATAGAGTACACCACAAAATTTCAATGAGATACATAAAAACATATTATTTCAAACATGAAGAATCACAATCACCAAACATTTATTCTTCATGGATCCTCAAAATTACAGATAATTTATTCATAGGACATTGCCTGAAGTCCTCAGATTAATCACAGCAGGCATGTCCATCTCCTCTTCGTATTGATTATTTGCAATGCAGTTGTAGATTTTACTAAGTTGCTCCACGTTTATCTTACAACGTGTAGATTTTACCCTTACCATTATGCTCGTTTTGCTTCGGATTTTAGGAGTTTGACTCAGCTCTGATTATATATGTCCTTAGCAGGAGTAGCTAAATTACGGCCGGCCGTAATATAAGCTACCAGCACGACAGTCCATTAAAGGAAAGAAAATTCCCACCGATCCAGATTTTTCCTTTTACGGTAATAGTTGCTTCAACCGGACGGTCCACCCTCAAAGTTTCCCTGCACCACGTGTGCCAAGCTTCATACCCTCTCCCGCTTAATAAAAAAAATTGACTTAAGTTGTTGGGCCTGAACACGGTTACCCTAAGAGGCCAAGTTCATTGGTAACGCACACATATTGAAAAGGGGAGCAAAAAGAAATTGCGTAACAATGCATACTGATCTCAAAATGTATACCCTTTGTACAAAAGTGTCAACGGTCAACCTAATCTACAATTCCTTATAGTTAAATGTGATGCTATTGCACAAATATCTTCAGCTACAACATCATTCTATATCATCAGCAAAAAAATTAATTTTTTCCCTAAAAGCTATGGATCAAAACAACACATTAACATTACGTATCATTCAGTATATTAGGTATCATCAGGCAAGTCTGCACAAAAGAACACCACATCAGTACATCACACATCTTTGAATTGAACGATCAGAAAGTGGGGGCAAATCAGAGGAGCATAAGGAAGAAAATATTACAGTCACATAAGCTTCCCTACTAAATACTTCGTATTTGCTTCCCTCGCATGACCTTACGTTGCCTATTTGAGAAGACATAATTATCTAGAAGTAGTAATAGTATTGATTAACTAAGATGCCTATGTTGCCCAAATCAAAACTGTACTTGAGCCTTGTGTTGAAAACATAGTTAAATGCTGCTTATGCTTGTCTAATAGTTGTCTAGTTGAGGCTGCAGGTGCCATGGCCTACAGATAAAAACTACAGCAACGAATCAACTAAAAAAGTGAGGATCTGAAAAAGCACAGGAAGTTGTATTTTGTTAGGCAAAGCTGTAGTGGATTTCATTTTAGTAGGCAGTTTAAGTGTCATTTGTTGGGAAACAATATCTTCTTAAATAAGCAATTTATGTATTATGAAAACATAAACATAGCGTCTATGTTCATTTGCTATCCACAGCCCCACCCCCATCCCCGGCTTATTTGAAAAAAAAAAGATTTGATTAAAGACGCAAGTGCCTAACTGACATGGTTCTAAAATCCAACCCAATCATCCTCCAATATAGTTTCCTCTCTCACCACATGTACTTATTTACATACATTGCACGCATTGTACCTGCTTTGTGCATCTCCCCATGCTAGATAACTTGTAACCTGCAATGTTAGAAAAAAAAACAAAGAGACATTAGAGAAGAATGATATAAAAATTGCCTAATAATTTGCATTATTTTGCCTTGATCTTACCACAATATTGCCTGGTTGGAGTACATTTAATTGCCTATTCACATGCACATATAGTCACGCCAGTTAGTGGTATCATGCCAATTGGGAGAAGCAAGGCTATAACCATATATCTATGCGCATTCTAACAATTTCAAAGAGCAAAAAATGTCCTAAATACATAGGCGGTGATGGAATTTTCTCCGATCTACTATCTTCTAGGACACATGAATATATTGATTGGGGAAGCTGGAGGTAGAAATCACCCTTGCAGTGGAGATCGACGTCTTTGAGGAGGTCGATGCATGCACGAAGCCACCATGGGAGAGGTCAGCCTCACAAGTCACAGGAGCTCACAACGTAGCATAGAAACCAATCCCAACAATGAGTAGCAAATCCTTCTAACATGAGCCTCTCTTCCATGGCAAGGAACTAGATCCAGGATAGAAGAGCTTCGCCACAACATCAAGAAGCTCATTTCCTAGTCCAATCACACTTGATCAAATAGGGGGAAATCTGAACCAGAAATGATTGTATATTAGCCTTTATTTCATCTGTTAGGCAAAATAGTCTTACGCATTAAGCAATAATATTGTTATAAATTAGGCAAAACCGCGTGTTTGATAAAGCAATAATAGTGAGATAATCATAAATGAAGGCTGATAGTTCAGGCACGAGGAGAAAATGGGTACACGTAGTTCTAAAATTTAGGCGAGCAAGGTCAGCTGTAAAGGCGAGATTGACGAGTGAATATCATCCATCAGGAATAGTGATTCTTGTGCAATTGAATGTCATGTTGATTTGAGCTGACCATACAGAGCATCCATTAAGCTTGCAATGAATTTCATTTAATGAGAAAAACATGAAACCTATATGGAATAGCATGATAATTTAATATGGGATAACTGAACTGTGATAAGCAAGCTAAGGCAGGTTATCAATCTGTGTGAAAACTCAAGAACAAAAAACACAGCAAGCTAAGGTGGGTTATCAATTATCACAGGATTGAAAAAACTGAACTCAGTCCACAAATTAACCAGATCTGAACATGCCCAATATACTCTTATTAGTTAACACAAGCTCAATAGCTCACCATTAGTCATGTCGTCAAGTTTGGAGGCTTGGAGCAGAGTGGCAGGTTCTGAAATTGGGCCTCGACTGCTCACTACTGGAGCAGAGTAGTAGACAATAGACAAGCAGAGGGGGTCAAGCAAGCAAGCAAGGCAGCACCTAGGGCCGCAGCACCCGACGGCCGCGCAAGCGCAGCACGAACAAACCGCGCTGCACCCACAGGCCGCAGCAGGCAGAACCCAGACAAACACAGTGCAGCACTCGCCGACCGCCCCACGGGCCGCCTGCAGCTCCTGTCAGGCGCCTCCGCCTGTAGACCAGCCTATGCAAACGCCGCTGTAGCCGCCCGCAGAACAGCCTGTGCCGCCGCCCGGAGCTGAAGGTAAGCACCGCGCCTCTGGCCAGAAGTGGTACGGAGCCAGCGGATCTCGCGCCGCTGCAACCGACCGCAGGCCAGCCTGTGCTCGTGCGTGCCACACCCAGAGCCGAAGCTAAGCACCGCGCCGCCGGCCGGAGGTGGTATGGAGTGGGTGGATCTGAGGGGTCGCCGGCTTGCGGGCGCCGAGATCAGGGAGGCGCTGCGGATTGGGGTACCAGAGAGAAGACCTAGAGAGAGGATGAGGAGGAATGGAGGATAGAGACAGGAGGAGGAGAAATGAACGGGCATGCGACTCGCCGGCTCGGGTTCGATTCGGTTGGGCTGTACGGTGCGTGCGCCGGTAAATGAGGACCAAATTACGGCTGGCCGTCAAGAAGTCTTTACCGAAGTTAAATAGCTAGTGAGTGTAAACTGATTAATTGATCTAACCTTTCCTCCCACGTCTCTTAGTCCCCATATAAAATATTTTTCTTTATGAAACCTGACTCTGCTAAAGTGCTTGTTTGGGTCTGTAAAACATTATGCCAAGGCTTAAACATAGCAGGGTGTATTTTTTCTTATTTTTCTTGCTAAGCACAAATGAACTTGATTTTGCAAATGGCTAAATCTTTAGTTCTATTCTTTGTTTATGCTAAGTTGACAGTGCACACACAGAAGTTAGATTTTTTTTATGTTAAGAAGTTTTCAGGCAAATAAATCATCGCAGAAATATTGAGAATATTTATATAGGTAACCACATGGGTTCACCTAGCAATTATTATTATTTAGTACGAATATTATACTCTGTTGATCATGTTGGAGCTGAACTCGTTTGCACAGACACCCAATGCACGGATGCTTTCCTTGAAAGCATCGTGGCCCATGTTGGTACTGAGTATAGTTACTAACCTTTAGCTTGTAATGATAGCGCCAAAACACTTACGCTTGTCATGTAGATGCCAATTATTTGGAGAACTTGTCACATCTCAGCTTCTTATTAGGCAACGTGTTCCACATGTGTTCTTGCTTGGACAACGTGTCCCTCACGTGTTCTTGCACGTTTCATATTTTTACTGGACCACATGTCTGTGTCCTGCAGGTTGTTCTATGTGTCATTCATTTATTGGTCTACATGTTAGTTTCTTATTGAACCACACGTTATGATGCTATACAAGTAACGAAGCTACATTGAATTAGAGGGGGTGCACTTGACTTGTGAGTGCATATACATATGTTGTAGAGGTTGCATATATAGTGAAACTTTAATCAAATATGTTGTTTTTGCTTTTTTTGTGTGGTGGTGGGTGGGTGGGGGGGGGGGGGGAGGGGAGGTGGGGTTGGGTATTTGCACACCCTAGAAACAATGTAGCTTAGCCGTATATATGACCACATGCCAGCTTTTTAGTAGACCGTGTCACGCCCAGGTCCACCCGCGTTCCTATGATGGAGCTTGACTACGATGGTGCTTTGGCAAGGTGGCACATGATGTCATGGGAACCATGGTGACCATGAAGGCAGTGTTCTTAAAGGCTACATACACAGGTGGTGACTGGCTGTGATGAGGGACGAAGCACGCGAGGAGATGGGGATTAGCGGGAGGTGGAGATGAGTTGGTGGGTCCCACCTATCATAGATGCAGAGAGAGATGTTGTGGGATACTACTGTAGTTGAGCCGCTTGAGTTGGACTTGGCTTTAGGTGGATGTTGGCTCACGGTAAATTTCGACAATTTCTAAGTTGTGCAAAAAAATAGTTTCCAATATGTTTCGAATGCTTTTCTTTAAAACTTCATTTTACAAACTATAAACTGTATTTTGAGAAACACTTTTAGAATTTACTTTGAATTCTCGATTTGAAAGCCAAAATATTGAAATTTTGGAATCTTTTTTGTGATTCTTTGTGCATGTCATCTGCTTAGTGAAATGCATATATAACTTTTTCTGTCTCTTACAGTTGGTGTGAGAAGAAAAGGAGGAGAGTCCCTTAGAGGAGCCCAGAATGAATAAGAGGAAGGCTAACAAGCACCAAGGGAAAGAGGAACATACCATCATTGCTGTCAAACCTAGAGTTTAGGTGTAGTCGAGACTCAGGCCCTACTTTGAGGATTTCAGAGAGACAAACTCGATCTTCCCACAGACAACAATAGAATGATGACAGTGTTGAGCTCACTAAGGAAAATGATGGAAGATGAGGAAGCACCAATAGACAAACCAAAACTGCCACTTTGGACCTCAACTACTATGCTCACCTATAGTTACTAGTTGGCGTCCTCGCACTCGAGGAGGTTCGGCGTTTGGTACAATTGGTCGAATGAGGGGGTGGAAAGATAAGAAGACAAAGGTTTGGTTTTGTGACTTTTGATTGTTTGGCTCAAAGAAGATATGAAGCATCAATTTTTTGCCCTCTTGAGTTCTGGTTTCCATTAGTCAATGAAGAAGCTCCAAATGGGGAGTTTGATTGACTCAGGAAAGTTTCTTTATGAGCTACCATAATAGAGGGACTTCACTAGCGGGCGTGAAGACTTGGGTGGCTTGAGCTTGAGAGAGTAGTGGGGTATATCGATTTGGCCCCTGTTTGAGTTGTTCTGGAGCTTTGTTCACCTTTTCAGTGAGGTTGACAAAATGGTTACAAGGTGGGTGGGCGATTTCTATGCTACGGTGGACTCAAATAGGACCATGAGTGCATTATATTTATTCTCATTGGTCGAGCAAAGTGATTAAACCAACATCCACCTACAAGAAGCATTCGGGGTTGCAGGAAGTTGCACCACATAGTTTACAAAGATGCTCATCCTCCACATCATGGTAGGGCTTTGGGCTAGATATCGAGTCTGCTTAGCTTGGCTCGGTCTAGCTCGAGTTGGCTCATTAGGCTAACAAGCCAACTTGGCTCGATTTTTTAATGTCATGATGGAGGCCTAGCTTGGCTTAGCTTGTTTAGCTTTGAGTTTACAATATAATTGGTGATTGTTTAACTTCGATGATCTCGTCTTCCTTCCCCATGGAAATTGGCGACTACAAGTGTTGCTGGCGTTATCACAATCGTGTTGCACATAGCTAGCCAGTTGCTGACTATAGTGGATAGGCCAATGGGGCCCCATGCCTTAGGGCTTGGCCGATGGTTGGGTGAGTGTCGAGCAAAGGAGGCTGACCACCAAAGCATTGAGAAGAAGAGATGGACTGTCTAGCAGTAGCGGCGATGCTCATTAGTTTTTTTCTTCAGTTGGCAGCACTTGGTTCATCTTATGGAAGGAAGAGGGGAGTAGAGGATGCATTGTGTCCCTTCTATTATGGTTGACTTGGTGGGCTTCCTTGTTGGGCCTCCCTCATGGATTAATAGGTCATTGTTGTGGGTTGAAGACTTGCAAGCATCATTGTTAATGATAGACCTTAGCTCATTTTAGCTCATCAGTACCTTGCGAGCCGGCTCGTTAAAATAGTGAGCTAGACTTCTAGCTTAGCTATTGAAAAAAATCAAAGGAGCCAAGCCGATCCAAGATGGTGAGCAACGAGTATTTTGTCTTGCCCTGGCTAGAGTTGCTTTTCCTACACACTAGTAGATTTACCTGGTCTTCTGGGGACCGTTCACTAATAGGTCCATGCATACATTCGATAGACTGCGTCATGAGGTTTATGTTCTACATATAGTTGTGAGGAAGATTGTCCCGCCTCATGGAGGCAATAGGGAGTCATTGACCAGTTATGCTTGCTTGTGATAGTGGCTAGTACAATCATTATGGTACTAATGATATATTTGTAATTTTATATATGAAATATCAATGCACATGAATCATATCATTAGTGCTATATGTTTCTATTCGAATTGTATAAATTGTATTAAATCTAACATTTTTGTGAATAATATATAAATGCTTTACCATGATGTGACATAATTATCTTATCAGATTTCGAGTAGCATAAAAATAACCATTGTTTGATGGTGACAACACTAGCAAGAAAATTGTCATCTTGTTGTATTGGTGTCCCTTTGTCAAAAAAATGGTTTCCCTTTTGGTCATGCCTGATGTTACTTGTCGATAGGCGTCGCCAGAGGTAAATTATAGCTTTGATGAGTTTCAATTTTCTTAAAGGCCATTGTTGATAGTCACTAAAACCTTAGTTCATACCATCAATTAACCATGCCTAAATTGAGAATATAAATGGCATCCACCATAGCCATAGGCATTGATTATAATCATTTCCACAAGTTTTGATGACCATGTGAGTGTAGGGACAAGGTGACAATAGACATGGTTCAAACACATCACCATATGCCCAATTTGATTACACCATGTTGAATAGCTTATCGAGATACACAAAATAGTGTCTTTGTTCACCCAATTCCGAGTCCGGATGTGGAAACTATGCTTTCTAGAAGATTATGAAACGAGTCAAGCCAGAAATGGACACGAGTGAGGTTAGCCAACACAACCTTAGATCAGGCGACCTAGATGTCCAAAGCCCCAAACTTGGCCCAAATTCTCTCCACTTGTCAAGAAGCCCAAGGGAAGTGGATGTCGAACCTAGAAGTCAGAATTGGACTTCGGGCAAACTGGCCCAAGGTCAACCGACTGAACCATGGCTTGTCTATGTCCCTAATCTGCCCCATCAATGAAGAAACATACTTAGGAGGCATCCCACACATTGAAGCAATGATGGTTCATATAAGAGATAAATTGAAGCCATGTGGCCTCTCCCACGGATCAATGGGAACATCAATCAGTCCTTAATGAATTCCACTGCATCCAAAGCTCATACCCAAGCAAAGAAGGACCATTGATCATACACACTAACTCGAGCTGGATGGCATTCGTGCCTAGGCAAGATGGTGTGAGCCCACCTACATCGGCCTAACCTAGGGTCCCTACCAAAGCGCCTTAGGCAACAATTAACTTGACCAAAAGGGTGGGGCGACCCTCAAGGATGTCGTTGGACCCCACTAGAAGCATGTTGAGAAAATGTCATTGTATAATGTATGCAGGCAATTGATCGTATTTATGTGTAGCAAATCTTGTTGATCACCTTTCATCAGTGCAATCTAATGACTCGATCAAATCGCAACATGTGTAGCACCAAAAGGCTATGGTCCTTATGCTTGCTACAAGGATAATCTAGGAATAAAATCACCCATGGTTGGTGAGAGATTTTCTATTTTAGAATTCGTATCTTCTAGCTTAGTATTTCATAAATGTCTACTCAAAGTAGAGAAATAGTCGTATCTTCTAGATGATGAATTAATTTATTAAAGATTATGCAATGTGATACGGTTTCAACACAATTCTCAATATAATACTCCCAAAAACCAACTTCCACAACTCATGCATGTTCTTATTGCCAAACAGAATATTTAAAGATTGAGAACGTAAATGAGCCACAATAATTCTGCCTACTAGCCACGTATCTTCTAGATATCAACTGATAAAAGTTTGAGAACCAACATCCTAGAATGCCTATAAATATGTATGCATTCTACCTTACCCTTGGATACTAAGCACCCCAAGAGCCATGGATTCCCACAAGGATAGCAGTCCAATAGATAATGATCCCTTTGTTTCTCTCTTGCATGAAGCATTGAGAGGGACAACTGCAATGCCTGTCATACGTTCAACATTACACAAACAACCTATTGTCGACACACCGCAAGAACCTACCAATATATCGATGAATAACAGCTTTATCTACCCATACCAAGCTATGACACCGGCATTGCTGCCATCACTCTATAATCATACAACTGCTACCAACGGAGAACCAATGATGTCCGATGCATTTCACTCCAAGTTTTCAGCGAGCTCATCAAGCAACCATCAGAATACATTCATTTCAGAGCGAGACTTTCTGACAACGCCAGTAAGTGATTACCTCAGAATATCTGATCCTATGAGGATTATGTCGATGGATCCACCACCACTCACATGCTTGCTCCAAGGTAATCCTGATGCGATTCTCCATGCACACTTTAATACAATCAAAGAGGTAGGCCTTGGCCCAGTTTTTGAGCAACCTACTCAGGTGGAAGGTGAATGGTTAATGTCAAAGAGGGAAGTTGTTGGCTCTTATGATAATATTATGCAGAGAATGCCACACTCTATATTAGAAAATGGAAGAGGCCAACCTGAATATGTGTGCAACATTTGCTCTAAAAAATTCTTCTCAGCACAAGCATTTGGTGGACACAAGAGCTACCACAGCAGAGTTAAGAAAAAGAAAGCTAAATCCATTGTTTAAACTAGAGCGAAAGAATATGGAGGACGAATGCTATGGTTGTTTTGGTACCAAGTTATATGAGTGTTTTCACTAGTCAATAAACTAAGGACTTAAGGCAATGTCCAATGAATAAATTATATGTAATTTTGAGGATCCATGAAGAATAAACGTCCGGTGATTGTGTTGCTTCATGTTTTAATAATATGCTTTTATGTATCTCATTGAAATTATGTGGTGTACTGTTTTAGTTTAGTGATTTATCTATGGAACGATGTTTCTTACTAAGTAAGTTTGATGCTTGGGGTCACGGGGACGTTGATGTGTTTGTCTAGCTTTGTAAGCTTTAGTTGAAAAAAATTATCGGTTAGGGGGTACCTATGCCGCTTATATAGTCCGAGGGGTAGGATCACAGATAGAATCCTAGTTTATTAATTTATTAATTTACATAAAGGCATTTTTGTTCGTTGGAAAGAAATCTATCGAGATAGAGCTGGTTTCTAGGTACATCTTCATATGCCTTGTCCTCCAAGTAGCTGACATACCCCGCCAGGATTGGGCCTCTCCTTCGACAGACTCAGCCCTACCTATCCTAGTTGGGCCCAAGTGACCACGCCGAGGGCACGCTTAAGTAAGCGTAGTCGATGGTGTATAGCTAGTCATGTTCATCTTTTTAGGTGTATCCCTTGATGCTGTTGGCACAATATGGGAGAAGCAAGATGCCATGTAGACACTGAACTCTGTCAGTTCGTGCAGATGGGTTAATGGACTATCCGGTAGTGGTGGCGGACTCTCAGTCAAACCAACCGTTGGCAGTCTAAATGTAGAATTCAGCACTAGTTCAAATTTTAAATTTGAGTTTTAGATGCATATGCTGATCATGATGCTTATTCTATCTGACATGTCATGGCCAGATCATGACAGACACTCCTTGGAAAAATGGCCAAGCTCTCCACAAATGAAGCAGGACAACTCAGCTTTGTTCTTTTTCTTCTGAAGGTGGTAGTTTTTTGGCATGACAAACCCTAAATCCTAAACTCTAAAACCTCTACCGTGATATCAACTAGCAATATGATACTAATTTATGTCGCACAATCCACTTCTACACGATGGCTTAGAGCCCATTAGGAAACACAGGTATTGGGCCTTTGAGATTTATTATAATTTCCATATATGGGCATAGGGGAACTTATCTAGTACCACATAAAAACCTCTAGGGGTTTCGTTCACCAGAAACCGTATAAATTCTAACATGTGTGTGGTACACCTGATTTAATCTCATGATATGTATTGATTCAGGGTTGATGGCATGTGTACATAGTATACACAAACAACATACTCCCTTGAGAAATGCGCATACATAAACATGCGTTTGATAGTTAAGAACACATATTGCGTGAATTTTGTTGTCCACATATAAATTAACGAAACAGCATTTTCTAGGATGTGTACCTGCAGCGGCAAACCCGTTAGCTGACCCACCGGTACAAAAGCAGAGCTGGTTCTTCTGGGATCTATATCCTGACTGCCGCCACCAGGCTGCCGCTCTTCATGACCATTGCCAACACAGCACCACACTGCGGTCGTCCCCGAACGCAGCTCTTCACAGCTCACACGCACACACACTGCCAGCCATCCAGTACACTGCGCAGAGGAGGGTTTACGCCGCGCTGCCAGAGATCAGTCGTCATGGCTGGTTTGAATGATAAGACTCGCCATCTGTGGGTTCTTTTCTTTTGCTAGGCGCCTTGTCTTGTTGGACGTCCGCCGTGGAGATGAGCAGAGAGAGTGAGGGCCAAGGGGTCAGGGCGATTAAAGGTTGCCATGGCCTAGTTCTTTCAGGCTTTCAGCCATACAAGAAGAGTTAGCTGTGATACTGTGTTGTTGTAGGCGTGTGAGGGCAGAAGTTAGAATGGTTCAGCTGTTTTCAAGTGGTCATTGTCGCAAGGTTTAGAGGCAAGGAGCCTATGCAAAGCAGTAGATGCAGTGAAGAGTTTGCATGCTCAGTGTCAGGAGTACTGGAGATTTTACTTGTTAGTAAAATCAGATTCAGTAAGGGAGGAGGGGAGATCGAGTTTTGGTGGCAAGTAAAAGTGTCAAGGTCAGTTAGAAATGAGGGCTACTTAATGAAATACGCGCTTAGGCGTGCTCTCAAAAAAAGTTAGAAATGAAGGATGCAGAAATTAGTATAGGAGAGAGCCTGAAGAATGCAGCAGATAATCAAAGCAATGGTAGAGTAGTAGGGGTCTAATCTGAAGACAGGTTTATGTATTGGGACTTGGGAGAAGCAAGCAGAGTCTGATTTTTTTGTGACAAGGCCGAGGTACTGCGTTGCAGCAGATAGAGAAGTGGCTGGAGTAGTGTTCGATTGGTTGAAAGATTGTTGTTTTGCCGGTATTTTTAAAAATCTCGGTGGTTACCGATAAACCGGAATATCAACTATATGGGAAATTTATCGGTGATAAAAATAAAATTTCAGAAGAAATTTAGATAAAAAATCTTTTGTTCAAGAAAAGCACGTAGATCATTTCTAAACAATCTAACATAAAAAACTAAATAAAACATATTATCAATTGCTTATTTAATGAGGAGGGCAGTGACATAGCTAGAGCATGATAAGTGTATCGCGGCGGTGGCAACTTGAACTTAAATGAGAAGGGGAGAGAAAATTAAACATGAATTAAGGTTAGAGTATTGGGTGGGCTTTAGCTTCTGTTTGGATGACATAATTTTAAAAGTATGAAAATTTCGGATGATAGAGAAAAAAATTCGTACCCAGCCAGTAAATGGGATATCTCGGACATTCGGATTCTATCGGCCGATATTTTTTCCAACTGTGTTTAGTGGAAGCAAGCAAGTATGAAATTTTAAATTGGAGTCAGAGATACAGAGAAGAAATACATTAAGCTAGTATACGAGCAGGCCTGTAGATTGCATCAAAGAAGTCACCTGTTTTCAGACTCATGTGTTCAGGGAAAGCGAGCAGAACCTGATTTGGCAGAAGATGCAGAGGTGTGGGAGCAGAGGTTTGCTTCATGCTGTCATCGCAAAAAAAAAGTTTGCTTCATGCTGTTCAGCAGCAGCTAGTGATGTTGCAGTAGAAGTTTAGAGGGGTGCAGAACTGAGAGAGCAGTCGCCGCCTGGCTAGTAGTCTATCCAGGGATCATTCTCTGAAGGAACAAAGCCAGCCCTGTTGCATCATGTTTCAGAAAATGGGAAGCAGAGACTGCGGCAAAAGTGGTTCAGGTGCCTGAGGAGCAGAGATTGCGGCGCGTGGACCTGATTTCCTGATTTGCTTCAACAATACAAATTCGTCAGTGAAATTTTAGTCCAAAGCACGTTTACTGAGAGCTTCGACCAAAAGTGGAGAAAGTTTTTTTTTTGAGATATAATAGTGGAGAAAGTTGGCTTGTACTGTTTAGCAAGCATGGTGTAAAGAGACCTGCCCTGTGTAATGTAACATGGTTCAACAATTGTTTTCTCTAACGTGCATTGGAATGGAATTCATTAAGCAGGAGGAGATGGTTCAAACTTAAGTTTCAAATTTAAGCAGCAGTAATCCAGTGATTACTGAGGCTCTATGGCCCAACGGCAGCACGCACTCATGATTTACAGTTGCACAATTTTGCGACAAGGGGCTACCATCCTACAGCAGCACAAGCAGCGACAACTAATGTTTGAAACCTGCTAGACACCATTCGTTGGCCTCCTCCTGAATCTTGCGAGCTAAATCCTGTGAAGTGGGTGTTCCTTAAAAGTCCTGGTGTTCCTCTCTTTCCAAAGTGTGAAACTGACGAGAAAGAAGAGGGAATCAAAACCGTTCCGCACTCACTTGTCAAGCCACTTCCTGCGGCGCAGCCACCACACAAGCACATCCTAATCCTGGACAATGATAATCTCTCAATGCAGGAGATCTAGTGTGAAGTTGTTCACCTGCATAGCTCTGAAGAACAGAAACCCAGCTCTGGAAATCACAGTACTTGAGCAAGCCTGATAAAGTTAAGTAATGATGATCTTCCGAAGATGCAAGAGAAAATGAATCCATGCCAGATGCATAGTACAGGACTCAAAAGTTGTCCAAGCTCTGCAAAGTTACTTAGCGTCAGTACATGTGTACAGTAGATCGCTAATTGCCATGACGAAGTAGTAATTTGGGAGTCTGTCAGTGAAGAGCAGACCTATTTAGTCCTGAGTCGATGGAGTCCAGTAAAGAATATTACTATAAATGTATAATGTATTCCCTCTGTGGAAAGCAAGTATCCATAGCCATGATAAAACATTTGTACTGATTAATATGTGTTTGGGCTGCAAATCTGTAGGGAGACCAAATAAGATACGAGAGGAACATGTATTCTGTATCTTCAGAATATTGGAAGTTCTAGAAAAATGGCACTTATCAGTATTCAGTACAAATGTTTTGGAGTTCCAATGTCCAGAGAAGCATTGCAGGAGGATGAAATTCATATATGCTGAATGAGTCGACAGGGCTATACAAATATATGTGTCAATGCACAACATAGCCCAGGGGAAGAATTTTGTATTCGCAGAGAGTAGTCATTTTAGCCATCTTTGTACTATAAACAAGTGATGCTTCCGAAGCAACCAGAGATGTGTCAATGTGTTGGTGGTGAAGTCATGATCTCACTTCTCAGCCGATGCCGCTAGCGTTACTGTCTCACTCTGCGACCAGCCAGGCTGCAACAGTCGATGTCCACGTTTCCTCAGGAACAATTATCTGTGTCGTCTTGTGTTGTCCGTGGCCCCAAAACATTTATGTATTATTTAGATGAGTTGAACTTTGATGTATTAGGCTGGAAGCGTAGCGAACTTTACGCTACCATTTATCTGCGTAACTCTATTCTGTTTATATGTTGTTGTCATACACACCGTGCGAGAGCGCGCTAATCACTAGTTAAGTTAGTATAGGAGCAGGCCTGTAGATTGCATCAAAGAAGTCACGTTGTAGTTTAGGTCTGGTCTGTTGTCAGACTCATGTGTTCAGGGAAAGCGAGCAGAACCTGATTTTTTCATGAGAGGGCAGAAGATGCAGAGGTGTGGGAGCAGAGGTTTCCTTCTTGCTGTTCAGCAGTAGTTAGTGATGTTGCACTAGAAGTTTAGAGGGGGTGCAGAGCTCCGAGAGCAGTGGCCAGTAATCTATCCAGGGATCATCCTCTGAAATAACAAAGCCGGCCCTGTTGTATAGTCTGCTCCATAAGTGGTTCAGGTTCTTGAGGAGAAGATATTTCAGTGCGTGTAGTTTATTTGGTTCAGCAATACTAATTCTTCAGTGAAATTTTAGTCCAAAGCACGTGATCTGAGAGTCGACGGGGCTATACAAATATATGTATCAATGCGCAACATAGCCCGGGGGAAGGATTTTGTATGCGCAGTGAGTAGTCATTTTAGCCAGTTTGTCTTTGTACTATAAACAAGTGATGCTTCCGAAGCAACCATAGATGTGTCAATGTGTCGGTGGTGAAGTCATGATCTCACTTCTCAGCCGATGCTGCTAGCGTTACTGTCTCAATCTGCGACCGGCGAGGCTGGAGATGTTCAGTCCTGACTGACGAGGCGGGACATTTACTTGTTCATGACTGACAAGGCCGAACACTTTCACAAACTTCACTCCAAACCCCGTGACCGATGAGGTCGGACAACATATGCCTCTGACTGATGAGGCTGTGGCAATTTTATTGTCATTTGATATTTCGTTATTATTAATGCTTACATGGAAATTGTAACACTTGCATATTGCACGCAGCGAGTAGAAAATCCTAGTTGGTCATCTTTCATGGGTTGATAGCCAAAGGGGTTGTGCTATTTGAGTGCAATCTAATGACTTCATCAATCGCTACATGTGTAGCACTGAGGGGCCATGATTCTTAAGCTTTCTATACATGTACAGTCTTGGAATCTATCATCCATGGTAGAGGAGAGATTTTTTTAATTATAATCCATATCTTTATAGCTTAGGGAATCTATCACCCATGGTAGGTGAGAGATTTTTTTTAATTATAATTCACGTCTTTCTACCTTAGGATTTCATAAATGTTTACTCAAAATACTAAGATATTGTGCATTTAATGAATTACAAAACTAGAGAAATGGTTGTATCTTCTAGATCATGATTAATTAATAAAAATATTATGCATCGTGATATGGGTTCAACAAAACAACCTCAATATAAAAACTCAAGAAAACCCAATTACACAACTCATGTGTGTTCTCATTTAGCAAATAGAATATTTAAAGATTGAGTAAATAAATGAGCCACATTAATTTTGCATATATATTCTAGATATCACTTCTAGATGATGATTCTTAATAAAAAGATTACACATCGCGATACGGGTTCAGCAACCTCAATATAAAACTCTAGAAACCCACTTACACAACTCATGTGTTCTCATTTGGCAAGTAGAATATTCAAAGATTGAGTAAATAAATTAGCTACATTAATTTTGCATATATATTCTAGATATCAGCTAATAAATGTTTGAATACCAACATTCCTAGAACCCCCTATAAGTATGTATGTAAGTGTCCTCCACTGAACATAGAGTCATGGATTCCCTTGAGGAGATTAAACTACTAGACAATGAGCCCTATATTTCTCCCTTACATGAAGCGTTGATAGGCACAACAGCAATGCCTGTCATCGGTTCAGCATTACAAAACCAACCTATTGTCCACACACCACACCAAGCGACTGAATCAGCATCGCTGCCATCGCTCTATAAACGTACAACTGCTACCAGTGGAGAACCAAATATCTCCAGTTCATTTCACTCCAAGCTCTCAGCGAGCTCATGCTCTACTATGAAAAAAGGAAGAGGTCGGCTTGAATATGTGTGCAAGATCTGCTCTGCAAAATTCATTTCATCACAAGCATATGGTGGACACATGCGCCACCACATCAAAGATAAGAAAAAGGAAGCTAAATCCATAGCTTAAACTGGTTCTGAAAGAATATGAAGGACAAATACTATGGCTATGTTGGTACCAAGTTATGAGTGTTTTTACTATAGTCAATTTTCTAATGATTTGCAATGGTCTATGAATAAATTATCTGTAATTTTGAGGTTCTATGAAGCATAGATGTTCGGTGACTGTGGTGCTTCAGGTTTTAATAATTTTCTTTAATGTATCTGGCTCAAATTATGTGGTGTACTCTATTTTATTTTAGTGACTTATCAGTGGAATGATTTTTCTTATTAAGTAACTTCGACGCCTCTAGTTTTCATGTGATGTTTCTAAACTCATTACATTCGACTATGTAAACAAAACCTAAACTGGAGTTGCTAAAAAAACCTAAATTAGATGTGGCACAACTAACATATAAAGAGATTGCATAATATATAAATTTTGAAATGCAGTAGATGTTTGAAACAGCTATCGCATTCTCAGTTTGGTCCATAAACTTTTAAAGCGAGGACCTTAGGTCCTGCCATCTGTGTATGAAACCATAAGTCCCTCCACCTCAATATGGTCCAGCACCCATTAGTCATCTAGGTGAAGCCCAGTCAAATGAAGAAAAACACATCCAGGATTGGTGTCTTCCCACTGATTATTAGAGCAACTCCTTAGGTCCTGCCATCTGTGTCCCCCCCCCCCCCCCCCCACCTCAATATGGTCGAGCACCCATTAATCATCTAGGTGAAGCCCAGTCAAATGAAGAAAAACACATCTAGTATTGGTGTCTTTCCACTGATTATTAGAGCAACTATAATAGCAGGCTGTAAGCCGGCTAAATGTTAAAGTGGAGGATAGAGGAGAGGGGAGAGAAGAGAAGCGGGCTGTAAGCTTGCAGCAGGCTTAGACATAAGAACCGAGAAATTTTGTGAGAGAAACAAGTGGAATCATGTATTAATGGTGAAGAGCTAACTACTATATAGGTGGGCTGAGAGAAGACTGCAAGGATCCTTACAGCCAGCAGGTTGGTTGTATTATTAGCCTTACTCTTAGTGAATCTTTTTGCTATGCTTGCTAACCTTTGTGTGCAATGTAAGAGCACCATGTCAAATTTAGTGTCCTTTGTGGGAGGTTGCACACGACTTTGTATATGTTTCTTTACTAATTAGGTATTCAATGTTACACATAAAGAGAAC
This sequence comes from Themeda triandra, assembly GCA_018135685.1. Classification (NCBI taxonomy): domain Eukaryota; kingdom Viridiplantae; phylum Streptophyta; class Magnoliopsida; order Poales; family Poaceae; genus Themeda; species Themeda triandra. Next base: position 53,792 of record JAENPR010000508.1, read on the forward strand.
ATTGTGGAAAGCACATCATAAGAAACCTGAAGGTCAGCGTCTTGACCATGGCATTCTCCCTTCAGAGTAGTGATTGTTGCATGTGATGGCCCGAATAAGGTGTAGTGAGATGCATCCATTGGCCCATGGCCATCACAGCAACCAGTATCTCTATGGACCCACGCATGGCCACGTCCTTGATCCATTTTTCAAGAAATATTTTGAGGATGAATTGTCTGAGCCTCACATGGCCGCACACTTGGGGGTGGAAAGGGTTGGCGCACTGTAAGGGCAGTTGTTTTCTCGTATTTAGACAAAACAACTGGCATGCATGGCAAAAGAACGAACTGACTATGGAATGGCTACTGAATAGTTAGCACAAGTAAAAAACAATCATTAAAATTACCTTTGCTGTATAGTGTGCTTGTACCTATGAACCAATTGTATCATTGCATTTCTACAGGCGGACCTTGTGCCCTCGAACTGTTGTATCGGTTCATAAGTTTTAGTAGATTCTGTTCTGAATTTAGCATGAAAATTATTTGAACTTCTGTGTTGTTCGATCGTTCAAAATTATTCTATATTTTAATTGTAGAGAAATATTACGGTCATTTAAAAAGTTGATAGGGAATCCTTGCAATACAAGAATGGCTAGTGCAAAACTTAGAAAGTACCAAATGAATGGAAGTATAACTACTCATGCCATTTAGCTGAAACAAGGATTAGATGTGGTGAAGGACTAAGATATTTGTCAACAAGCCTCATGGACAAGCAACAGCAGTGAACATGATTTGGATGTGTGTGTGTTTTCCCCCAAAGAGACAGCACAAACAATTGCAGGTGCGTGAGGTGTCTATCATTTATTCCAATATTTAATTAAAAATCTGAATGAAATTATTGAATCAAATCACTTAGATGTGCTTTTATTAATTTCAACAGGAAAAAGTTAATTATTTTCTGCTGAGTTTGAAGTTGTTCTGTTCATAGATTGTTTCCTCCAACTTCTTATAACAATTCTCTTTTAGTTGAATTCTGGACTCCTTTTCTCTTTTTATTCCGGTGAGAGGTCGCTATCTTTTAATCCAAGGAATGTTTTATACTTTTTAAAAAATCTCAAAAAAATGATTGAATCGAATAACTTTGATTTTCTTCTTTCTTGCTTTTAACAGATCGAATGAATCGGTTGCTACTAAGTGTGAAGTACTTCAGTTTGCATTTTTGTTCTGACTTCTTGTAACAATTCTAGTTTTAGTTCTGATCACAGCAGTTGACTCCCATCATGTGTTAGGTCCGAAAATTTGCAAATGGTGACATGGAGTATTACACACATTTTATCAAACTGTCACTTTACTATGTTGGCGAACAAGGTTATTATATATGTTATGTTTGCGAACAAGGTTATCATATATGTTATATATTAATTTTTCAATTAAGATAACTAAGTGATTAAAACATTTCAACATCCTAAAATGGAAGTAACAAACTATGATTACATATTCAGATGGACAATATTCCCAAGCTTAGTGATCAGCATTACCAATGAATGGCAACAGTTTGTTGACATATGTCATCTTTGAAATAGCATACACAAGGTGTACTATTAGGTGTGTGCACGTATATCTTGGCCATATGCATAACGGAGGATTTCCATGAGCCCATGACCCAAATATCTCGCACACGTCTACATACAAATGCTGAAACCAAATTAACTAATCATCAAAGATCAATGTGTAATGGGGTCACCGTGAGAGGGTGAAAAAGAAGGTCAGAAAAAGAAAACTGATAAGTTACTGTGCTGCTTCGTTAACTCACCCAAAAAAACAAGAGCTGCTGAGCACCGCATAGAAGGAAAGGAAAGAGAGAACCGCCGTCAAGCTGCTGCCGCGCGCACCACATTGTCCATACGATCATCAAAGCGCTGGTGTTGTCTTCAGTTCCCGACTGACGTAGAGTCTAGGGAAGCACTAGTGCTTGTCTGAGGTGCTCTCAGCTCGCTGCGCATCAAGGCAGAACAAGGGTGAGGAAGCTCCATCCATCGGCTTCTCCCGCCAGTGGCTTAGTCATCATGACACAAGCCATATAAGCGCAACCATTTTTATTTTCATATGATATGTGTTCTTCATGCTCTCCATGATTTCTTCAAGGTTGTGGTTATGCCCCTCTATTTGGTATAGTTAAGCGATACAAGTCAATGGATGAGGGACCCCTTCTCGAATCTTGCACTACTGGAAACTGCTTTTTTCCGTGGGTGCAAAAACCCACGGAAAAATACCTATACCCACGGAAAAATATTTTTCTGACGGTGAACCGACAGAAAAATACACACGGAAATAGCATGACAGAAAAATTGATTTTTTCTGTGGGTTCACCATCAGAAAAATATTTTTCCGTAGGACAAGCACGCACAGAAAAATTCCGGTTGCCCAGATTAAAAAGCATTTATTCTGTGCGTCAATCCTCACAGAAAAAAGAAATTAACACACAGAAAAACATGTATTTTCTGTCGGTGTAGCTAAACTCACAGAAAAAAGTAAAATGAACATGCAAAAAAAAATTATTTGAAACTGTAGCAAAAGCATATTAAAATATATATTGTTCATACATCAGATCTTATAACATTACAAGTAGCATACACCAATGTTTAAAATACTCACATGATGACATGTCTAGTTGGACAGCAGCAAATACTAAAGGATGATACACACTGGTTTAACCTGTACATGTTAGCAAAGCTAAATCTATCACCATTTACCAATCGACAAGAAAAGCAAGGTGCTTCCATACTGCCCTACGCCGTCATGTGCACCATGTTAGGAAGTGCTTCTGGGATAGCACCAACCTCCTTGGCTGTTTCCATTCCGTAGGTGTGCAGGCTCTACATTTTGATAACATAGAATGCAAAAAAGCATGAGCTTATTGGCATCCACGCTGAAGCCAAATCTCTGCATAACTAGTATTTAACTGAATATGGCAGCTAGTAGTGACAAGCAATCAAGAAGATAGATACTATTTATATAGCTTGCTAAAAGCAATTAAGTCAATAATTCAGTGCTTCATCTTACCTATTAGAAGTTTAAGTTTTATCTCCAATAGGCCCCTAGCACAGTAGTTCAGTGTTGCATGAGATCAAATCTGCAAGCACAAAAAGTTGTATAAGATTAAATCTGCTAGCACAACAAAAACAGAAATGGACAAAGCTTGGAAACCTTGTGCATCTAAATGCAATACCTAAGTTACAGAAATTATTTCACAGAACCATAAAATTATTTATCGGCAGCATCATAAGTAGAATAAACACGCATGCTATGGTGATGGAAAGGTCCAAGTAAACTTAATAAGAGTACAAGCTACAAACACTAAACTGTCAAATTATTTATCGGCAGCATCATAAGTAGAATAAATTGCATAAATTTAGTATTGTCCAGCTGCTACATGAGATGTAATATGAAACCATCCAACAACTACAAGATATAGCTACAAGATTTAACCTTTGCCTCACCAAAAGCTTTGGAATTATATACTCTACTTCATTCGCAATTTAGAATATTAGCAAAAAAAATATCAGCATACATAGATTAAATTAAGAATGATACATCCAGATGCTTGTGGATTGCCATCAGAATAACAACATCATAATCATTTACGCAGTAACAAGTCCAGTCAATCTTTATGACTAACCAGATCCAAACTAAAGAACTTTCATGGATGCGCTTGGTGGGGAGGGAAGCACACTGGGTAAGCCCGCGCCGGCATCGGCGTCGCACAGGAGGGGAAGCTCGCCGAGATGGGCGGCGCCGGCAGCCGGATCCGGGGGCAGCGGCCCGGCGGCGCATCCGGGGCGGCCGGCCGCGCGGAGCTTCGGGCGTCGCACGGGGGGAGCTCGCCGGGACGGGCCGCGCCGACGCCGGATCAGAAGGGCAGCAGGCCGGCGGCGCATCTGGCGGCCGGCCGCGCGGAGCTTCGGGAGTGGCCGCCTGTCAGGACGGACACCGCGTCTAGGAGCCTGCCAAGTGCGATGGCGCGCGAGGAGGGGAGGAAGAGGATGGGGCGCCGGTGCTGCACGAGGAGCAGCTGGGAACAGGGGAGGTCGCCATGGAGGAGTAGCCGGGAGCGGCGTTTCTTTTTTTTTCTTTGGCGTCGAGAGAGAGAGAGAGAGCACGGGACGAGATAAGGTGCGGGACGAGATAAGGTGCCGGCACTGCTCCGTGCGTGTGGTGAAGGAAAATTAGGGTTTGAAAGGGAAACAATGTTCTCGACCATCAGATCGAGAGATGGACGGCTGCTATCAACCGAAGTTGCAGCTGGGCCGATGAGATGTATTGGGCCCATCTCTCATTTTGGGCTACAATGGAGTCGTCTTTACCCAAGTTTTTTTCTTTTTTTTCTTTTCTTTTACTGTTAGAAATATATTAAATTCTAAGATAATAAAAATGGCGTCAAATGAAAATTCCGTCAACACAAAAGTAGTATAACTTAATAATATCTACAGTTTAAGACAGAGATGGTTGAACTTTTTCTATTTTCCGTGTGTGTTTACTTTTTTCTGTGCGTTTTATAGCAACCCATGGAAGAATTGTAATTTTTCTGTGGGTAGATATAATTTTTCCGTGAGTTTTTAAAGCACCGACAGAAAATATTTTAATTTTTCTGTGAGTATTTATTTTTTCCGTGTGTGTATCGTCACTCACAGAAAAATCATGCAATTTTTCTGTGAGTGTCGGAAAAAACGCACAGAAAAATTCGACACCCACGGAACAATTCGAGTTTCCAGTAGTGTTGGCTTGGTACCTACGATGTGCATAACAAGTTTTCCCCATATTTTAGATATCATATGTTCATCATTCTCCATGAATTTTTTTCATGATGGAGGTTACGCACGCCCCTCTATTTGGTTTAGTTAGGCGATACAGGAAGCCAATGAATGAGACTCTCTTCTTGAATCTTGGCTCGTTCCATACAAAGATACAAATAAGGCTACGCGTAACAAGGCTGTGCATAATAAATCAAAGACATGTGCTCCTGCATCCATCACGCTCAAAATACATACCAGTTGCAGTCGCTCCTTGGTTTCGTTCTCATGCATGTTATTTATATCATGACATGTGCTGCTGCATCCATATATCTCAAAATATAATTGTCATCTCGTCATGCCATGTGCTCAATATTATGGCACTATTAGTAGCGGCAATATAAAAGTAAACAAATGTTCATTCCAAATTAAAAGAAACAAAATGCAAAATGCTATAAATATCTTGCATGCGGTTTTTCAAAAATGAAAAGTCTTATGCATGGCGCTATAAATTTAGAGAAATTGGACTAAAGTCTCATCTCAACCCAATTGCGCTTCACGTTTGTGTTGCAACGAGTGGTAACCAAAGGCAAATTAAGCTTGCAAATTAGTAAATGGAACACTATGCATACTACTGGCAGCCAATATAAATTATAAAAAGAATATCATGCATATCCGGTTCCTAGTGTACTTGTATGGACATTCAAATAAAATGACATCTTCTAAAATGTAATGGTACAAAATGCTAGTGTATGAAACAAATATTAAAGCCAACCTCGATGTGGACCATGCTTTATGTACATCTTGATATATATAAGCACACACTATATTTAACTACAAAATTGCTGTTCGGCAAAACATCAATGAAACCTCTGCAAAGCTACAACTAAGCTGCATGTAGAAATATTTGAATCATCATCTGGTGGCCAACCTTCGTCAACGCCAAGCTTGAAGACCATGTGCTTTCTTATATATATTTGTAAAGTTGGCCAATGTTCCAATTTTTTATTTTATGTTGGATTTCTTAATCAGCGGTTCTCTACAAAGATGTCATTAACATAACATTCACGTAAATGTAAGAATTATGGAAGTATGAACTCGCAATACATGTATTTTCTTATTTGTCCCATTTACATTAATTTGAATCAAACTTTGTCTCTGTACAATGACCTGCCATCAGTACCTGCCATCAGTACCTGCCATCAATACAATGTTATCCTGTTTTGGTTCCTTCAACACAAAGAAAAACTACATTTTTCTGTTCATATTCACCAAGATGGTCCTATATCGTACCATACTTGTATAATCTATTTATGGCATTTTGCATGAAAGCCCATTATTTTCTATGCATCAAACAAAAAAATTATGTGATTTCTCATCCATGTGGAGAAATTTGCATACACGATTTTTTTGCATAGCCGCTCTAATCTATGTGTAGATTTCAAGGACCTTTGGAGGCTGTCAATGTCATAAGTTGTTGATCACTCCAGGTGTCTACAACCTTTGACTAGCCTAATTGGTATGTTGTTCGTTGCACAATTAATTTATTATTTGTAGATGCATGAAGTAACAATCTTGGGCCCTCCAAGGTGTGTCGATCAAAATCTTGAGCCATACATCATCGCTATCAGCGTGGAGTGCTAGAAAACAAAAAAAAAAAGATTGTAAAAATGTTTTGTTTCAACAAAACTAGACACAATAAGCATTTCCTATTCCTTCCATGTTACTTTAGGTGAGTGCTTTTACTCATTTACTTAATTTAAATTTTAAACCTAATGGGGACCAACTCTAGTAAATGGATACTAGATGCACATTATTGTTGGTGGTTCATACCTTTCATGGGATCGTCTTCCCTCTTTTTGCTAACCATTACCTAACTATTTGAAGTATTTAAAATGCTCCCTCTCAAAGGGGACTCTTGGGCAACACCGACATCCAACGACTATACCATCAGAGTAACCGAAGGGTGGAGCCACTTTCAAAGAGCCAAAGGCCTGGGAAAGATAGTAGCAAGATTTAGAGAGCCAATTTCTATGGGGAACTTGAAGTGAACTCGGTTAAGAATCAAGAATGCCAAAAGCTAAAGCAAGGGGTATAGAACAATGGGTAGAGAGGATTTTTGTCGATTGTAAGATACTTAAATAATGTTAAGACAATATCATAGTTGTTTACTTTGGGGCATGGCCCATCCAATGACCAAAGGTTCAAGGACTAAACCACAAAGAGCCCTATGCTTTAAGAACTAGCCGTAAACATGCTACAATACATAGGATGGACAAAAGTGTCACCACCTGCCAACTACCACAATCTATCCTAGTGAAGTAAGACTAGAGCACTCCAAAAGAGCGGAGAAACTCATAAACAATAGTAGTGCACTCTAAAAGAGTGGAGAAACTCATAAAAAATAGTAATGTAGGTTCATCACCACTTATGAAATGATTGATATTTCTACAAGTAGCAGTATCCCCGCACAAGCCAAATCCTTCATAATGGTAGTGAACAAAATTGCCCATCACTAGTACACTTCATTAAAACCCCTGATGAGTCTATAACATAGGGGTATGTTAAGTCTCTGAGTTAAGGGGCAGCAGTCCTTGACCCCTCCCCTGATTGACTCTCCAAATCACTTGGGGGCTCGAGGGCTATACCCGTCAGGTACCCCCTAACCAACTTGTAGAAAAAAACATAAGCAAGTCAAAATCACAAGTCCCAATATGGGTTGGAACTAGCATTGGTGTCATCTCACTATGTGCGCAAAAAGGTGCGCGTCCAATAAAATTTCATTGTATATTGTATGCAGGCTACTGATTGAATTTATGTGTAGTAAACTTGGTTGATCACCATTCATGGGTTGATAGCGGAACGAGGTTGCACTATTTGAGTACAATCTAGTGACTTATTCAATCACAACATGTATAGCACCAAAAGACTATGATTATTAAGCTTGTTGCATGGACAATTAATGAAGCAATCACCCTTGGTAGGTGGGAGATTTTTTTGTTTAGAATTCATATCTTCTAGCTTAGGATTTCATAAGTGTGTTTTCTCAAGATACTAACATATCTTGCATTTAATGAATTACTAATCCAAATAAATAGTTGTATCTTCTAAATTAAGAATTGAATAATAAAAGATTATGCATTATGATATGGATTCAACACAACCTCAATATAAAACTACAGAAAATCAGGGTGTTGTTGCCCCTCGGCTCCTATGCAAAAAAATTAAACTTGTATGTTATCATTTGTCAAATAGAATCTTTAAAGATTATGTAAATAGATGAGCCACATTAAATTTGCATATCTTATATGTGATGAATGGGGCACATTAATTTTGAGTATCAACATTCCTAAAAACCCCTATAAATATGTATGTAGTGCCCTCCATTGATCTATATCCCTAGCATAGGTCTACCTTCCTATTGGACACTTAGAGCCTAAGAGTCATGGATCCCCACAAGGATATCAAATCAGTAGAAAATGAGTCCTTTGTGCCTCCCTTGCACGAAGCACTGAGAGGCACGACAGCAATGCCCATCATAGGTTCAACAATAGACAACAAACCTATTGCCCACACACCACAAGAACCTACCAACATACCGAAGAATAGCAATTTTATCAACCCATACCAAGCAAAACCAACATCGTTGCCATCATCACTCTATAATCATACAGCTGCTACAAGTGGAGACCCCATCATCTCCAGTCAATTTCATTCCAAGCTATCAGCGAGCTCATCTAGCAACAATCAGAATGTGTTCTTGTCAGAGCAAGATTTTCTGACAATGCCAGTGGGTAATTACCTCAACTTTTCTGATCCTACAAGGATTAAGTCTATGGATCCACCACCATTCACATCCTTGCTCCAAGGTAATCCTCTTGCGATTCTCCATGCACACTTTGATACCATCGAAGAGGTAGACCTTGGCCCAGTCTTTCAGCAACCTACACAAGTGCCAACTGAACCACCGATGCTGACAAGGGATGTTGTTGGTGCTCATGATAATACTATGCAGAGGATGTCACACTCTCCATTAGAAAATGAAATGGGCCAGCGTGAATATGTGTGCAGGATCTGCTCTGCAAAATTTTCCTCAGGACAAGCATTAGGTGGACACATGGGCTGCCACAACAAACTGAAGAAAAAAATAAGCTAAATCTACATCTTAAACTAGGCACAAAGAATATGAGGGAATATGTTGCGGTTATTATTTGGCACCAAGTTATGGGAGTTTTTTCACTAGTCAATAATCTGATGACATTGTGCAATTGCCTATGAACAATTTATCTATAGTTTGAGGATCTAAGAAGCATAAATGTTCAGATCTCTTGGTGATTCATGTTTTAGTAGTACATTTTTTGTATCTGAATCAAATTATGTTGTATAATCTATTTTATTTTTGTGACTTATTTGTGGAACGATGTTTTTTATTAAGTAAGTTCTTTGCCTCTAACTATTGTGTGCTATCTCCGATCACATTGTATTTGACTATGTAACAAAACCTAAATTGGATGTGGCACAACTAACATATAAAGAGATTACAAAATATATAAATTCTGAAATATAGAACAACTATTGCATGCTCAGTTAGGTCCATAAACTTTGAAAGTGAGAACCAAGGTCCTGCAATCTATGCAAGAACAAAACTACATGTCAACACACCTCCATATGGTCCAATGTCTTTTAGTCTTAAAGCTTAGTCGAACAAATAAAAACACATCCATGATTGGTGTCATCATCAACCATGAGTGAACCTGTTTGTTGTGCTTACTAACATTTGTGTACAAGGTGAGATCGCCCATGTTGAATTTACTATCCTATATGGAAGGTTGCATGCACACCACTTTGTACATGTTTTTTGCTGATTAGATATCCAGTGTGGCACATACAGAGACAATATGGAAGGCACGTTAGAAGAAAAATGAAGGTGGATATATGCTTAGGTCAATGTCCACACCTTAGCGTTCTCTCCATCTTTAGGGTAGTGAACAATGCATGTGATGGCTCGAACAAGGAGTGGTGAGACACATCCATCATCACAGTAACCGGTATCTGTATGGGACACTCCACGCATTGCCACCTTCTTGACCTCCATTTCCAGCAAGACTATGAGGATGAACAATTGAGTGGGGATCAGTTTGCCGCACACTTTGGGTGGAAGTTCAACGGAATATTACACTTTGTTTTGATTGCTTGTGCATCTTGGGTACAAAGCGTTGGTACATAGGGCTGTAAGGGCAGTTATTTCCTTGATCTTCACCGAACCAGAAAAATACAATGCAACTATTATGGTAGAAGTAGCCGACTGAGGAATGGCTACTTTCATAGTCAATTCAAGTAAAAGCAATGGTTGGAACTAATTAGGTTGCCTATACCTACCAATTGTATCAATGCATTTCTTTAATTGGAACTTGTTCCCATGAATGTTGTACTGTTTTATAAGTTGTGTATGTAATTTAGCATCAAAATTATATGAATTTAGGGTTGTTCGATCGTTCAAACAAATTGCGTATTTTGCTTGTAAAGAAATATTAGGGCCATCTAAAAAATTGATGCCTTTATGGTACTGTATGAATTGTTTGATTGTACATAGGCCACTGCAAAATGTTTGGAACTGAGGGTCTTGATAGGGTAGGGAAGAGCGCACTGTAGCTCTCCCCCAAGTGCCGAAGGCCTCACTACTGGCCAGTAAACATTGGCACTGAGGGACACAACTATCAAGGCACTATCTAGGGTTTCAAGTTAGCAAAATCATTATCCCTTTCCTACCAACAGCTACAGTGCCCACATCTACGTGCAGTCACAATCTTAGTTGTAGTTGTTTCATATCCCTATCTGTGATGACCATCGTTCATAGAATGAAGCCGCTTGATCAGAGTTGTGGATTATTTATTCAATAAGTCACTAATCAAGCGGCAATAGAAAGATCAAGTTGCACATAATCATTGAATTCCTTAATGGGCCCATTCAGTCATGAGAATATTTCATCAGCATATGTTTATGATCTAGTTGTAGAAGATCATTGAATTTCCTAGTGAGAACATGATATCTTTCATTTTGTGCATCCTTTGTGCCAACATGGATCTCAATGGTGCTTTGCTAATATCATGCATAAACAAAAACACAACTGAAATAGGAGCATCAAGAGATGCAAAAAAGGATGCCCCTTTTAACCTTTCTTCTTCATCATGTAATCGACAACTTTCATTTTTGTATCAAATGATTGCATTTGTTATACAACATAAAAGCTATCAATAATGCATTACATGGATGAAAGGATGAGACTCATGAAATCAATTTCAAGAGCCCTTTGTCCTAATTAATGCCCATACATGCAGAACTCACTAAAAACCACTCTTATTTCCCAAACGGTAACCAACTAGATAGAAAAAACTAATTTGATCAACAACACAATAACTAAAAATTTTTCAACTATCACCATGCCCATATCACCAAGATTATTTTGTGAACCACCATCACTAGGGCTTTAAAGGTCTAATAAGGTCCGCTGACCCAATCATCAGTTCCTTGATTAAGGCAAGAAGGACCAGGCATGTCGTGACCACTAGCATCTTGGCCTCCATAAGCACCACAATACAGATCATTGGAAGAACTAAGTGAATTCCATTGGTAACTGGTAAATTGGCTTCCATCTGTTGGGTAATTGTTCCCCTCAGTGCTACCAGTAAAAAGCAAAAGGTCATTATTTTCTAAGATGGAGTGAGTGTTAGTGTCATGACTTTGAGGTGGCATCACCAGATTTAAATTCCGCACTTGGAAAGGAAGTTTGTATTCTAGAGGTAGATGTTGTGATGAGGGTGGTCGTAGCCATGGCGGCACTGAGGATTTTGATGATGTGGCATGCAATTTAATAAGAGAAGAGAAAAAGCGTAGAAACTGTCTCTATGTAGACCAGTGTGGCCGTTGTTGGGACCCTCGCGCTGGGAGCCTTGTGTGGTTTCCTCGCCCACTGCTAATGAGGCAAGCAATTTATTGCAGGCATTTTGCTCGCGTAGCCGCCTCACTCGCGTAGAGCTGCCAGCGAGCACGCTACTGCAGAGACTCGTGCGGACGCCGTGGTGCCATTTCACCACACCATGTGCGCCAATGGTGCGAGCCTTCGCACGAAAGACATGGAGAGCGATGCCGTAGAGACTCGTGCGGACCCCATAGAGATGGACCTCGCACTCACCACCCTGTTTCACCACACTGCACACAGCGCTAGTTTTTTTTTTTGACCGAAAAAACTGTGGGGGAGATCCCCACAGTGTTCAACCATTTTCATTAATTAGGAGAAGTTCAGAGAGTTCTTACATACAAAGTTCAGCTGAAAGCATCTAACCAAACACAAAAGGAGGACTTCAAGTCATCCTTAAATCTACAGGATTGAAGCAAACATTGGCTTTTAAAATTGCTAAACCAGAGAGTAATCACCGGATCACGTCTTTGAAAGACTTTGTCGTTCCTCAATTTCCATAGCTCCCATGCAGCTATGAGGGTAATTTCCACAAAACATGGTATATTGTGGGCACGTCGAGCAAGATGAAACCTGTCCATAATCTCCCTGGAAAAGTCCCAAGTGGCATCTGAAAAATAGATGCTCGATGGTTTCTGTCTCCCCTGAGGTACAAAGCACACAGGTCGAACTGCCATTTATATTAAGGTGCCTTCTTTGCAGCATGTCCTTAGTGTTCAACCTGTCGACTAAGATCAGCCAAGCAAAAAATCTTACTCTTGCGGTGCATCTAGATTTCCAGATCAGCTTGTATATTGGGTGGGCTTCAATGGCGCTGAAAACATACCTATAGAACCTGTTTGCTGTATACTGACCACCCCAAATAGGAACCCATCTGTCATTAGCATGCTGATCATAGTCCAGGTTCCCGTAGCCTGTCTGCAGCCTGATCTAACTCTGGAAAGCTTCCTCGATAAAGGGAGCATGAAAATTGAGTCCAGATCTTCATTTTGAATTGTTTCCAAAACTGAAACACCATCTTCTTTTACAAAAGTTGCCAAGTGTGGGAAGGCATGTGAGAGCACATCATGTGTCCATAAATCATCCCAGAAGCAAACAGTGCTTCCATTTCCAATTTCACATTTAGCAATACCTCTAAACAAAATGTTTAATCTTAGCACATCCTTCCACCAAAAAGATCCCACTTCCCTTGAAGCATGAGGAACCTTGTTCACATAGTATTTATTCCAAATCATTCTTACCCATGGCAAATCTGCTCTATTGTAAAATTTGTTGAGATGTTTCATCAGTAGAGCATCATTGTGTAGACTTAGATTAATAATGCCTAGACCTCCTTTCTCCTTGGGAAGCAAACATGTTGGCCAGGCCACCAAGTTCCCTCCCTTTTTCTTTGCTGAGTTTCCCCTCCACAGACACTGCTTTCTTGCTCTATCAATATTTTCAATCACTCCCTTGGGCAGTTTTATAGTACTCATGGCATAGGTTGTGATAGGGGTGATAGCAGAATTGATCATTTCCAGTCTTCCACTATATGAGAGCCAGGTGGAGCAAGCCGACAATCTCCTCTCCACTCTATCCATCATGGGTGTAAGGTCCTCTATCTTAGGTTTGGTTGTGCCCATGGGCAGGCCAAGATACGTGAAGGGCATGGTACCAATGTCACAGCCAAAAGTATTAGCTAGGATTGTCATCTTCTCTGGGGAGACATTAATGGGATACATCTGTGATTTTCTGTAGTTAACTCTGAGTCCTGTTGACTCAGTGAAACTGAACAAGATTGATTTGAGGAACACCAACTGCCTTGCATCAGCTTGTATAAATAATAATGTGTCGTCGGCATACTGTACAATAGGGTAATCCTCCCCTTCCTGAGGTAGAGGTTTGCATAGTAATCTCATCTCATCAGCTTTGTTTACTATGATCTGCAAGAGTTCAGCTCCTAGCACAAACAAAAGTGGTGATAGTGGGTCACCCTGTCTTACCCCACGCTTGCATTTGAAAAATTTCCCAGAGGTTCCATTTAACAAAACTGATGCTTTTGCTGATGACAAAATTTCTTCGATCCACTGAAGCCATCTCTCAGGCAACCCCAGGTGGGACATGACCTGGATAATAGTTGAGTGTTCCACCATATCAAATGCTTTTTCAAAATCAAGTTTCAGGATGATGATCTCCCTCTTTGATTGGTGACACTGGTGTATATATTCATAGCTCCAAGCCAGACAATCTTGTATTGTTCTGGATCTTATAAATCCATATTGATTTTGATGAACTAGCCTTAGCACCACAAGTTGAAGTCTGTCTGCCAGGATCTTTGTGAGGAGTTTCAGTGAGATATTCATTAATGCAATCGGTCTGAAGACATTGACAATCTCTGGGTTTTCTTTTTTTGGCACCAGTGTGATATAAGAACTGTTTATGCAATCTAGATTGGCTAGACCTTGATAGAAGTCATTGCAAAGGGCATAAAAATCACCTTTTATAATGTGCCAACTTTTCTTCAAGAATAAACCATTAAAACCATCTGGACCTGGGGCTTTGTCAGTTGGCATCCTTTTCACCACTAGATCAATCTCTTCTGTTTGGAAAGGAGCGGCTAGGCACTCTAAACCCTCCACTTGCTGAATTAGTTGAGATAGATCAAAAGCCATGACTGGAGATGAGGTGCTGCCCATTCTGTGTCTGAAAGAAGACCACATAAGTCCAGCCTTACCTTCATGATCCTGTATTGTTGCTCCTTGTTCATTCTGCAGTTGGGAGATAGAATTTCTTCTAAAAGAGATAGTAGCCATCCCATGAAAGAACTTGGTGCATTCATCTCCATATTTAACTCTATTCACAGTATACCTGTTCTTCCAATATATGGTCTTGTATTTGAGCCAAGTTTTTAGTTGGTTCTTCACAATAATTCTCAAGTTTGCCTCTGGGTTATATAACCCTCTTTGGTCCTCTATCTGATCGAGGAGCTTAATTACTTCATTGCAGTTTGTGATTAGCAAACTCAGATTAGAAAATTTCTTGCTCCAGGCCTTCAGAGCTGCTCTCAATGCCTTGAATTTTGCTGATATGTTTTGTGCCTTGTCATTTCTCTGTCTGCAGGACACCCAGCTGCTATGGACTACCTCTAGGAAATCTGCTCTTTCTGCCCAATAGTTTTCAAAACGAAACACATTTGCCTTGGGTATCTTAGTGCCAATGGAAATCTGACAGGGCAGGTGGTCAGAGGTTATTTTTGCCATCGGTAGCACTTTTGTATTGGGGTATTCAATTGTCCAGTTAACCGAGGTGAAGAACCAGTCCAATTGTTCTAACAATGGATTGCTCTGCATGTTGCTCCAAGTGAAAGATCGGCCTTTTAAAGGAAGCTCAACAAGTCCCAAATGCCCGATTGCATCATTGAAAATAAAAGTATCATTGACATTTCCTCCTGCTTTATTTCGGTTATTGAGTGACCTGTAGAAATTGAAATCCCCAAGGAATAACCAATTTTCATCATCATCAACATCATGGCTTTTGAACCAGTTAATGAAGTGGGATCGATTTGGTTCATCACAAGGGCCATATACATTTGTCAGCTTCCATCTTTCATTGTTTTGCATTGACTGAAAACTGATCGTTAGGCCAAACTGTTGCCTGTCAGTTACTGCACCATTGAAAACCGAGCCATTCCATACCACTAAAATGCCTCCAGATGCACCATTTGATGGAATAAACTCATAGTTATCAAAGCGTCGAGGAGCAAATTTACGAATATAAGACATGTCAAACTGTTCACGTTTAGTCTCTTGGAGACAGATAACTGCACATGAGCTTTCTTCAACCTTGTCTCTCACCGCATCCCATTTTCCTGATGCATTAATTCCTCTGATATTCCAGCACAATATATTCCAGTTCCTATTATTCATTAAACAAACAAACTTTTTTCCAGAGCACTGGCTTCGCTAGGACAACCAGTATCAGCAAGCATCTCCTTTCAACAAAGACACAGCAGGTAGTGAAATAAAAGTAACAAGTCATAGCAAGCATAAGCAAAAAAACTCTCTTGTTGGAAGGCACAGCGCTAGTTGGAGCCTTCGTGCGGACATCGTGGAGAGTGCTGTTGCAGAAACATGCGAATACCGTGGACCTCATGTGTGCCTCCCCGTTTCCCACTAGTGGGAGGCTTCGCGCGGACGCTGTGGAGAGCGCTGCCAATGGGAGCTCACACGTGGCCTGGTGGGATCAAGTCGGTACCACTAGGACCTCGTGAGGCCTGCACGGACCTCGCGCAGCTGCTGTTCGGAGCTCACGTGGAGAATGTCACTGGGATGCACAGAGGATGCCACCGCTGGAGCTCACATGAGCACTACCATGAGCTCACGTGGAAGCTACCGCTAGGACCTCGCATGGGTGCCTCCACACTCGATCGTGCGCTGTCACTGTTGGGACCTCGCATTGTTCATGGGGATCTTGCGCGGCTGATTCGGCTTGCGACGAGGCCACATGACGACCTACACGGAGGATCGGAGTGATTGATTGATCTGTTTTTTATTTGGCTGATAATTACTGCGTTGAGGAAGATTTTCCCGTTGTGGTGTCTCGTCGCATAAAAACTACTCAGTAGTTTCTGTACTGGGAGTATATATGTATACCTTTTGTAATAAACTTTAAAATATGTGTTGTTGAATAAAAGGCTCTAGCTGCATTTTTATTTGATGCAAAGAAAAGCAACATAAAGAGCAAGATGAAGAATGGGATTCTAGCCAAGGTTGCAACCTTGGAGACCAAGCTTATTTTTCAAGGAAATTATTTTGGCAGAAAAGTATCAAGCAAATAAGTCAAGCAAATGTATCTATATAGGCACCATGCACATGGATATAAATGGAAGGCCAACCTAAGTACGTGAAACTTTATTTGTTTAATTAAACTAGAGCTTAAGTGCGGTGATTCACATTATTTAGTATTTCTTTCTATATGAGTTGTGTGAGTTTAGGTGCATCATGCATCGCTTGTTTAGTTAGTTTTGATGTTCAGATAACATGTTTTCGTGTCCTGGTCCACACGTCAGAGTTGCTAGAACTTCATCATGTTCTCCCTTGCACGATTTGGATCTCAGCTTGCTAAACCAGGTCTCATGCCCTGAAATATGTTAGGCCATGCTCTGTTCCCTACAGGCTTCCATCATCAAAGATATTCTTTGTGTGTCCTTCAGCGGCAGACCTCTTCGAGCCTTCAGCTTCCTCTCCCGAAGTCGTTTCTGGGATTCCCATCTTTGGCTCTTTGCTTTCTTTCACGCACCAGTATCTTGTATGTTGGCAGCAGTGTGAACCTTGAAGAGAGATTAGCGTGCCCTGAGGGCAATCCCGAACAATGTGCCGAACAATGTGCCCTGAGGGCAATCCCGAACAATGTGCCGAGGATAAGTAACGTCCCAAGGTTTTATGCAACATATAGGAAAATACCAGCTTTTCAAAAAAAAATTATGTAATGGTGTCTTGCATGTGACACCAAGTTAAAATATCTCTCCTCCTCTCTTGTTTTCAAAATTCCATCTCAAGGTGTTCAAATTAAAATCTTGCGTAGTATATCAGTCCAATACAACTTTTCATGAGTTTTAGAATTAAAAACCAAACTCTGTTTCTCCAAGAACAAAAATGATTAAGGTCGAATTGGATGTTAGACAATTAGGCATTTTCCATGTCATTTTAATTGTGAAAATTAACAAAATGGTGATGACATATTTAATTATGAAGGTGAACATGAAAAGCATGATTGCAGATATGAGCATATCAACAATTGGAACATGATAACTCATCCATTATACAGCATATCAGCAAGATCAAACATCATGTAAATAACAAGGATATGATAGACAGCATGTAAACATGAAGTAAACATATCATCAAACAAGCATCTAAACATGTGTGACATGATAAAGCTTACTGGTATGAACATATTAACACAAGGCATGATAAACAGATCATAGATAGCGACAAGAAAAATAACAGTAAGAGGATAAATTGATTATACCCTGTGGATGGTCCCATACAGAGAGCAGCCGAGTTTCCAGAGCCTTGTCCGGTCTCCTTGGTCACGTTGTCGAAGACGACGACGCACCAACACTGTGAAGAAGATGAGGTGACGATGCGAATCACCACCGGGAAGAAGACGGCAGCGGCGGTTCTCGGGCAGTTGCGTAGACGCTTCCCCAAAAAAACCTAATTGCCGTGCTCCCCTAGTAAGGACCTTAGACGGCAAGGGCTTCGGAGGCACCTGCCCTCTCGTTCTCCATGCGCGCAGAAAGCTACAAGATGGGGAAGGCCATCTTTGCTGCTGAATTGTGTTTCTGATTGTTCTCGGGTTGTGTCAGGATACGGATAGGAACAAGGAGATAAAGGATTATATCCTCACGTCCCGGGAAGGAGAGAAGCCAGCGTGCGTCTCACGCGAGGAGGAGAAGAGGCCGCAGGAATTTCAAGAGACGGGCAAGCGAAGAGATCAACTCAGTTGCACATAATGCAAGAGAGTTGAAATTCTCTCCATTATCACGGGAGGTGAGTGGTAAAAATTTATCGCCTGCCTGCCTGCCTCGCCTCGCCTCGGCCGGTGGCGACGGCGGCACGCTCGCGCGTGTGGCAAGCCTCTATTCCTTTCTGAACTTCTCAAGTTAAGTGGAATAATTCTCAACATATAAGTTAAGCCAACCTCCTTTGGAATTCCCATCCGGTACAAATAATATTACTCACAATTACACACCATAGAGTTTATTGATGTATTAAATTTAAATGGGCCTAGACCATAATAAATCTAACAATCCCCACCAAACTCTAGGGTTTGTAATGATTAAGCATCAGAACCACAATTCTTTAATATACCAGTGTTTCGATGGAGACTGTTAAGTTGAACATCCATCTAGAACAAGAGTTTCACTCACTCACAACTGAACAATGGACTAGGCCTTGAATCGACAGTTTTGTGTGAGGTGAGATTCACTCAAGTCCTTTGCTGATACTAGGCTGCAACAGGCATCCCCGCTGTTTGAAGCATATAAGTCACACTTCTGTGCCTTTCATAAGTATTTAGAGATTACCCAAATCCCATAGACTGTGTTGGGGGACAGCCGAAGCCTAGGCACCTGACGCTGGCCGAAAGGCCCCGAGTAATTCGGCGTGCGCCCATGAGATTCGGCGCCTCACCCTAATGCCAAGGGAAACTTGGGAGAAGATTCTTCCGGTGCGTCGCCGGGGACAACGGCGGACGCTTTGCCGGGACGGTTCGGCGGGGACGCCGAATCCGCCCGCCGAGACATCGTATTTCGAGCTCCTAACCACTTGTCTTAGCTGTTTGCGAGATGGAAAGTTGGTCCACCATCCCAAAGGAGCTGCGGCTGGGGAAGCGGCGTGAGCGCGATGACAAGTGGGGCTTGGGTGGTCGGCCGCCCGGGGGACAAAGCTTGGTGGCGCAAGTTTGACCGTTTGGCCCTTCACCGGTTAGCAAGGGCCCTTAGGGGGCAAACCCTAAGGGCAAAATCGTCTTGTAAATGCCTACGGGCGACTATAAATATGCCCGGGCGGCAACTGTGTAATGGACGGATTCTGGAGTAATACACTGATCTTCCACCATCGTGTGTTATCCGTGTGTCTTTCGTTATATTTCGTATTCGGGGTTCTAGGCTTTTGGCCTAGAACAACATTGGCGCCCACCGTGGTTGTTGCTCGCAACGGCCATGGCACCGAAAGGAAAAGGTAAGCCCGGTCCTACCGAGACGCTTCGCGTCTACGGTCATCCCGGATGCCGGACTCCGGCTCCGGCCATCGGGAGGTGCTTCGGCGTCGGCGATGAATGCGTACCCGCCGGTGCCGAAGCACCGGTTACGCAACCCGCCAGACCCACCGGATCCGAGGCGAGGGCGGTGTCCATGACACGGAAGTCGAAGACGAGGAAGAGGAGGAGCCGCCGGCGGCGAGGACACCGAAAACGCGAAGCTCCTCGAGTCTTTGAAGAGCGATTGTCCAAGGTAGCGAGCTCACGGCGGAGCGAAACCGCCCAGCTAACATCGTCGCCGCAAGAAAGCGGGCATCGTCCACCCTGTGCGGCTATCGATCGGGCGGGCGGCGGCGGAGGAAGCCAGCCGTTGCACGAGATTCGAGCACTGCAAGAGAGCGGTTCTACCTCACCAAGATATACCAAGGATGTAATTTTCATCGGGGAAAAGCGCATCGGCGGCACCGCCGAAGCTATAGACATGACATCTCCTCTGTCCATAGCGATACAGTGTCACCCGTGGCCCGTGGGCTACAAACCAAAGATACCACAGTACAACGGCGAGTCCAACCCAAGGAAGTTCATTTCAAGCTATGAAGCTTCGGTTCATTCAGCGGGGAGGGAATGATGCCATTCTCGCCAAGTCCCTAATCCGGCGATCGAAGACGTCGCGCACGATTGGTATATGTCCCCGAAGCCGCTTTCCATCACGTCATGGCGCGAGGCAAAAGCCGAGCCTGCTAAACACCTTCCGGGGTTTCCGGACCGACAAGCAATCAACGGAGGATCGATGAACTGTACCCCGGATAATGACTGCTATCCAAGTACCTAGAGAGAATCATTCGGCTAAAGGCACGGTTGCCGAATGTGTCGGATGACATCGTAATTGCGGCCGCAATAAAGGGTCCGAAAATCGGCCCGTGCGCCGAAGCTCGTGCAGGGAACCCCCAACAACCATCAAGCAACTCTTCGACCAAATGCGAAAGTTCGCCGGAGTCGAGGACGACTTGAACAAAAGAAAGGCTGCACATCACGGTTTCAAGCAAGCCACGCCGAAAAGCACATCGCGAGGCCCCGCCAAAGGCCGTCAGCGAGCGATCTGGGTTCATAATGTACAACGGGATTCGGATGCACGGCATAATGATACACCGCAGCCGGGGTCTCAGCAAGGCAGGGGCTCTGGAGGTCAGAACCGCGGAGGTCGCGGAGGAGGCAGCGGAGGCCGTGGCAAGGGGCGCGGAAAGGGTAACCGAACCCCCTACTGCGTGGTTTGTGGAGAAGACAAAGGACACTTCACCAGAGATTGCAAGTATACCCAGCTCGCGAAGCAGCAGCGGGAGAAAGACGAATCTGCAAATTCAGCAGAAGCGCCGAAGCACGTATATCACACAGCTCCGGCTCCGGCATATCACCAGCCAGCGTTTCAGGCATATCAATCGCCGTACACACCGGTACCACCCGAACTACATGCGGTTTCAGCAAGCCCGAGCGGGGCAGAACCGACGGCGGGCCGCCCGGCGCCGGCTCGGCCGTCGGCCCCTCCGGAGAATCAAGCCCCGGCGGCCGGGCGGCGCCGCGTAAAAAGCTCAAGAGAGCTGCAGGTGGTTAATTCGGTGGCCCCGGTGAATATAATGCCGTCCAACGGTCATATCTATGCCATCACCGGAGGAACTAACCTGGAGCACGAAAATAAAAAGGCTCGCCGAGACTATGTCAAAAGGGTGCACTCGGTTTCGGTCAAGCGCCCAGTCGCTAGACCCGCATGGAAAAATGAGCCCATAACTTTCAGTGAGCAAGATATCCAGGTCCGGGACTACCCGCATTTCGACGCATTCGTCGCCACTGCCTATGTCGCCGGATACACGCTGCACAATATACTCATTGACAACGGCAGCTCCGCCGATATTCTATTCACCAAGGCCTTTGACAGAATGAAGCTTAGCAGAAAAGATCTAGAGCCTGTCGGTAACGCTCGGTTCGGATTCGGCGGTCAAAGAATCGACGCCATCGGCAAGAAAACCCTCACTGTAGCCTTCAGCAAAGGTCAGAAGGTCAGGGCGGAAGAGATCACGTTTGATGTGGTCGACATACCATATCCTTACACGGCCATATTCGGCCGCGACATTATCAACAAGTTCGACATCGTCATCAACCAAGGGTACCTATGCATGAAAATGCCTTCCCAGGCGGAATCATCGCGGTACATGGTGATCGGATAGCCGCCGGGGAATATCGACAAGCAAACCCATACCGGGATATGGCGCGGTTCACGAAGTCAAAGAGACTGCGCCCAACGAAGACCATGAGTTTAAAGCATCACGAAGAGAAAAGAACCGAGGGCAGCACCGTGTGAAGACACGTTCGACTGCCACTCGGCTCCGGCAGACCCGACGAATGTGTACACATCGGCTCCGGCCTAAACGCCGAAGAAAGGGCCGAATTATCGAAGTTTTTGTCCGAAAACCGGGATGTGTTCGCATGGTCGGCAAGGGATCGTAGGGGTAAACCGCGAATTAGCGAAAGCACGGCAGCCGAACGTCGACAAGCAAGCAAGGCCAAGGAAGCGAAGCTAAGGAAAATGTCGACGACGAGAGAGCGGCGGCAGCCCGAAGCGAGGTGCGAGAGGCTGGACGCCGGAGTCATCCGAAAGGTACAGTACCACGAATGGCGGCCAACGTGGTGCGGTAAAGAAAAAGAGTGGGAAATGGCGCATGTGCGTAGATTTCACGGATCTCAACAAGCACGCCCCAAGGACCCGTACCCATTGCCACGCATCGACAAGTTGGTAGACATTGCGGCCGGGTGTGAAATGATGAGTCTCTTAGATCTGTTTTCGGGGTATCACCAAATATGGATGAACCCGGAAGACGAAGAAAAGACAAGTCTCATCACGCCCGCGGAACGTTCGCTACCGCCGAATGCCGGAAGGACTTCGGAACGCCGGGCCTACATTCTCCCGCATGATGAGATGAAGCCATTCGGGAGCGAGAAAAAAGAAAAACAACCTGGTGGCCTACGTAGACGACACAGTCGTCAAAAGTGATGAAAAGCGAGACGCACATAGCGGACCTCAAAGAAACATTCGCCGGCCTTCGCGCCGGCGGGATTGAAGCTCAACCGGAGAAATGCATATTCGGCATACGCAAGGGAAAGTTTGCTAGGGTGTACAGTATCGGCGAGAGGGATCGAAGCAAATCCGAAAAGATCGCAGCCATCATGAACATGAAGCCGCCGGCAAACAAGAAAGATGTGCGAAGCTCACGGGTCGTATCGCAGCCCCGAGCCGTTTTATCTCGGGTCGGCCGAAGAGGGTTGCCCTTCTTCGGGGTTCTCGGGACGGCGCGACGCATTCGGACCGGGGCGCCGAACAAAGAAGCAAGCGTTTGAGGACCTAAAGGCGTACGACCCACTCACCACACTTTCAAAGCCGGAGCCAAATGCCACGCTCTTTACGTACCTCGCAAAGCATCACCGGCCCGCGGTCGGCGCGGTGCTCGTCCGGGAAAGGGAGCATGAGGGGAAGATGCATCAGTTCCCAATATATTTCGTTTCCGAAGCACTGGCCGGGGCGAAACTCAACTATTCGAGCCGGAGAAAATTGCCTACATTGTCGTCATGGCATCAAGGAAGCTGAAACACTACTTTCAGGCCCATGTCATTCGAGTCCTGTCCACGCAGCCCTTGGAGGCACTGTTCCGGAATATTGAAGCAGTGGGCCGGATCGGGAAATGGGCCGCCGAGCTGAACCGATGCACGCAATTCAGTTCGGGCACGGGGCCGCAATCAAATCACGGAGTCCTCGCGAGACTTCATCGCGGAATTTGGACCCCAAGCGGGACGATCCCACCGGGGAATTCTCCGAGCCCGAATGGACAGCGCACTGCGATGGCTCCTGGTGCAGCGCAGGCGCGGGCATTTCGGCAATCTTAACACCGCCTTTGGGTCCGGCCATTCGCCACGCAGCGCGCCTGTAGTTCCTATCCACCAACAATTCGGCGGAGTACGAGGCAGTTCTGCTGGCTCTGAGAAAGCTAAGGGCCCTGGGGGTTCGTCGATGCATTATCAAATCAGATTCGCAGGTCGTCATAGGACACATTCTGAAGGACTATGTGGCCAAGGAGCCCGAGCGGCTAAATACTGTCCCGATAAGGAGAATGGAGAAATTTTTCTTGGATTCACCACGAGATACATTCCCAGTCGAAAACTCGAGAAGCCGATGAATTGGCCAAGGCGGCGGCTCGGGTTTCACCAATGCCGTTGGATGTATTCTATCGAGTCCTAACGGCCAAGGCGGTTAAAGAAGAAGAAGAGAACCCGGCCGCCATCCACACTATCACAAGCGATGATTGGAGATCCGAAATGCGGGCATACCTTCGGGGACCTATGAGCCGGCAACCAAGAAAGACGAGCAACGCATGGCGTCAGGACAAAGCAATTCTCCATCATCGGAGAAAGCATGTACAAGGAAGGGGTAGTCGCCCCGCTTCTCAAATGCATCGGCCGAAATGAGGGAATTCAGGCTGTTGAGAGATACATTCGGGTTCGTGCGGACACAGAGGCCCACACGAAATCGCCCACGGGGCCATGCGGCAAGGATTCTCGGCCAACCGCGGTCGAAGACGCAAAGAGCATTACAAGGTCGTGCGGGGGCTGCCAAATGTTCGCCAAGAACCGAACGCCGGCGAATCCTACCGAGCCGGTATACCCCACTTGGCCTCTGCGGCGATGGGGGTCGATATAGTGGGAGCTCTACCGCCGGCTCCGGGGAATCTAAAATACGCCGCGGTGGCCCTCGAGTACTTCACCAAGTGGGTCGAGGCCAAGCCCTTGGCCAAGATAACCTCGGGCACAATAACCAATTTTGTATGGCGAGAGAATTGTTTGCGATTCGGCGTACCCGCCTATATCACCGTCGACAACGGCAAGCAGTTCGACTCGGCACAGTTCCGAACTTTCTGCGAAGAACTCGGAATCAAACTGTCCTTCGCATCGGTGAATCACCCCGCATCAAATGGAGCGGTCGAGAGGGCCAACGGCGACATCTTCGGCACCATCTCCAAAGCACTGGAAGACGCAAAGAAAGGGCGATGGGCTCAGGAGCTGGTGACAGCTGTCTGGGGCCACAACATCTCCAAGACCAGGGCAACAGGTTTCACTCCGTTCAGGTTGCTGTTCGGTGAGGAGGCGATCACCCCTGAAGAGGTGAAGCTTGGCTCATTCCGAACCGAAATCTCCCCGACGAATCCGATCCAGAGGATGGTGGAAGTCGAAGTCTCCGACAACAGAAAGTTCCAGGCGGCGCAAAACCTTGACGCCTACCACGCCGAAACTAAAAGCTGGAGGGACAAGAAGGTCCTCAGGAAGAGCTTCGCTCCGGGCGACATGGTGCTCATCGGGCGGCCCGGACAAGCGGGGGCAAATTACAGCCCCAATGGTATGGACCATACATCATCGCGCGGATGATCGGGATGAGGGCGTTTTCACCCCGGTGACCGAAGATGGCTCCGAATCAACTCACCTTTGGAACGAGACAATCTGCGTCGATTTTACCCATGATCTCATGCTCCACAAAAGGGGGCTGTAATTTTCGTTTTTACTTTTCTGCTACATTCGGCACTAACGCCTAAAGACATTTCGGGCTCTGCACTCTTTTTCCTCGAGGTTTTTAACGAGGCATCCCCTGTAATAATTGCCACTTGCATTCGAAGTTCTATTTAGCACCAAGTTGTTCTTTGTATGAAATGTTTTCACCGAAAACGGCCAAGCCGACGAGTTTGGCCATATATTCGGTATTCTCTCTCGGGTTGCAAGCAACCTATCCAAAAACGGCTGTAGGCAAACTCCCTAAAATACGGGGGCTCGCCGGTGTCCTCTAGCTCAATAAAGCGGCGGAGCCCACCAAGAATCAAGGCAGCCAATCGCGCTCTAATGACAAAGATACCCGTCGGAATGATCAATGCACGGTTAGGTTAACATATTTGCAACCAAAGGGGACAAAGGGCCTATATAAACAAGGCACCCCCTCGACTCCCCAATCTCACCAAACTATGTCAACTCTCCGTCTCAGACAAATGCCGCCCCAAAAGCTGGGTCGCCAATCTATTAGGGATAGGAAGCACCAGGAAAGGGTGGATTTAGGGAGCTCGGAGAAAGACCGCTTCCAAACCATCACCAACTGCATCTGGTTTCAGTATCCCTGGCAAAGCCCATTCGGCATTCACCAAGCCCTCACTAACCACGAAAGCAAGCACGCCAAGTGCCGCGTTCTGTTTTGCTCCACCAAGATCCGGTGAGCAACACTGTCAGTATACCGCATCTCGAGCCCGGATGATGGTACAAAGAAGCGCTTCATCAATGGCTGTTTCAGGAACCTCCCCATCGCCCACAGAACAAAGCACTCCGGCGGCCGCATTCTGGTCGTCACCCTCAGCCGCAGTGGCTTCGCCAGCCGAAAGCAAAAGAGCATTCGGCGCTAGCTCCCCTGGCTCCATATCAGCGCGGACCGCCAAAGCATGGCCCGCCAGTCGACAGCACGCGAGCCGCTCGGCGTCCGCAACAATCCAGCCCCCGGCGTCAGCAAAACTTTTCAGGGCCACGTCACAAAGGTTTCGGATCGCAACTGGAACTTGTAATGATGTAAACTCATAACCCTGTCACTATAATTAAAAGAATACATCATTCTCGTACAAAATTTTTGCTCAAAGGTGGCCAATTCGGCGCCTAAGCCGAAAGCTAGCCGAGTCAAGGCGATTCGGCGACAAAGCCGAAATGAGGGCGCGCGTTTTTTCCAACTTAGCCGAGTTGGGGGACGGCGTTTTTCAAAACCAATTCGGCGTCTAAGTCGAAATGAAGGCGCGCGTTCTTTCCGACCTAGCCAAGTTGGGGGATGGCGTTTTTCAAAAAGCGATTCGGCGTCTAAGCCGAAATGAAGGTGCGCGTCCTTTCCGACTTAGTCAAGTTGGGGGGACGGCGTTTTTCAAAAAGCGATTCGGCGGCTAAGCCAAAAAGAAACCGCGCTCCTTTCGGCTTAACCAAGTTGGGGGACGGCGTTTTTCAAAAACCCATCCGGCCTCTAAGCCGAAACGAATCCGCGCATTTCTTCTCGACTTAACCAAGTTGGGGACGGCATCTTTCAAAAACCAAAATTCGGCGTTTTCGGCGAATCCTTGCCTAATGCTGAAGCACACACAAATACGTCGAAGCTGAAATGCGCTCAAAACAACACAAACGCGTTACGCTCGAAGCAATCCAAACTTAAAAAAGTTAGGTTTTACATCCACTGGCATTCGGCGACACACGCCGAATGCTTTCAAGTTCTCAAACCAAATCACCATGTTTTTCAGCGCTATCCGCGCAAGGGGCTGGACTTAAAAGTCTTTTAATCCGGCGATCGCTACGGAGGGCATTCTCATCATCGGTGGCGGCATTTGGAGCGGGGCGTCGAAGTTTGAGTTGGAGCGGGCTGGACTCGGTGCGGGACCCGGACCGGGGTGGGCGAAGTAGTAGCCGCGAGGCGCACAGGGCGGAAGCGAGGATCTCGGTCATTTTGCGCATGGGAGTGCCCATGGTGGGACGACCCCTCCCTCTCGTCGCGCGCGAATATAGGCCGCGACCTTGGCCTTGATCACCTTCCCCTCGTCCTCATCCTGCCAATAAAACACAAGTTACAGTGAGCTTTCGGTCAAGCGGTTCGGGTCGCAAGATTCGGCAAGCGCGCCGATTCGCTACCCTCGTACCTTTGCACGCGTAAGGGCCGCGCGCGACGGGACTCGGATCCCGGCCACCCGAAC
Organism: Themeda triandra; assembly: GCA_018135685.1. Taxonomy (NCBI): domain Eukaryota; kingdom Viridiplantae; phylum Streptophyta; class Magnoliopsida; order Poales; family Poaceae; genus Themeda; species Themeda triandra. Next base: position 81,069 of record JAENPR010000508.1, read on the forward strand.
CCCAAAACCCGTCGAAGAACCACTTCTTCGCGGTCTTGTCGGCGTCGGCGTCGTAGTCCCGATGGCGTTGACGTCCTCCGCGGCTTCAATCCGGCGTAGTGGTCACATCCGGCGTCCTTAAGGGATTTGCAAAGGGCGCGCACGCTTTCAAAAGCGGCGTATTCGCGCCCAAGCTCGACAAGCCCCTCAAGAGCGCCGAGGCCACCATTCGAACCGAACCTTCTCCGGGGTAGAAGTTCCGCGGGAGGGTGTGGAAATCTTCACCTACCCCAGAGATCATCCGTTGCACAAGGACTATGGCCTCGTCAATGGATAACCCTAGGTTTCGGTGGTTGGCCCGATACCTCTCCAGCTTCCCGTTAGCTTCGTCCAGCGCCTGCTGTTTCTCCTTCAGCAGTTTCTCCTTCGTCTCCTTCTCAGCTGCCTCTTTCGCCAGCAAATTCTCGGTGACGGTCAGCTTTTCTTCAAGTTCCTTGGCTCGCCTTTCGGCGTGAGCCAAGGTGCCCTGCTCCTGCTTTGCCAGGGCGTCCACAAGGACGGCAGTCTACAAACAAGCAACATAGGGTCAATCGGTTGGCCACCCGAATCCGGTCAGACGAAACCGCACGTTGCGGGGCTTACCGAGATAGAGTGGAAGTTGATGGCAGACAGTAGCTCGCCGCGAGCGGTGGCCATCAAGCCTTGCTCAGTTTCGGTGGCGCTGAACGAGCCACTGCATTCGTGAGCAAAGGCTGCCCCCTCGGCAGGCGGCAAGACGCCGGCAAGACGCGGGTCCACATTCGCCACCAAGCGACAATCGGAACTGACCCCTAAAGCACGAGCAATTCGGTAAGTTTCAGCTTGCTCGGAATTCCCCTCTTCTGGGGACAACGACCCCGAATATACCCTCATTTCGCCGTAGTGAATCTGGTCAACGTCCATGGGAACAAACCCATGGCCGAACAGCACACATTCGGCCATCTCGGGCGTCATTCGGGTCGTCTCCATATAAAACCGAGACTTACCGAGACGGCGGTCATCTTGCGAACCGCTATGTGCCACGCCTTGGGTGACAACGTCTTTCGCCGCCGCTTCCCGGTGGCTGGTTTCGGCATCCGTGGCCACGGGTTTCGGCATCCTCACCGGAGCCAGCGGGTGCGTGTCGCTCTTAGCCTTCTTCCGTTTCCGGCCTCCGAAATCGAGGCCGCTGACAGCGGGGAGCGAGTTGACGTCCACGTCGCGGGGGCTCAGGATCTTTCGGGACATGCTGTCACTTCCTTCGTCCGGGCACCCGAATTCTGCAACACAAAGCGACGGCAAAGCGTGAGTCGAGCCGAATGCGGGATGAAAAGGAAAATAAAAGGAGAAGGGAAAAAATCTCCAAAACTCGAACAAGAAGGGCCAAGCAAGGCCGGCGGCACGCGCAATGCATTCGGTACCGTGTGCCCCGCCGATCCCTCGACGGATTCGGCAGCTTGAAGGGCCGGTTGGCGGCTTCGTTTCAAAGGTTTCGGCCAGGCACGCTCGGCCATTCGGCGACCTACCCGAATGTCTTCATCCTCGCGGCGCCGGTGCCGAGCCCTCTCCTTCCGTGCGTGGTTTTCGCTTGAGCGTAGCCGGACGGACGCCGAATGACGGCCGGCGCCCGGCCGCTTCGCGCCCTCTCCGCGCCCTCGGCCGGGCCCGGCAGCAATTGGCGCGCGGGCAGCCGCCGAAGTGCCGACCGCAGCATCCGGTTCTCCCGCCGAACGGTCCTTCTCGCCGGCGCAGGGCGGTGCAGGTACTCTAGGCTCATCGGCTCCCGGATGCGATTCAAGCGGCCTTTTTGACCGAGTTGACGCGGTTTCATCTCGTGCTCCTTGTCGCCGTACGGACCGCATATTTGATTGGCCCGACGCTCAATTTCAGCAAGGAACGCCGAATCCGAGGAATAGTCGGGGGTCGTTTCGGCACCGGCGCCGGACCCTTGTAGTTTTTCTTTGAGGCAAAGCACGCGAAGCGCATGCTTTCGGGCGAGCGGCCACCGGCCCAACGACGGGATCTCCTCCACCATGTCCCGGCTTGTCCGCCGATTGGCCGTCGGCCCGATAAGATTCGGCGGCTTCCTCGTTCACAACATCCCCGCGCGAAGCTCACCTTGGGTAACCCCGACCATGGGAGTCATCGGCGACACCAAGCCGTGAGCTTTCGGCGGTCCCAAACGTTTTGCTTCGGCCACCGCCGAATCCTCACAAACCCGAATGTAGAACCGAGTGTTTCTTCCGGTTGTCCCACTTGCTCTTAAAGTAAGGAACCATGCATTCGTCGGCCTTCTTCTTTCGGGATAAAGTTGAAGGACCCAATTTCCATCCGGTAGTCCTTGTCCGACGAATATTTTCCGTCTTGGTGTGATTCATAGAGGTCCACGAATAGGGGAACGCTCGGGGGCTCCCATCATCTTCAGGCACATCGCGTAGACACTAAGCCTCGAGATGGCATTCGGCGTCATCTGGTGAAGCCGCAGCTTGAATCGGTCAAGAACCGAAACTAGAAAGTCCTCCTCCAAAGGAAAGTGTAGTCCAGCTCTAAAGTAATCCCGAAACACCAGCGCCTCGTGGTCTCGGGGATCCGGGTATTTTTCTCCTTTAGGGGGCGCGCGGCACTTGGCTCTCTCAGCAACCGTCAAGTACCCATCCCTCACGTAGCTATTGAGTTTTGCTTCATCAACATCTGATTCCCCAAGCAAACAGGACCACCCCACCGGTTTGATGCGCTTCGCGCGCGGGGCCGAATCCGCATCGGCGACACCAAGCACGTTGCGGGGAGCGATGCTATGGGTGTCCTGCTCCCCAGCCTCGAAACATTCGACGTCCTCATCCATAAAGTTTTCCCCTTCTGACTCAGAACCTGAATCATCCTCAACGACAACTGGGGCTATCGCGCGTAGGGGGACCGCACGCTTCCCGGCCGCAATTGCAGCTCGAGGATTCGGGGCCGAGACGGACTCGCTCGACGACTCCGAGCTGGTTTCGGCTGAGCCGCCGGATCCAGTTCCCGTTCCACTGGGATCGACGGATTCGGTGCCGAGGTCGGGGTCCGAGAGATTAAGGTTTTGGCTATCGATCGCCCGACGAGCTCGCCATGTCGGTTTCGAGGTCGCCGAACTATAATATAAAACAAAAGAGCGAAACGTAAGATGCCTTCCGCAAAGACTCTGCCGAAGCAAAACGGAAAATCCCGAACCCGAACCGGCGAATTCACTAAAAGATGAAAAGAAAAAAGGAAACTCACCGAATTCGCAGTCGCCGCCGAAAGCCTTTTGCGGATTTCGCCGAATACTCCAAGGTCTCACCTCACGCGCGCGAGAGCGATGGAAGCGTGAAAATGACGCCGGCCGCGCGGGGGGCCTTTTATAGGCGCGCGTCGTGACCGTTACGCGACGAAGAGTCGCGTCGAGCGCGCATCTCGAGACGACGTTTCGCGCATCCCGAGATGGCGGTTCACGCCTTCCATCCAAAAAAAAAAACCCGTTTGCACGCTTCGATCCTGAGAGTAGGCTCTCCGCGTGCAAAACGGGGACGGTGTTGGGCAATCCGGCCAAGGCGCCGAACCGGGCAATTCGGTCAGGGAGCCGAATTCGGAGACAGTTCGCCCGCCAGGTGCGAAACAGCGCACCCGGGGGCCTTTCAGCACACCAGGCCTTCTGGCATCCTATTCCTTGTCGGCCCCCACCGAATCCCGCAAGGTGGGATTCGACGGGCGCCGAGGGGCTACTTGTTGGGGACAGTAGAAGCCTAGGCACGACGCCGGCCGAAAGGCCCGAGTAGTCGGCGTGCGCCCATGAGATTCGGCGCCTCACCCTAATGCCAAGGAAACTTGGGAGAAGATTCTTCCGGTGCGTCGCCGGGGACAACGGCGGACGCTGCCGGACGGATTCGGCGGGACGCCGAATCCGCCCACCGAGACATCGTATTTCGAGCTCCTAACCACTTGTCTTAGGTGTTTGCGGATGGAAAGTTGGTCCACCATCCCCAAAGGAGCTGCGGCTTGGGAAAGCGGCGTGAGCGCGATGACAAGTGGGGCTTGGGTGGTCGGCCGCCCTGGGGACAAAGCTTGGTGGCGCAAGTTTGACTGTTTAGCCCTTCACCAGTTGTAGCAAGGGCCCTTAGGGGGCAAACCCTAAGGGCAAAATCGTCTTGTAAATGCCTACGGGCGACTATAAATATGCCCGGGCGGCAACTCTGTAATGGACGGATTCTGGAGTAATACACTGATCTTCCACCATCGTGTGTTATCCATGTGTCTTTCGTTATATTTCATATTCGGGGTTCTAGGCTTTTGGCCTAGAACAACAGACTGTGACCAGCAGTCTGACTCATATAGGCATATTCCTCAAAAGATGTTCTGTAGGATAACATCTCATCTTTATTACAAGACTCTTAGAATATATTAAGGTAAATACCATCCTGCCTTACAGAAGGAAAGTTATGCATTAGAGATAGGTTCATATGGAACTTTCCTCTTAATCTACTCATAGCTTGTTTCACCACTCTACTTCACGGGATCTCCGATCACATAGAGCAGGTTACCACTATAGTAGATTATCACGTGGGTCTCATACCCATCTCTCTTGATGCACTTTCTATCACATTTTGTGACAGTCCCTTAGTAAATTGATCTGCCAGATTACTCGACGTGTGGACATAGTCCACTGTTATAACTCCGGAGGTTTTTAATTTTCTAACAATTTCAATCTCCTTTTAATATGGCTTGTAGACTTCATATTATTTCTAGAACTGTTAACCTTAGAAATCACAGTTTGGTCATCACAGTTCATGGAGATAGCTGGTATCGTTTTTTTCAACTACTGGTAAATCCAACATGAACTCAAGAAGCCACTCGGCCTCAGCCCCAGCAGTGTCCAATGCAGCGAGTTTTTCTTCCATTGTAGACTTCGTTAAGATAGTCTGCTTGCAAGACTTCCAGTAAACAGCGCCACCTCCAAGCAAGAGCACATATCCACTTGTGGCATATAGCTCATCAGCATCAGATATCCAGTTGGCATCACTGTAGCCTTCCAGCACTTTTGGGTGTCCAGTGTAATGAATACCATAACTCATAGTACCTTTTAGGTAATGCAACACTCTCTCAAGAGCACGCCAGTGATCATCTCCTGGTTTGGATACAAACCGACTTAGCTTGCATACAGCATAAGAGATGTCAGGCCTTGTTCTACTAGCAAGATACATGAGCGACCCAATAATCTAGGAGTATGTCAATTGATCCCTTGCTATTCTCCAATTTTTCCTTAATAGCACACTAAGGTCATAAGGTGTGGGAGTAGGATCACAGTCACTAAACCCAAAGCGACTTAAAACCTTTCACACATAGTGGGACTGTAACAAAGTTACCCCACCATTATCTTCTTTTATAAGTGTTGATGTCTATTAAGTGCAACTGAAATAAGGAGGGTTCCGCAAGCGCACAGAATATATCATCGTAGCATTTTAACCGGGAGTAATCCAGGTATCGTTATTTATAATTTTACCACTGGGAAGGGAATGCACTGGATAATGAGTGATGAGCAATGCACATGCGATAATGGAGAGCTTAACCTTGTACGTATCGATCATCTCATACGGGGTAAGTGTCACATAAAATATAGGAATGAATGATAAATGACGTAAGATAAATGAGAGCATTAGCCACATAAAATAATAGTAATAAGCCATCTCAACTTAGCACTCTAAGCTTATAACACTAGCATGGACTAGGACGATCTAGGGTATAATCCTATGTTATTCTAACTACAAAGTCAAAGCATACAATGATTAGTGCAAGAACATCTAGCAATCATGGCGGGAAAAGGTTACATCTATGCATAGTGATATTACCGAGAGAAGACAAGAGACATAGCAATGACTTCAATGTAATAGGTTTGTTCTCTGCTAGACCTATACTCGGGAGAAGGGCTACAAAGGACTCAACGGGGCTGTCACTCCCGCGATCTACCTCACGATCCGGAATATAGGGTGCAATCCTTGAGATAAATACGGTATAGGCACCACGCCTACACAATATTTACCACTCACCCATCGATCTAATGAGCAAGCGCTATACGATCCTATGCATAAACATAATTCTAGTCCAACTATGCTAAACATATAATCAAAGTAAACTAAGGACAATATAATTGAGAACATAATCAAATAGAGCAAAGTCAAGTCGATATAATAGAATAGAATAAAGTACTACTCATAGTATCACGAACAATGATGAATATTACAAGAATGTAGAGGGGAATTACCAAGAACTCCGACAGATCCGGACTCCAAGCTAGGCTTGATTCCCTCTAGATCTATTCCTATGTAGCTATGCTACTAAACTATGGAGCTCTAATTGAGATGGTGGCTCGGCTTCTCGAATCCTCTCGGATGAATGAAGAGAATGATTTAGGGTTTTACCCGGGGGCCGGGGGCTCGAATATATAGCCCCCTAGGATGCACCACAGCCCTCGGATCAAACCGACCTAAATGGACGATAATTATTCATCCTCAAAGGCGGTGGAGGCAGGATCCGCGAGACTCAACGCTATTGGCTGAGGTGGGGAGTCGGCCGACTCCCCCCCTTGGGCGGCCGACTGGCCAGGCTGCCAGGTGGGGCCCAGCCTTCAGGGGTCGCCTTCTGGAGTCTTCTAGATTATACTTTTTCACCCGTCCGGTCTTTATCTCTATGTAATCATGACATGTGGGCCTCCTTTGGTTCTCTTTCGATAACCCCCTGTGAGAAATAGACAATCACCAAAACTCATGGAATTCATCGGTGTAACCCCTATATCTAATATGTGAACTCATATTAGTCTTTTCTCTTCTTTGCGTTGACGGTATAAAATTGATACTTAATGACCGTCAACAAACTCCCCCAAGCTTACCTTTTGCTCGTCCCTGAGCAAAGATAGACTCAGTGATGGATCAGGAGTTGCTACAATGCTTTCACTCTTCACAAGTACACATGCGTTCAAACAAGAACTCTCCTCCGGATTAGAGTGAACTATTCTGACTCAAAACTTACTCATATTACCTTTCACCATGGGGCTTGTAACCGTCACTTGGGTCTTGAGTAGTTGAAAGATAGAACGGTCAAGTCAAGCGCCATGTTTCTCGCTCTTTGATTAACTATTATCCCGGAGTTTTTGAAATGTTTTGAAATAAAACTCAGAGTTCCTTGTATGAACCTTTCAGGTCTCTCATTTGTGGTATTTCTGGATCCTCTCTAAGGCATGAATAGTGTATGCCTTCTCTCTTCTCTCAGAATATGTGGTATTTGTGGAACTAAGGCATAGTGAAAAGTGCCTTCTCTCTCTCACCCTACTTTCTAATAGGCTTATGTGGAGCTCATAGGTGGGGAGACACTCAAACTCACTTGCATATATTGCATAGTTAAGACATGGATCCAATAGGAACTAAAATAATAATAAAGTCATATGTGCATGTGAATGAGGAAATGGATGATAAGATGATGATAGGGTGACGATAAGGAAATGATTATGAGGGGTGATCACATGGTGAACATCTACTTCTACACTTGCTCCTTCGAGGATAACATGACTCCCTTTATTTGGAAACCTTGAAACTTCTTGAATGGAAGGACTTGGCTACTCTTTCTTTTTCTTTCTTTCTTCTTTTCTCTTTTTTTTTCTTTTTCTTTTTTTTATAGAGCAACCAATCCTCTGGAAATGAAACTTTAGCAACGGGGAGTGTATAACTTGAAATGATAATGACTGGAGCTTGTATGTAGGCAAATAGAATGGCGATGATTATTTCTAGATGTTCACTACCAGGATAGGAATAGAACCTTTTCTGGATGAAGTGAAATGAATGGTGTATGTATATGTGGATGGATGGATGGATGCATACTCCCAGGGTAGGAGCAGCATAGGTGCGTATCTCCAGGGTAGAGATAGCACGATATGTGGTGGATATGGATCTATATGTGGGTGGTACTTCTAGGGACAGAAGTAGCACAAAAAATGAATGTAGTAGTTAAAAAATGGGTGCATGCTTCTGAGGACAGAAGTAGCATAGATCAATGGATGGAGAGCACATAGTATTGACTTTAACTGCATGACTAATTCCTTATGGGTCCACAAGCATAACCACACTCAATGCCTATAAAGACTACACTCAAGCTACGGTGTGATCTATATAAACGAGATGGGTTTTCCTAATCTAGTAAGCATGAATATATGGTCGTGGTAGGAATTTAAACTCTCATCATAAAGGAACTCATCATGCGGGAATTTAATATTTTCAAAGATAAATTCTCGAACTCTAGTATCTCTAGGAACAAGATGGACAAGCACTCAAAACCTTCCCATATCATACCCGTCAACCACCTAGACTTAGATCAAGTATTCGCTACCCACAAGTTTCGGGTTGAGCAAATATCAAATCTAAACGTTGTTGTGTCCAAAACTCGGGAGAGTGCAAGGTTGAAAACTAGGTACTTGAAAGGAATTACGGCGAGAGCAACTATTCATCATCTCCATATAGAGTTTATTCTAGGGATCACTTTAAAGAGATTACAAGAGCTCTCCAAAAGATAAATAAGGAAATCTTTACGGGTTTCTATGGTTATGCATCTTTTTTTAGTAGTTTTAACAAAGCACATTCTAACAAGACATAAATAGTTAAGTTGGAAACACTTAGCTTGGTACACGGGGATGCTCTCCCCCAAGGCTGGATGTTGACATAGTCTGGCGATGTTGACGAGGCAATGAAGACGTTCTAGTCCTCCGGGAGTGTTGTAGAAAGTTCTTTGTTGGAGACAAAGCATTCAATTGTCGCGGGCAAAGCACTCGACGGGGACTGGATGTCCTTCCGCTGTTGGCTCTTCATGATCCTTGATGTTCTGTGAAGCTCAAATAGACAACAAAGCTTGTGGAACCGCAAGCGTCGGTGATAAAACCTCTAAGCCTTGGTTGTCTAGAACTTCCCTAACTTAAAACTCATTCTAACGGGATCACAAGAAATATTTTTATCTTTTTATTATTTAAGGAATGCGAGACGGGGAAATATGAATATGCTAAGAAATTATTTTTGTGCCACCACGGTGAATGATTATCCACATGGGGCTTAAAGTTTTTACGGATGCAAATGCACAACATCTTTATTTTCTTTTCTAATGCGAGAGATAAAAAAAAGTAAAGATGCAACTAAGATGCAAATAGGAAAACAAATATGCTAAGGTAAAATTACGATCTTTGAAAAGTGAATTGCTGATAAATACCAAGTTACCTCTTGGCGCGGCGTTCGGTGGTTTTAAGTCCTCCGAACAGGACTTGTCATGTTCGCTCATTTTTCAAGGGTGCATTGGTGGCGCCTCGATGATGTCGCCTCTTGTGTTGAAATCAATTCTGATTTTTCTTTTACTTTCCACACCTTCTTTGTTGGAGAGGTTGACCTTGAGGAAGAAGCTTCTTGGATCACTTGTTTCTCTTCTGTGGTAGCACCTCTTCTTCTACAACGTTCTTCTCTTGGGGTACCGATCTTCATATCTAGACACTTCTCCCTCATAGTCGGCCCATCCATACGTAGTGATGTTCTTCTTGTTCGCGACGGGTACGCTGCCTTCTCCTTGCTCTGTTCTTCTTGGGCTCCTCGGTGATTATATAATTATTGTTGAAGTAGCGGCGTACCTTCTCGGTGGGAAAGTGGAAATGGATTTCTCTCTGTCCCAATATAGATGATAGCTTTGGTGGTGTTCGGGAATGGTCTTCCTAGGATGATTGGAGGATCGTAGTCATCTCCCATATCGATGACTAGGAAGTCGGTAGGGACATAATGGTCATCTATCTGGATGAGGACATCCTTCACTTCTCCTTCGACGAAGCGGAATGTACGATCTCGCCATCTCTTTTGTGCATAGGTGGGCTCCAAAGGCATAGTGCCATATAGATACTCATAGGTTGCCTTGGCCATAATGTTGACGCCCGATCCGGTGTCACGAGATAGCTTTATTGAAAGAGCTTGTTGATGGAGCATTGAATGGTTGGGACACTGGGTCATCCTTCTTGATCGGACGTGGGGACCGAGTAAGTGGTCATGCTCCTGTGGACCTGCGGTGACCATCCTCACTGTCTCTGTCTTCTTGGTCTTCTTATCTTTGTTCTTGCTCTTCTTAGCTGGATTCTTCTTCTTCTCACTATTCTGTTGATGAGGGTGTCTTGGGAGCTGCGGCACTGTTCTTGAAGAAGAAGGTTTCTCTCTTGCCCTTGATGTTGAAGATGATCTTGGCGGTGTTGGCATACATGATGGCTCCGGCGGTGTTCAAGAATGGTCGTCCCAAAATGACGGGGACCTTTCATCACCGCCGTATCCACTACCACGAAGTCTGGCTGGAACATACGAGTTGCCTACTCGTACACATATATCTTCTAGTACTCCCAAAGGGACACGGAGTGACCGATCTACAATTTGTAAGCACATAGTTGTGTATGTTAAGGGGCATCGAATAGCTTCTCATATATCACTCTTGGCATGATGTTGATGCTTGCACCGAAGTCACGGATTGCCTCATTAAAGTTAGTACTTCCAATGGAGATCGGAATGATTTGGTCTCCCGGATTACCCTTCTTGATTGGCGAGTTGAGTCTATCCATGACCCCTTCGATGGATCACTCCGGCTATATTCTACATTGAATATATCAACAAGATTTGCGGTCTCGAGCTCTTCGGGTTGTCCCGCGGTTACCTTGGCCGGTGGAGGGAGCAAGGTTAACAAGCATTTGTTGTACTGCGACTCAAGTTTCTTGTTGAAGCTGAGCTGACTCTTGATGGCATTGGAAAAGCCATCCATTCTGTTGCCGAGTGTCTCTAGGACCTTGTCATTTGATGTCGCTTCTTGGGACAGATTGTCCATCATCTTGCCTTGGTTCAAGCACTAACTCTCTCAAAGGCGAATTTGGTTGTAATTATTGTAGGAGGAGTTGTTACCTTGATAGTTTTGAATAATTGCACGAGTAGTTAGGCCTCTGCATTGATTCCAACCTTGATTCCGCGAGGACGATAATAATTATTATTGTTGTTGTTGTTGAGGTAGTTCACGTCCTCCTTCGGCTACGGGCGGTTAGCTTTGTGTGCCGGAGTCTCTCCACACTCTTCACATGTCATGCGAGCATCATGTATATGCATGACTTCTTTCTTCTCGTGGCTCTCTCATCGAGCCTCTTCATTAGCAGATCCATTTTGGCGAGAAAGCATGTCTACCTCCTTCACCGGGTGCATTCCTCCACCCTCTCTTGCGGGGGTGCGTTCTTTCTTCACTCCAACCTTGGTTGGATGCCATCTTCTCCACAAGAGTTGTGGCACGAGGAATAGTGAGTGATAAGAATGCACCTCCAGCCAGCGGCATCCATCGTCTCACGTGTCTTTGTTGCTTGAGCCCATGGTAGAATGTCCGCATAAGCGGCCAATTCTCCATGCCATGATGAGGACACTCGAGGATGTAATCTTGAAAGCGCTCCTAAGCTTCTCGGGACAGATCTCATCATGATGTTCTTTGAAAGCTTGATATCTTCCGCGAAGAGCGTTTGTCTTGCCCATGGGGAAGAATTTTGCCAAGAAATTGGTGGAACATAATGCCCACATAGTATTCTTCTCCTTATTGGCGTAGAACCCTTTCGCTCTCCCCAAGAGTGAGAATGGGAAGAGGCGAAGTAGTATAGCATCTGCGGGGACATCCTTGATAGTGAATGTGCTACAAATCTCCGGGAAGTGTTGGAGATGAGCACTAGCATCTTCATGGGCCTTCCCATTTAAGCGGCTTGCTTGCACCATGTTCATTAGCGCAGCTTGAGCTCAAAAGCTCCTTCGATGTCCGCAGTGGTCTAGTACGAATGTTGTCCGTAGTTGAGCCGAGAACTCACGGAGTGACTTGTTCGCCATGGCTTCAAACGGCGGTGTCAAGTCTTGAACGAAAGGTCGACTTTCTCGCTTCGACAAACTTCCAAGTTGAGTTGATGATGATGATTGATTGGTCTTCTTCAACGCATTCCGGCCTTCCTAAATAAAGCTTCGGATCGTCAATATAATTATCGGGAAGAATTGTCTTGATTACCCCGCATCGATACACAAGTAGACAAAACAAGGGTAATCCTGTAGAGATGGGTTAGTATGACAAAGACAGCTCAATCACATTATCTAGTGCAGTGATGCTCATTATCCATTGGCTTTCAACCTTCCGCAAAACGGCGCCAAAAATGCTTGTTGATGTCTATTAAGTGCAACTGAAATAAGGAGGGTTCATGCAAGCTTACGAATATATCATCGTAGCATTTTAAGGAGTAATCCAGGTATCGTTATTTATAATTTTACCACTGGGAAGGGAATGCCTTTGGATAATGAGTGATGAGCAATGCACATGCGATAATGGAGAGCTTAACCTTTGTCGTATCGATCATCTCATACGGGGTAAGTGTCACATAAAATATAGGAATGAATGATAAATGACGTAAGATAAATGAGAGCATTAGCCACATAAAATAATAGTAATAAGCCATCTCAACTTAGCACTCTAAGCTTATAACACTAGCATGGACTAGGACGATCTAGGGTATAATCCTATGTTATTCTAACTACAAAGTCAAAGCATACAATGATTAGTGCAAGAACATCTAGCAATCATGGCGGGAAAAGGTTACATCTATGCATAGTGATATTACCGAGAAGACAAGAGACATAGCAATGACTTCAATGTAATAGGTTTGTTCTGCTAGACCTATACTCGGGGAGAAGGGCTACAAAGGACTCAACGGAGATCCCACTCCCGCGATCTACCTCACGATCCGGAATATAGGGTGCAATCGCAGATAAATACGGTCTAGGCACCACGCCTACACAATATTTACCACTCACCCATCGATCTAATGAGCAAGCGCTATACGATCCTATGCATAAACATAATTCTAGTCCAACTATGCTAAACATATAATCAAAGTAAACTAAGAACAATATAATTGAGAACATAATCAAATAGAGCAAAGTCAAGTCTCGATATAATAGAATAGAATAAAGTACTACTCATAGTATCACGAACAATGATGAATATTACAAGAATGTAGAGGGGAATTACCAAGAACTCCGACAGATCCGGACTCCAAGCTAGGCTTGATTCCCTCTAGATCTATTCCTATGTAGCTATGCTACTAAACTATGGAGCTCTAATTGAGATGGTGGCTCGGCTTCTCGAATCCTCTCGGATGAATGAAGAGAATGAATTAGGGTTTCACCCGGGGGGCCGGGGGGCTCGAATATATAGCCCCCTAGGATGCACCACGGCCCTCGGATCAAACCGACCTAAATGGACGATAATTATTCATCCTCAAAGGCGGTGGAGGCGGGATCCGCGAGACTCAACGCTATTGGGCGAGGTGGGGAGTCGGCCGACTCCCCTTGGGCGGCCGACCGGGCAGCCCGGTGGGGCCCGGCCTTCGAGGGTCGCCTTACGGAGTCTTCTAGATTATACTTTTTCACCCGTCCGGTCTTTATCTCTATGTAATCATGACATGTGGGCCTCCTTTGGTTCTCTTTTCCGATAACCCCCGTAGAAATAGACAATCACCAAAACTCGTGGAATTACGTCGGTGTAACCCCTATATCTAATATGTGAACTCATATTAGTCTTTTCTCTTGCTGCGTTGACGGTATAAAATTGATACTTAATGACCGTCAACAATAAGCTTGATGTTGAGAATGACATCAGCTTCTCCTAAATCTTTCATTCCAAAGTTGCTCGATAGAAGTTTCTTCACTTCCTCAATTACTTTGAGATTTGATCCAAAGATCAGTATGTCATCAACATAAAGGCACAACATGATAGAGCCACCCTACCATACCGATAATACACACACGTGTCAGCTTCATTCATAGAAAAGCCAGCAGATGTCAAAGTATTATCAAACTTTTTATGCCACTGCTTAGGCGCTTGTTTTAAGCCATACAACGACTTTAACAACCTACACACCTTGTTCTCTTGACCATCTGCAATAAACCCTTCTGGCTGATCCATATAGATCTTCTCTTCCAACTCTCCATTAAGGAAAGCTGTCTTAACATCCATCTGATGAATGATAAGACCATAAGAGGCTGCCACGACAATCAATGTGTGGATTGTAGTCAATCGAGCAACTGGTGAATAGGTATCAAAGAAGTCTTCACCCTCTTTCTGGGTATGGCCCTTGGCTACAAGCCTTGCCTTGTACCTCTCAATAGTACCATCAGGCCTAAGCTTTTTCTTGAATATCCATTTGCAACCTATAGGTTGACAACCATAAGGACGGTCAATGACCTCCCAAGTTCCATTAGACATAATAGAATCCATCTCACTCCTTACTGCTTCCTTCCATAAGTTAGCATCAGGAGAAGAATATACCTCCCTAATGGTGGTTGGTGTGTCTTCCACAAGGTACACTATAAAGTCATTACCAAAGGATTTTGCAACCCTCTGTCTCTTACTCTTCGAGTGACTATAGTGTCCTCCTCCTCAGGGGTGTGCACATAAGAATCCTTAGCATGTTCTATCGGAATAGAAAGTTCATTCTCATGGGGAATTATAGTCTCATGATTTGTTTTACTAGGTGTATTCTTCATAGGAAACTCATTCTCAAAGAATGTAGTGTCTCTGGATTCTATGATAGTACCAATATACATTTCAGGAACTTCAGAGTTTATAATTAAGAACCTATATCCAATCTTTGTGAAAAGCATAACCAAGGAAAACATAATCAACAATTTTAGGTCTAAACTTACGCTTTTTATTGATTGGCACATTAACTTTAGCCAAACAACACCAAGTGCGCAAATATGAGAGATTTAGTCTTCTCTTTTCCCATTCCTCAAATGGTGTGATTTCTTTGTTCTTAGTAGGAACTCTGTTCAAGACATGACATGCTGTCAATATCGCCTCACCTCACCATTCCTTGGATAATCTGCTTGTACTCAACATGGCATTCACCAACTCGTTAGAGTGCGGTTTTTCCTTTCAGCAATCCCATGGGATTATGGTGAGAATGGCGGTGTCCTCTCATGAACAATACCATGTTCTACACAGAACTCATAGAAATCATTAGAGAAATATTCTCCACCTCAATCGGACCTTAACCGTTTTATTTTTCTCTCAAGTTGGTTTTCAACTTGACTTTATAGGCCTTAAAATAATAAAACGCTTCATCTTTTGTTTTTAGGAGATACACATAGCAAAATCTAGTGGGGTCATCTATAAAAGTCAAGAAGAATCTTTTACCGCCTTTAGTCAAAATTCCATTCATTTCGCATAAATCAGAATGAACAAGTTCTAGAGGTGCCAAATTTCTCGCCTCAGTAGCTTGTGAGGCTTGCGGGGTTGTTTTGATTCAACACATACATGGCACATAGATATTTTGACCAAGTTAAATTTTGGAATTAAATTTAGATTTGCTAACCGCATAAGATAGCCAAAACTAGCATGACAGAAATGTGAATGCCATAAATCTGACTCATCAGAAATATTAATAGAATTCACCATTTTATTACACACATCATGCAACGACAAGTGGAACAAACCTCCGCAATCATATCCTTTACCAACAAAGGATCCATGTCTCGACACAACACATTTATTAGACTCAAGAACAACTCTGTAGCCATCTCGACACAGCATAGAAGCGCTAACAAGATTCTTCTTGATGGAGGGTACATGCTGCATGCTCTTCAATGGCACCGTCTTCCCCGAAGTAAATTTTAGAATGACCGTACCAACACCAAGAACATGAGCACGTGACCCATTTTCCATCAATAAGGCGCCAGACCTCCCGACCTGGTAGGAAGCAAACAAAGAGACATCAGCACACACATGTATATTTGCACCACTATCCATCCACCACTCAGGTGAATTACAAACTGAAAGAATAAATGGTAAAGAATTACCATACCCAGACGTTCCTCCTCCAGTATCAGTAGTCACAACATTTGCTAATTTCTTCTCCTGCTTGTACTTGCGGTCAGGGCACTCACTTGCCAGTGATCTTCACTACCACAAACAAAGCAGCCTCCTTTCTTCTTATTATTGTTGTTCTTTTTCTTAAACTGTGTAGTATGATTAGGCTTAGGGGTGTTCTCTTGCTTATTCTGATTTTTCTTCTTGTTGAACTGCGGAATCCACCAGAGTTTCTCTTCTGCACCACATTGTCAGTAGAGGACTCAACACCTTTTCTATTGTTGTCTTTTGCTCTCGCCTTCTCCTCAACATCAAGAGTACCAATGAGCTCTTCCACATTGAACTCTTGTCTCTTATGTTTGAGGGATGTAGCAAAGTCCTTCTAAGAAGGTGGTAACTTAGCGATTATACCGCCAGTCACAAACTTGTCAAGTAACAAGCATGGAAAAAGCTCAAGTTCCTTAGCCAGTGCCTGAATCTCATGGGCCTGTTCCACTACAGATCGGTTCTCAACCATCTTGTAGTCATACAGTTGCTCGATGAGGTACAACTCGCTACCAGCATTAGTAACTCCAAATTTTCCCTCAAGTGCATCCCACAGATCTTTGCCTGTAAGATAGGTGATGTAGCTTTTTCTGAAACTTTGGATCAACTGTGTTAATAACTACACCTCGAAAGAGGTTATCAACAACCTTAAACTTAATCTCATCCCCAGGAAATAAGTTTGCAGGCTTCCCCTGTGCAGCATGATAACAACTCATCGCAGTCAGCCACAACTCCATCTTAGCACGCCAAATCAAGAAGTTTTTGCCAGTAAAAGGATCAGGCTTCAATGCAGCAGCAAAACCTCTCACAGAAAATAGCCTATTATTAGGTTTTTTGGATTGTTAGACAATTAGGCATTTTTCATGTCATTTTAATTCTAAAAATTAACAAAATGGTGATGACATATTTAATTATGAATGTGAACATGAACAACATGATTGAAGATATGAGCATATCAACAATTGGAAAATGATAACCCATCCAAGAATTATACAGTATATCAGCAAGATCAAACATCATGTAAATAACATGGATATGATAGACAACATGTAAACATGAAGTAAACATACCATCAAACAAGCATCTAAACATGTGTGACATGATAAAGCTTATTGGTATGAACATATTAACACAAGGCATGATAAACTGATCATAGATAGGGATAAGAACATATAACAGTAAATGGATAAATCGATTATACCCTGTGGATGGTCCCATACAGAGAGCATCTGAGTTTCCAGAGCCCTGTCTGGTCTCCTTGCTCATGTTGTCGAAGACGACGACGCACCAACATTGGGAAGAAGACGAGGCGACGATGCGAATCACCACCGAGAAGAAGATGACGGCGGCGGTACTCGGGTAGTCGCGTAGACGCTCCCAAAAAACCTAATTGCCGTGCTCCCCGAGCAAGGATCTCAGACGGCAAGGGTTTCAGAGGCACCTGCCCTCTCGTTCTCTGTGCGCACAGAGAGCTACGAGATGGGGAAGGCCATCTTTGCTGCTGAATTGTGTTTCTAATTGTTCTCGGGTTATGTCAGGATACAGAGAGGAACGATCAGACAGAGGATTATATCCTCGCGTCCCGGGAAGGAGAGAAGCCAGCGTGCGTCTCACGCGAGGAGGAGAAGAGGCCGCAGGAATTTCAGGAGATGGGCAAGCGAAGAGATCAACTTAGTTGCACATAATGCAAGAGAGTTGAAACTCTCTCCATTATCACGGGAGGTGACTGGTAAAAATTTACCACGCCCGCCCGCCCGCCGCCGGCGGCGCGTGCGTGTGGCACGCCTCTATTCCTTTCTCAACTTCTCAAGTGGAATAATTCTCAACGTATAAGTCAAGCCAACCTCCTTTGGAATTCCAATCCGGTACAAATAATATTGCTCACAATTACACACCATAGAGTTTATTGATTTATTAAATTTAAATTTGCCTAGCCCATAATAAATCTAACATCAGAGCTACCCACTTGAACTCAATTTATGTTAATCATGTTTTACTTAAAACAAAACCCTCACGCTCTTCCCCGTCCCAATATGACAGAAGTTTCTAAATTATCTTTTGAATTCGTTCTTGTTATCTTGCATATATGAATGTTTGGTCCTTGTTTGGTTTTTTATTCAGAGTGAAACTCTCATCCTCTCATCAAAGATCAATTAAGAAAATCCTTTGGTAATGCAAAGCTCTTTCTTGGGTCCATCAGGCCCGACAAGCCACCTGTGGCCTGGCCCTTTTCTCTCCTAAGACGGCCTGGCCCATTAGGCAATGCCTCCACTCGATCAAGCGGCAACACCGACAAGCCTGGCGCCACACGGCCCACACCGGCACACCATCACTGCATACTACTATGTGTGTGGTCCCATGTGCCGGCCCCACAGGACGCCACCTACTGGTGGCCCCACCCATCATTCTCCCTAGCAACTCTTGAATCTAGAATCCAGAGCAGACACGACCAAGCTCCACTGCACACTTGCTGCACCATGCCGATCCAGTGATCGACTCACGTGTTTTGCTGCCACGCCAACCCTGCCGTTGAGGCCTCCTTGTGTGGACTCAATGTTTTCCCATGCGGTGAACATTTTGGCAGATCAGACTTTTGTGCCACAGGCGGGAGCTATCGGTGTTCCATGGCCTTCGGGCTAGTGTGTTTTGGTGCCAGGGCCATGTCGCCAATCGCCACGGGCGCGTTTGGTTCACTGCCCTCTGGAGCTAGGCTCGTCGCAGAGAACTAGGCTCTTTACGGCCAGGCCAAACGCATACAAGCTCCTTTTGTTTGGTTGCCTGCGTGAATCAAAACAGGTCCGATGACTTTTCCCTTACACAGCCTCTCCACATGCAGCTCGTGAACCGGCCGGGCTGCCGGGAAACGCCTGATTTCTGCATAGCTGCGGAGCCTGGCTAAAGCAGCCTTTCTGACCCCGCGAGCTAGGCCCAGACGTCGGCACAGCTAACCAAACATCAGTTGTTTCATCACCCCACAATACCGCCACGAGCGCAAATACGTCTTGGCATGTCATCTTCCTCACCCATGTGTTGGCATCGGCAACCGAATTCTTTCCCTTGCCCTGTGGATGCCATATGTGGGCTGTGTTTTTTTTACCGAACCGGCCGAGCGCGGAACCGGTAAACCGGTCGGTTTTCGGTTTACCGCACAAAAACCGCCGAATTCAAATTTGAATTTGAATGGCGCAGTTGTCCCGGTTTGTACCGGTAAACCGGCCGGTTTGTCCGGTTTACCGCCGGTTTGAGCGGTTTTTTTTTAAAATTCAATTTTTTTTAAAAAAAAATGCTAAAAAAATTTCTAAAAATACTTCATGATTTGTAGAATCCAATGATGTCAAAATTACTCAAATTTGAGTGTGTTTAGTATGTTTTCGACCTTCATGATTTAATGGGCCTTCACGGGCATTTGTGTATTTTTTCTTTTTCTTTTTTTCAAACTTCTAAACGTCTAAATAAATATTAAACGAACTCAAATTTGAAAAATTTTTACACCATTGGGTTCCATAATTCAAGAGCTATTTTTAGGAATTTTTTCAGCATTTTTTTCAAACTTTAAATTTGAAATTTGGGCCGGTCCGAACCGGACCGAACCGGAACGGACCGGCCGGGAAGGTCGGTAACCGCGGTTTACCGCGGTTTACCGACCGGTAAAAAAAACGCTGTATGTGGGTAGTGGGCATCGTGTCTTGGCCAGACTTGCCATGTTGGCCTTGGCCGCACACGTGTGCCTAGGTCGCCCCTACTAGCTAGTACACAGAAGGTCCCATGGTCTCTAATCATCCGTCTGAGCGATCGATAGATGATTTCTTTTTCTTTTTGCCTCTCATTAAGGCTCCCATCTATCTACTTATTGCTTTATGCTTTTCAACAAATAAAACATATTTTTAGGATGTTACAAAACCATTACGTCTATAATACAATATAAAAAAATATTCCATGGATATGCAATAGTCAGACTTATAAGGAGTTGGAACATACCCATACATATAAAACTCCTTCAATTCTCTAATGACAGCAGTAAATATGCTAGACTTAATTAGGCTTATGATGTAAACCAGTACATTTATTTTCTAATGACACCATCATCTAGATAACTCAAACTATTTCCAACCACATATCAATTAAAACTCATGCATCAATTATCACCAAACCAATCCATATCACCACCAAAACTATCTTCAGCATCATCATCACTAGAACTTTCTCCTTCGGAAGAGGACTCTAATAAGGTCTTGTTGAGCCACTCATAAGTTTCTCCATTCGAGCCAGAAGGACAGGGAACATTGTGACCACGAGGAGCATGGTGGCCTCCATTATCACCACATGGAATGAGTGAAGGCTGCTGTTGGTTGCTAGTAAACGAGTGAGTGGGTGTGGTCCCACCAATGCTGCCAAAGAAATGTGAAACTTCATTGTTTTCTAAGATTGAGTGAGGATTTGCATGGTTTTGTGGCGGCACGTCTGGATTTAAATTTAGTTCTTGGAAAGGAATCTCAGCTTCTACAGAGCGTTGTGAAGTAATCTGTAGTGTTGACATGGGTAGTGGTGGTGGTGGTGGTGGTGGTGGTGGTAGAGAAGATAACAGAGAAGTTTGCGACAAATGTCCTGAGGTTTTACCAGTGTTGGCCAACCCTTGGCTCTGATAGTTGTACTGGTGGGCTTCATTATGTAGGGGCATCATAGGTGCATGTGATCGGACCATCAAAGAAGAGCTTTGTGACAACTGAGTGTGTCGAAGCAACATCCTCGATATGGCTTGTACAGACGATGGCTGAACAGGTGGACTCATAAGAGAGAACTGTGGCCTTATCGAGGATGGTTGTGATTGAGATGAAAACCATGGCAAACGTCTTGGTGGCTGAGAATGCTGCGGAGTGGAGAGCTGCAAAGGCAGTGGACCACTCGATCCACCGATCTCAAGCTGAGGAGGAGGAGAAAGTAGGGCTCGAATTTCCTGACCGATCTGTGCAAGCCCACGGAGCAGCTCATTGAGCTCGTCAACACAAAGATCATCTACGTTGCTATAGATAAGCTTACCAATCCTCGAACTCTCCTGGATCACCTTGACACGAGCCAAAGAATCTGCGGCTCTCTGCTCCTGCATGGCCTTGTTCTCCTCTAGCTGCAATATCTTGTTTTGCAGCTTAGCGATCTTGTCTTTTTCTTGCTCGTCAGGACCCTCTGGTGCACCCTCCTCTCCTGAAAGGAACGAATCCATGATGGGGCCAAATGATGGAGCGCTGAAACCAGACAATTTTCCATTTTCAGCCTCCACTACAATGGCAATTCTTGCTCCGGTGAGGATGGACAGGTTACTGGCCATTTTGAAGAGCCCATCACGCCGCTTGGAAAAGGAGATGCTTCGACTGTTATTATTCTCAATATACTTGATGCCGGATCTCCTTGGACGCCTAGGCATCCTCGTGATATGTGAGTAGTAAATAAATGGTATTGTGGGGATCGGAGGTGTTGTGTTTGGATGACATGACAAAGAGCACCAGACACATCCCTATATATAGAAGAAATGAGTTGCAGGAACACTAACCTCGTGTCACCTGGTCAAAGTGGGGTCCACTTTAGGTAACTGTAAAATTATGATGTTCTTTGTATAGATAATGATCTTTAATTTAGCAACGAAAACAAGTTACTTTCATGCATGACAAAATAAAATATAGTGGGTACTCAATGTGGCCCGATATGAAGTCTTGCAATTTAGCCTAATATTTAGTTCAAAAGCCCTTTTTTCTGCTGGTCTTCGGTTGACCATACCTTTTCAGTTTGAAGTAGTATATTTAGCGCTAATCAAACACAGCCATATATTTTGTCTATATGTGTTCTACTATTTCAATTCCTCCGATCATTAATATAGACCCATTTAGATTTATCATAATATAAGTGAAATTATTTTACCTTTGACTATGAAAATATCTAAAACTTTTGAAGTTTTTCAACACTGGACACATTATTAGATTCAGAAAAAATATGCACTTCAGTAATATATACTTCCTTTGTCTCAAATTATAAGACAATGATTTTAGCATTTCTAGATTTTTGTAGCTTTTACTGTTGAAAGCATCTAGGCCCCTTGATGTGGGTTTCGATGATTGATGACAACGGTTATCATGACTAACGTGTGTTTTGCAGAAACAGTGGTTGGTTAGGTCATGGTAATGCAATTCTCGGGCAATATGG
Organism: Themeda triandra; assembly: GCA_018135685.1. Lineage (NCBI taxonomy): Eukaryota > Viridiplantae > Streptophyta > Magnoliopsida > Poales > Poaceae > Themeda > Themeda triandra. The sequence continues at coordinate 103,236 of JAENPR010000508.1, forward strand.
TTTTCATGCCCCCTGACGATGGAAATCGTTTCGGTTTTCAAAAGGATGGACGTCAAGGTCGGAGATAGGACTAGTTCCGTTCGTCGATGGTGTTGGGTAACGACGGATTAGTTTCTAGGGCCTTGTTTTTTCCTTTTGGCCGTACTATAAAGGGGGGTGCAAACGGGGAGCTTGACCTAGTTAAGCCTTCGGTTTAGGTGTGGTGCACACTTGTGAAATCTTAGCGCTAGGAAGTTGCTTAAAGGCCCTGAGGATTGGATCGAATCGAGTCGTTCACAGAGTTCGCCGAATTGGAAGTGGACGGGCTCGTGTTTGCAGCGCCGGACGCGCGGCCTGGGGACGCCGGACGCGCCTGAGGGCCGCCGGACGCCACCCAGTGTGGGCCTTGTGCTGGCCGAGGCGCCGGACGCGCGCTGGGGTAGCGCTGGACGCGCCCGAGGGCCGCCGGACGCTACCCAGAGCTGGCTGTGGCCAGCCGAGACAGCCGGACGCGTTGTGGGGGTAGCGCCGGACGCGCCCGAGGGTGGCCGGACGCTACCCAGTATGGCCCACAAACCCCTTCGTGGGCCGGACCGCCGGATGCACCTGGTGGGCTGGCGCCGGACGCGTCCGGCCCAGCCACCGGCCTCCAACGGTCGTCTGGCGAGTTTGAAATGGAGTACACGCCGGACGCGTCTGGTGGTGGGTGCTGGACGCGTCCGGCGCTCACGTTTGAGCTGAGATGGAAGGGTAACGGTTGGACTTTCGCCTATGGCGATAAATACAACCCCACCTCCTCCATCTTAGCTTTCTTGCTCATTTGTTCAGCTGATAGCTATTTCGTGAGAGCAAGGGAGTTGCAAGAGCCTCATGAAGTGAAGAGATTTGTGAATCTGTGAGTTCATGAGTGATTGAGAGTAGCAAGTGTGCATCATTCCTTCTCCTTAGGCTTTGCGAGGTCAAGTGAGAGTTTGTGCTTGTTACTCTTGGTGATCGCCATCACCTAGACGGCTTGGTGGTGATTGAGAGCTTGGTGATCATCCGGCGGTGCTTGTGGATGACCCAACTCATCTTGTGAGCGGTTCTTGGCGATTCACCGCGTCGGAGCGACGAAGAATCAGCCCTAGAGAGCACTTGGTCCTTGCGAGGATCAAGGGGAGCTACACCCTTGCGCGGGTGCTCCAACGAGGACTAGTGGAGAGTGGCGACTCTCCGATACCTCGGGAAAAAGATCGCCGTGTTCCTTGCCCCCTTTTACTTTCCACATTTATATTCTAGCAATTACATTCTTGCAATTACATTCCTAGAATTGCCATGCTAGAATAGGATTGGAACTTAGGGTGCAAAACTTTGGTAGGACGATTTTCTAGGAACACACGTAGGCACCGAGGGGTGAATTATGGGCTAGTAGGTTTAATTCTGCAGTAATTTTTAGAATTAGCCCAATTCACCCCCCTCTTGGGCATCTTGATCCTTTCAAGTGGTATCAGAGTCGGTTTGCTCTTAATTAGGCTTAACCGCCTAGAGTAAAGATGTCCCATGGGGATGGCCCTCCTCCCATGTTCAAGGGAGACGATTTTCCTTATTGGAAAATTCGCATGGAAGCACATTTAGAAGCGATAGACGTTGGTTGCTTCCGTGCCGCTTCTCAAGGATTCCAAAAACCCAAGGATCCGGCTAACCTTGTCGGTGATGAGGTTAACTATGAGAAGTGGAATGCAAAGGCAAGGAATGCTATATTCCGTGGTCTTTGTAAGGATGTGTTCAACCGTGTGAGGAACCACAAGGACGCCCATGCACTATGGTCCGACCTTTGTGCGCTCCATGAGGGAACGAAGAGTGAGCGTGAGGAACGCTATCATCTTGTTATGCGCAAGTTAAATTCATTTGAGATGAAATCCAATGAAAGTGCTAATGAGATGTATTCCTGCTTGAACACTATTGTAGAGGAACTCAATGGGCTTGGACTCAATCAAATGTCGCCATCCGATGTTGCAAGGAAGATCTTGTGTGTCCTCCCCATTGACAAATATGGGCACATTGTCACCGTGCTTCATCAAGGTGATCTTTCCAATGCTACACCAACACAAATATTGGGAAAGATCAATGCTCATGAGATGTACATGCATCTCACCCCCGAGGATGGCTGTTGGCGGTACTTAAACTCATTTCTAACCCCGCCAACTTTAGTCTAGGCAACACTAAAATTCACCTAGAATAGGCCTCTACTCTAACTATTTCCACGGTATGGTGCGAGATCCTTTGTTTTGCGGGACACACTTGATTTACACCTAAAATGGACCAAGACATGAAGAAAAATACATGGGTGAAAACACCTTTTATTTTGGTCCAAGCAAAACAAGAGAAAAAGAAGGGAAATCCAACTTCGAGGCCAGCCCAACCGAATAACCGGCATGGGCCGACCCGGGGGCCCAACAAGGAGGCAACCGACCAAAGCGAAGGCCGGCGGGGCCCGGCTGGCGCGAGCGCGCGAGCGCGCGCGCGCTTGTCCGAGCGCAGCCCAGGCCCAGCTTTGCTTGGTCGATTTGTTTGCCGCCTCTGATGGTCGGTTCGGGGGTGTTTTCGACATTTGCCCTGCGGAAACCGACCATCCCACTCCTATATAAGCATGGGCAAGCCTCCCCCCTTCAACAACAATTCATCATTCGTTTTTAGTTCTCACTCTTCACCATACCTCCATTCCACAAGTGTACAATAGAGAGAGTAGAGCCACTCTAACTAGCCTAGCTAGAATAGAAGTAAGGAGTGAGAGAGGAGCAAGAGTAGAGCCTCTCTTCAAGAGAGCTCTCGGGAAGCTAGTCTTCCACGGGGCGGAGTCTTGGGACTTGTCGGCTCCTCCTCGCTTGTACCTCTACGGCGTCTTGCTACTTGAAGTAAGACATCGTGTTTATCTTTCGGTAATACCTTTGAGTAAGTTATTCTTGCTTGTTATCTTCTTGCGGGTTCGTCGTTCGTCCCGTGACGGAAGCTCTAGTAAGAGGACCCCGATAGAGACGGGAGCTCGGCCACCGCTAGAGTTGTAGCAACCGGCATAGACGTGGTGTCTAGGCTAGGACCTACCTTCGTTTGCCTCGTAGTCCACGGTTGAGGTGGTAGGCGGCGGTGGTGACAGCCCGTCCGTCCCTTGTAATCCCCACGTCCGGCTACGGCGTAGAGCTACTGAGCCGGCATCACTTGGCGGACCCGGGTGCGATCCGGTGCCCGAAGTAAGAAGTTTAGCAACGAGTTTAGCCATCTCCTAGGCCCATTACCCTAGAAAACCTCATTACCTAAGCTATCCTACTCCATCTCGGGCAACCTCGGTTAGAATTAACTCACAAGCCGTTCTTCGTGAAAGAAATACGATACCCGATTACTCACCGGGTGAAGTGCTATAACGGTGATTTCCGTGCGCTTGCGGATTTGGCCGCACACGCTAAGAAACGCCAACAAGCATTTACGGCGCCGTTCTTGGGAACGGTTGTCGCGGTTAGCTCGAACCTAGATTGCCCGTGTACCTTGACCTACCTTTGCTCCACTTCTTTTGTTTTATTTTAGAAAACAAAAATATTCATGGAGCAACCAACCATTTACAACCTATCCGCTCCGAAGGGCGAGCTCATTCAAACACCCCAATCCTCGAAGCCTATCACGGCTTTCGAGTATGAGCTCCCCCGGCTTTATAGCCATGGTTCGGGACCAAGCCTTCTCAGGCTTGGAATATGAAAACCCATATGATCACCTACGGGAGTTTGAGCAACTCTGTGCATGCCTGACCATTGCGGGTATGTCACAAGATACATTGCGGTGGAAATTGTTCCCCTTTTCTCTCCATGAAAAGGCGAAGCAATGGTACACCCAAAACGTAGGAAAAGTGAACGGAGATTGGGAAGAATTGCGTAAGCATTTCTGCTTCACATTCTACCCTATTTCTCGTGTCGCTTCTCTACGGGGAGGTGCTCAACTTCCAACAAAAAGAGAACGAAACTATAGGTGCAGCACTGGAACGCTTTTGATCCTAACACGATCGAGGCCCGGACACTGTCTATTCCTAACCATGTACTCTTACAACACTTTTGGTTAGGATTAGACAGAAATTCTGCCCTATTACTCGATGTAGGCTGCCGGAGGGTCGTTCCGGCACAAAACCACCGAAGAGGGGCAAGCTCTCTTGGATCGCATCCAAGAGAATGCTCCTCCTTAGAACCCATCCGTGTATAACCCGAGCCAATAAAAGAGGATGTCTCTTCGGCATCGGCCGAACCTTCCCAATCCATAGAGAGACCCTCTCCCGAACCCGAGAACCCAAGACGGAAGAACCCATGGATCTTAGGCTTTCGAGGATGAGCTTTTCGAAAGTTTAGGAAATACCTCGAAATATGAGTGTCGCGCAAAACCACCAATTCCCGTTGCTCCTAGCGAACCCCTTGATGAATTTTTCTCAAGGAGTCCGTTAGAGAATTAACTTACGTTATGAGCTCGGAATGGTTGGCGAAGGTGAGCTCGCGTCTGAAGTAATTCAGATTCGCGCTCCATCTTCTACCCGCCGCTGCAAAATCCAGCGGGAATGGGTGGATGTTTTGTACAATCCTACCGTTGGAGCGAATATAATGTCCTACTCCTATGCACTCACATGTCTAGGAGTAACATCATTTACCCCAACAACACGGTCCTTAAGAACACCAGATTCCGTTCAAGAAGGACTAGGGATTGTACATAACGTGACACTCCACCATGGAGATGTCGAAATGGCCCTGGACTTCATTGTCTTTGACTTCCAGGAATTCTACATACTTATCGGGCATCCCCTGGAAACACTCTTTGACAATCCGTCAAAAACAGGGGAAATTAACGTAAAACTAGGGCGAGAGACGTTCCCGATTCAAGTCACTAGAGCCAGGAACTCAGTGATCGAGCCTCCCCCTAGTATGCCCATAGAGGTTCTAGCGGTTGACATGTTTGAGTCACCCGAATCGTCTTTAGATAAAGATGCAGAATTCTTTGTAGAAGAGAAAGACGAGTTCGGGGAGACAGTTGACCTCCCTATAGGGGAGAAACCGCCTAGACCTCCAGTTGAGCTTAAGCCCTTACCCAAAGGCTTACGTTATGTTTTCCTGAACGGCGATACCCAAACTCCTGTCATCATAAGTGACCAACTTAGCGATGAGGAGTCAACCAAACTCATAGCCGTCCTAGAAAAACATAAGTCAGTCTTCGGATATTGCATAGACGATCTTAAGGGGATAAGTCCAACGCTCTGTACCCATCGCATTCCCATAGAGCCATCTAGCATACCTTCACGAGAACCTCAGCGTAGGCTGAACAATGCGATGCGGGAAGTCGAGAAAAAGGAAGTCCTGAAACTTTTTCACGCCGGGATAATCTATAACGTACCACACAGTGATTGGGTTAGCCCAGTCCAAGTGGTTCCCAAAAAGGGAGGGATGACAGTCATTGAGAACGCTAAAAACGAACTCATACCTCAACTTAACGTCACCGGATGGCGAATGTGCATTGATTACCGAAAACTTAACAAGGCAACAAAGAAGCATCACTTTCCGCTCCCCTTCATTGATGAAATGTTGGAACGGTTAGCGAAACACTCCTTCTTTTGTTTCCTTGATGGGTATTCGGGATATCATCAGATTCCCATCCATCCGGATGATCAAAGCAAAACGACCTTCATATGCCCCTACGGAACGTACGCGTACCGTAGGATGTCGTTCGGGTTGTGTAATGCGCCCGCGTCATTTCAACGGTGCATGATGTCTATCTTTTCGGACATGATCGAAGAAATCATGGAAGTTTTCATGGACGATTTCACCGTCTATGGAAAAACTTTTGATCATTGTCGAACAACTTAGACGGGGTCTTGCAAAGGTGTCGGGACAAAGATTTGGTACTTAATTGGGAAAAGTGCAACTTCATGGTCGGGAGGGCATTGTCTGGGGCACTTAGTGTCCGAGAGGGGAATCGAGGTAGATAAGGCTAAGATAGAGGTTATCGAGCAACTACCTCCCCCGGTGAACGTAAAAGGGATCCGTAGCTTCTTAGGTCATGCGGGGTTCTATAGAAGATTTATCAAGGATTTTTCACAAATCTCTAGACCCCTCACGAACCTATTAGCTAAGGATACCCCTTTTGAGTTTACCGATGAGTGCTTGAAAGCATTTAACACTCTCAAGCAAGCACTCATCTCTGCACCTATCATCCAACCTCCCGATTGGTCTCTACCTTTTGAGATCATGTGTGATGCAAGCGATTATGCTGTTGGTGCGGTCTTAGGCCAAACCAAAGATAAAAGGCATCACGCGATAGCTTATGCCGGCAAGACTCGACGGGAGCTCGGCTCAATTATGCCACAACGGAAAAAGAGCTTCTTCTTTGTAGTATTCGCTATCGACAAATTTCGGTCTTACTTAGTGGCGCGCAAGTGATCATTTACACGGATCACGCGCCTTGAAATTCTTGCTCACTAAGAAAGACACGAAACCACGCTTGATCCGCTAGATTCTTCGCTCCAAGAGTTCGATCTAGAAATAAAAGATAAGAAAGGAGTAGAGAATACCGTAGCGAGATCATTTGTCGCGTTTGCAAGTCACTAACATGCAGGATCTCGCCCATCAATGACTTCCTTCGCGACGACATGCTATTGGCGATAACGGACTCCAACCCCGGTATGCAAACATTGTGAATTACATGGTTGCGGGTCATGTACCACCACGGCGCGAGAAAAAAACTTGGAGGTTGAGAGCCGTCGTCATCGTGGGATGACTCGTGCCCTGTATCGAGTGTGCTCGGACGGCATACTAAGAAGATGTGTGCCGACAACGAAGGGATGCGAGATCATTGAAAGCTGTCACTCGGCACCTTACGGAGGCCACTATGGAGTATTCCGCACTCAAGCAAAAATCGCGGTGCGGATTCTTCGGCCGACGATGTATCTTGACACCAAAGAATTTATTCGGAGGTGTCGGAAGTGCCGATTCAAGGTGGCATCACAGCTCGCAACGCAATGCCCCTCCACTTCAACCTTCAAATAGAAATATTTGATGTGTGGGGCATTGATTTCATGGGGCCCTTCCAGAATTCCCAAGACTGCGAGTACATCCTTGTTGCTGTCGACTACGTCTCCAAATGGGTGGAGGCCATGCCATGCCGAGCAGCTGACGCAAAGCATGCTCGAAGGATGTTCCATGAAATAATCTTCCCTCGCTTTGGTACACCACGCATGGTGATCAGTGATGGCGGGTCACATTTCGTTGATCGAACCTTCAGGGCATTCTTAAAAGAGCTGGGGGCCAAACACAACATCGCCACACCTTACCACCCACAAACCAGTGGCCAAGCTGAGACCTCGAACAAGCAGATCAAGAACATCCTACAGAAGACCGTCGATGACATGGGGAAAGGATGGAAAAGTAAGCTTCCTGATGCACTCTGGGCATACAGGACTGCTTACAAAACCCCCATTGGCATGTCACCGTTCCAGCTCGTATACGGAAAGAGCTGCCATTTGCCAGTAGAACTCGAGCATCGAGTCTACTGGGCAATTAAGAGCTGGAACATGGACCTCAAGCTAGCCAGAAGAAACCACCAAAGGCAAATCTCCGAGCTTGAGGAATGGCGAGAGAAGGCATACCGCAGTGCCAAGCTCTACAAAGAGCGAACAAAGAGGTGGCACGATAACCGGATAAAGCCCAAGGAGTTTCGGCAAGGCGACAAGGTCCTACTATTCAACTCCAAGGTGAAATTATTCGGTGAAGGAAAGCTTAGAAGCAAATGGAAGGGGCCATATACCGTCGTCGACACATCATCTCATGGCGCAATCATGATCCAGGACGACAACGGTAACATCTCAAAGGTAAATGGCCACCGCTTAAAACCTTTCCTTGAGCCTTCTTATCGTGCAAGGTTAGATCAAGAAATTGATAGAATAGATTTAGTCATGCCGAGATAATTCCTTGATTTAGTTCAAGGCATGACTTTCATTTATTCTATCTTTCTTGTGTTTTTAAAAAAAAATGTGTTTATATATTCTTATGTTTATGCTTTGTGTGGGAACCCTCTAATTTCTCTCTAAAATTTTTCTAGGATTTTTTCCACACAAAAATAATTTTATGTCCAAAATATCCAAAATCCTCTAGATTTTCATTCACAATCGAATTTTCGCGCCAGTAGAATCGAAATCACCAACAAATTCGAGAATCAAACAGCATCAGCCTGAGATGGAAGAAAATCGGGGCCGAGCGGCGCCCAGACTGGCGCGCTCGCGCCTCAGGCGTGCGCGCGCCTGACTGGCGCCCTCTGGTGCCTGATTTTCTCCCATCTCTTTCCTGTGCTGTGCTAATGCTGATGATCACGGTGATTGTGATCCTGATATGCAAGAGATGCGAGGATGGGTCATTCTCTCCTATAAATACCACCCTCCTCCTCTCATTCTCTTCACATCAAGACAAGCCTTGTCTTCTACCTCTTCCTCTCTCTTTCCAGCAGCATTTCTAGCCTTAGCCATGGCCTTAGTTCCTACCAATGCTGGGTTTAACAAAGAGAAAGCCCTCTCCTTCGCTAGAAAGTTCCTAGAGAGGAAAAATGAAGAGACCCCGGTGGCCGCTAGCGCAATTCCATTGAAGGGCAGCAAGGGTGGCGATGCCTACCCAAGCAAGCGCTACAAGGCCACGTCAGCCGAATCTTCGTCTTTTAAAGCCCCAAGTTTCTCCTACACCGTAGGAGGAACGAATCTGCCAAATGGAAGACAAGGGAAAGGGTTGTTTAGTAAATCCGGGGGTCGCTACCCATGTGTCCCTCGCCTCGTTTGCGACCCACCTATCCAAGGGCAACTGACGGCATCTTCGGAGAGGATCCTCCGAAAAGAAAGAACCTACTAGAGCAGAATTGAATAGGAAAATTAAGGAAATCTCTAGTTACATTCGCCACCTTAGGGGAAGGTTGGCAGAAGGGTGTTGACGGTCGTTAAGTATCAATTTTATACCGTCAACGCAGCAAGAGAAAGGTCTAATTTGAGTTCACCTGTTAGATATAGGGGTTACACCGTGAGAATTCCACGAGTTTTGGTGATTGTCTATTTGCGGGGGTTATCGAAAGAGAACCAAAGGAGGCCCACATGTCATGATTACATAGAGATAAAGACCGAACGGGTAAAATTGTATAATCTAGAAGACTCCTTAAGGCGACCCTCGAAGGCCTGGGCCCCACACGGGCGGGCGCCGGTCGGCCGACCCGGGGGAGTCGGCCGACTCCCCACCTCGACCAATCACGTCGAGTCTCGCGGATCCTGCCTCCACCGCCTTTGAGGATGAATAATTATCGTCCATTTAGGTCGGTTTGATCCGAGGGCTGTGGTTCATCCTAGGGGGCTATATATTCAGAGCCCCTGGCCCCTGGGTGAAACCCTAATTCATTCAAGAGTTCATTCTCTCATCAGAATTCAGAGAAGCCAGAGCCACCATCTCAATTAGAGCTCCATAGTTTAGTAGCATAGCTACATAGGAATAGATCTAGAGGGAATCAAGCCTAGCTTGGAGTCCGGATCTGTCGGAGTTCTTGGTAATTCCCCTCTACATTCTTGTAATATTCATTGTTGTTCGTGATACTATGAGTAGTACTTTATTCTATTCTATTATATCAGACTTGACTTTGCTCTATTTGATTATGTTCTCAATTATATCGTTCTTAGTTTACTTTGATTATATGTTTAGCATAGTTGGACTAAAATTATGTTTATGCATAGGATCGTATAGCGCTTGCTCATTAGGCCAATGGGTGAGTGGTAGATATTGTGTAGGCATGTTGCCTATACCGTATTTATCTGCGATTGCACCCTATATTCCGGATCGTGAGGTAGATCGCGGGAGTGACAGTCCTGTTGAGTCCTTTGTAGCCCTTCTCCCGAGTATAGGTCTAGCGAACAAACCTATTACATTGAAGTCATTGCTATGTCTCTTGTCTTCTCGGTAATATCACTATGCATAGATGTAACCTTTTCCCGCCATGATTGCTAGATGTTCTTGCACTAATCATTGTATGCTTTGACTTTATAGTTAGAATAACATAGGATTATACCCTAGATCGTCCTAGTCCATGCTAGTGTTATAAGCTTAGAGTGCTAAGTTGAGATGGCTTATTACTATTATTTTATGTGGCTAAATGCTCTCATTTATCTTATGTCATTAATCATTCATTCCTATATTTTATGTGACACTTACCCTGTATGAGATGATCGATACAGACAAGGTTAAGCTCTCCATTATAGCATGTGCATTGCTCATCACTCATTATCCAGAGCATTCCCTTCCCAGTGGTAAAAATATAAATAACAATACCTGGATTACTCCGGTTAAAATGCTACGATGATATATTACGTGCGCTTGCGGAACCTTCTTTATTTCAGTTGCACTTAATAGACATCAACAAGCATTTTTGGCGCCGTTCGGGGAAGGTTGAAGCCAATGGATAATGAGCAGCATTGCACTACATAATGAGATTGAGCACTGTCACCATTCTCTACTCATACTGACCTTACCCTTGTCTTTCGTCTATTTTATATCTTATGCGGGGTAATGTATGAAAAAGACAATTCTTCCTGATAATTATATTGACGATCCAGAAGCTTTATTCAGGAAGGCCAGAAGCAGGTTGAGGAAGACCAATCAATCATCATCATCATCAACTCAACTTGGAAGTTTGTCAGAAGCAGAAAGTCAACCTTTCGTGCGAGACTTGACACCAGCATTTGAAGCCATGGCGAACAAGTCACTCCGCGAGTTCTCAGCTCCCACTACGGACAACATTCGTACTGGACCAGCTGCGGACATCGAAGGAGCTTTTGAGCTCAAGCCTGCACTAATCAACATGGTGCAAGCAAGCCAGTTCTGTGGGAAGGCCCATGAAGATGCTAGTGCTCATCTCCAACACTTTCTGGAGATTTGTAGCACATTCACTATCAAGGATGTCCCCAGAGATGCTATACTACTTCGCCTCTTCCCATTCTCACTCTTGGGGAGAGCGAAGCAGTGGTTCTACGCCAATAAGGAAAAGAATACTACGTGGGCACTATGTTCCGCCAATTTCTTGGCGAAGTTCTTCCCCATGGGCAAGACAAATGCTCTTCGTGGGAAGATATCAAGCTTTCAGCAACACCATGATGAGACTGTCCCGAAGCTTGGGAGCGCTTTCAAGATTACATCCTCGAGTGTCCTCATCATGGCATGGAGAATTGGTCGCTATGCGGAGACATTCTACCATGGGCTTAGCAACAAGCACACGTGAGACGATGGATGCTTTGCTTTGGAGGTGCATTCTTATCACTTACTATTCCTCAAGCCACGGCTCTTGTGGAGAAGATGGCATCCAACCAAGGTTGGAGTGAAGAAAGAACTCGGACCCGCAAGAGAGGTGGAGGAATGCACCGGTGAAAGAGGTAGACATCTTGTCTGCCAAAATGGATTTGCTAATGAAGAGGCTCGATGAGAGAGCCCCGAGAGAAGAAAGAAGTCATGCATATACATGATGCTCGCATGACATGTGAAGAGTGTGGAGAGACCGGGCACACGGGTGCTAACCGCCAGAGCCGAAGGAGGACGTGAACTACCTCAATAACAACAACAATAATAATTACTATCGTCCTCGGCAGAATCAAGGTTGGAATCAACGCCGAGAGGCCTAACTACTCGGGCAATTATTCGAGCAACTATCAAGGTAACAACTCTTCCTACAATAATTACAACCGACCGCCTTTGAGAGAGTTAGTGCTTGAATCAAGGCAAGATGATGGACAATCTGTCCAAGAAGGCGACATCAAATGATAAGGTCCTAGAGACACTTAGCAACAGGATGGATGGCTTTTCCAATGCCATCAAGAGTCGGCTCGGCTTCAACAAGATACTTGAGTCGCAGGTACAACGGCTTGTTAACCTTGCTCCCTCCACTAGCCAAGGTAAGCGGCGGGACAACCCGAAGAGCTCGAGACGCAAATCTTGTTGATATATTCAATGTAGAAGATGGCCGGAGTGATCCATCGAAGGGGTCATGGATAGACTCAACTCGCCAATCAAGAAGGGCGATCCGGGGAGACCGAGTCATTCCGATCTCCATTGGAAGTACTAACTTTAATGAGGCAACTGTGATTTCGGTGCAAGCATCAACATCATGCCAAGAGTGATATATGAGAAGCTATTCGATGCCCCTTAGCATACACAACCATGTGCTTGCAGCTTGCAGATCAGTCACTCCGTGTTCCTTTGGGAATACTTGAAGATATATGTATACGAGTAGGCAACTCGTATGTTCCAGCAGACTTCGTGGTAGTGGATACGGCGGTAATGAAAGGTCCCTGTCATTTTGGGACGACCATTCTTGAACACCGCTGGAGCTATCATGTATGCCAACACGCCAAGATCATCTTCAACATCAAGGGCAAGAGAGAAACCTTCTTCTTCAAGAAAAGAGTCTGCAGTTCCAAAGACACCCTCATCACAGAACGGTGAGAAGAAGAAGAATCCGGCTAAGAAGAGCAAGAACAAGAATAAGAAAACCAAGAAGAGCCGAGACAGTGAGGATAGTCACCTTTGCGGTCCATAAGGAGCATGACCACTTACTCAGTCTCCACGTCGATCAAGAAGGATGACCCAGTGTCCCAACCATTCAATGCTCCATCAACAAGCTCTTTCAATAAAGGCATGCGTGACACCGGATCGGGCGTCAACATTATGGCCAAGGTAACTTATGAGTATCTATATGGCACTATGCCTTTGGAGCCTACCTATGCACGGCTACGGATGGCGGATCGGACATTCCGCTTCGTCGAAGGAGAAGTGAAGGATGTCCTCATCCGGATAGATGACCATTATGTCCCTACGAGACTTCCTAGTCATTGACATGGGAGATGACTACGATCCTCCAATCATCCTAGGAAGACCATTCCCGAACACCACCGAGCTATCATCTATATTGGGACGGGGAGAGATCCATTTCCACTTTCCCACCGAGAAGGTACGCCGCTACTTCAATAATAATTATATAATCACTGAGGAGCCCAAGAAGAACAGAGCAAGGAGAAGGCAGCGTACCCGTCGCCAGAACAAGAAGAACATCACTACAGATGGATGGGCTGACTATGAGGGAGAAGTGTCTGTGGAGGTATAAACTCCATATACCCTCACGGCCTAGTTTGGGCCGACACGCTGTCTCCAGGCCGGCCCATCAAGCTTCAAGACCGATCGGCTCAGGCTGGTTGGACAGCCTAAAACAGGCAAGAATATCGAAGACCGACAAGGAGGACAAGACCTAGCTAAGATAGGAAAGTTTAGACTTGTAAAGTATATAAACTTAGTACCAGATAGGCTAGTTCCGATCGGTAACCTTGCTCCCGTGATATATAAGGAGAGCAAGGACCCCTATGCCAGGGGACGGAATCTGGCATAACGCACAGACTCGTACATCCACATCATAATCGAAACGAGAGAGCGGGACGTAGGGTATTACGCTTCATAGCGGCCCGAACCTCGGGGGATAAACCTTGTGTGATTGCTCCTGTTTACATCTTGCTCGCAATCTCGGTGCGCCTTCCGCCAATCCATTACCGGTCGTGGCATACCCCGGGTCGGACTATCGCCGATATTTCGTCGACAGTGGCGCGCCAGGTAGGGGGTGCGCACCGAGATTTTACGTCGATCAAGATGGTTTCCTTCCCGGCTTCCATGAATTTCGAAGCCGGCCTCACTTTCACCATTGGGACGATGACCTGGACAACCGCTCCAGACACCTCATACATCGAGAGTCCGCCCTCGATTCCAGCTCCACAAAGCAATGAAGGTACAAACCCTTCGCTTCCTCGATACGAGGCATCATCATCAAAGCTCGAGTTATCAGAACTCCAGCCTTTTCTTCTAGGCACCAATCAACCACCGAGACGAAAATTGGGCCGATGCATTTCGAAGCGACTCATGATCAACGGGATAAGCTCATGGAGTTTTTGCTCGGTTTGGATCTATCCAGATTGAATCAAAGCGAGAATCACCTACTATCCTTCAACAGACCAAGCGCCAACAAAACGCATCGGATCGCAAGATCCTAGATCCAAGGGTTGCATCGCCGTTTCCATACGGGTTGCCAAACACCGCCGATCTATTCAGCCACCAACTTTTAGCAGATTACCTCAAAGACTACAGCCGGATCCCAGATCCACGTTCAGATATGATCGACTACGCTTTCGACGCACCCGCAGGACATATCGTCAACCATGTGCGCCTCGAAGAAGTCACGGACGATCAATCTCCAGAGAAGACACGTGACGTTACTCCAGACACGCCCAGACTCGACGATTACTACAATATCTTAGAACTCTCGGGATCTGCCCATACGATGGTCTATTCCGACAACGAAGAAGAGGTACAATTCGCAAATAACAGCACCAAGCGTATCGACACTACTCCAGATCTACAACTTACCGTGTTCCGACCAGAGGAACATGAGGAAATTCAGTCGGAGATCCATAACCCGACCAAATCCGCTCAAGACTTACAAGCAATTCCCATCTTTCCCTCTCGGCCCTGGGAACGAAAGTATGTCACGTTAGTGACAACGAGGTCACCATCAATGGAGAAACCGACGAACAAAGGCAACGGCGAGAGGGTCGAAACGCAGCCGGGGAACAACGAAGACAAAATGAAGCCGCAATCCAAGCAGCCGCGACCAAGATCGTATGGTCGGACGACGCAGGGGTTTTTCGCGAAATCTCGCGATGATTTTGACCTTGTAAACGAAAGACAAGTTCACACAACCCCAAGTGCTAATGCGCGGTTGCTATTGATCGCCTCAAGACGGCCAATATTCCTCAAACTCCCCAAATTGAGGAAGCGATTGATTTTCTAGTAGCCGCTAAAGCTCAAGTGAATCATATGAGAGAACAAGCGCGCCCGGACGCATCTCTCAGAAGCCACCGGCCGCGTAGCTTCTTCAGCAATCAAATCCCAGACTCTAGAGAGGGAGGTGCTAACGACAACAACTACGTAGACGATGGAGAGAGTTGTGGGAATTTTCCTCACAACAGATTTCACCAGAGACACAATGATAGAAGACAGATCAACCACAAAGATAACAGAGATTATGGTCAACCTTTCAATCACCATCACGGTGAACAATATGATGACAACGACCTCCGAGCAGTCATCAACAACCGATACCGAGCTCGCATGGATGCATCAGGACCGAAGCCATATTCAAACCGCCCTACGAGAGGTAGTCCGGCCTAAAAGTTTCGGGATACCGGATATCAAAACTTACGATGGCAAGGTCGACCCGAGCATTGGATCCTCTTGTACGAGGTGGCCGTACGAGCGCAGGAGGAGATGAACATGTCATGGCCAATTACCTTCCTATTGTACTCGACAAAATGGGCCGAATAATTGGTTATTACGCCAACGAGAGGGGTCGATTCACAGTTGGCCCCAATTGCGACACCTCTTTATCGAAAATTACAGAACCACGTGCCAGCAGCCAGGCACTAAATACGACCTAGCAAAGATCGTCGACTACCCAAATGAACCACTACGTCACTACATACGGCGCTTCTCAGAAGTCTGGACAACAATTCCAGACATTTCAGCAGTCGAAGTTGTGTCCTTGTTCGTACAAGGATTACGACAACAAGGAAATATCGATCTACGAAAAGAACTCTTGAGAAGACAACCCACTACAACCGACGAGATGTTCAGAATAGCCCGAGAATTCGCTCGCGTTGACGACGCCATGCAACAATTGCCCGAAACCGGACAAGGATACAGAAGCTTCAGAAGAAACGATGACAGAGAAAGAGATTTGCAACGCAAAGACATGCGCAGAAACGATAGACGTGACAATAACCGTCGCAATGAACGACAACATGACAATCGTATACAAAACAATTATGGCAGAGACACAGATCAACGCGTCCATTCGGTACCACCTAGCGAGAAAAGAAGCGAGACTTCGATCCGAATATGAGAAGATCTTAGGCCAAGACTGCCCTAAACACCCGGGGAAAAGGGCATACCATGGGTGAGTGTCGCGGATTCACAAAGCAATTTTCAGCGGGCAGCCGCCAAGAAACAAAGATTGATAAAACAAAACAAGGAAAAACGACCGAGAAGGTAAGGACAAAACCGAGGAAGAAGAAGACAAAGTGATAAAGACCCTCGACATCAATTCAACGAGCCCACCAAACACTGTCGGCCATGATCTTCGGCGGCAAGGTTGGCCTCGAAAATTCACGTGACAAAAAATTACTAAAAAGGAGGATCATGGCGATCGCTAAGTCAGATGGGGCAAACACAGATACCAAAGCTCCAGCCTGGTCGGAACAACCAGTCACCTTCAACAGGGCTGACATGTGGGCGAATATACCCGACGCTGGGTGCTTCCCTTTGGTACTCGATCCAGTTGTCAACCACATACGCATGGAAAGAGTACTCATAGATGGCGGTAGTGCCTTAAACATACTATTCTTACAAGCGTTCCGAGAGCTAGGGTTAAAGATCGAAGATCTCGAGCCTTACGACTCACCATTCGGGGAGTCATGCCGTGCAAACCTTCAATGCCCTTGGGAAAAATAACCCTACCCGTCCGGTTCGGGACAAGACAAAGACTTCGAGAAAAGACTACGCGCCTTCATTGTAGCTGACTTCGAAGGCGTTTACCACGCCATACTCGGTCGACCAGGGATCGCAAAGTTCATGGCCGTCCCTCACTATGGATATCTAGTATTAAAAATGCCAACGTCAAAAGGCATTCTTTCTCTCAGAGGCAATGTGCTTATGGCCCATGACTGCGAAACAAACGCATACGCAGCAGCCGAATTAGCCGACCTCAAAGCTCACATGGAGCAAACATGCCTTGAAGCAAAACAGATACCCGAAGCTGATCTCCAGATCCCAGTCAAGCAGTCTAAAAGGTCAGCTAACAAAAGCAACGACACAAAGAAGATCGAGCTCATCCCCGGTGATAAAGAAAGAACCGCTCTTATAGGAGCCCATCTAGATGACAAATAGGAAGACGCGCTCGTCCAATTCCTAAGGGACAACATAAGCATATTTGCTTGGAAACCAGCAGACATGCCGGGCGTCCCCAAGGGAGAAGGCCGAGCACTTCCTTAATGTCTCGTAAAACCGCCAAACCAATCAAGCAAAGATTACGACGGTTTGCTCGCGACAGAAGGAGGTGATTAGGGTAGAAGTGTTAAAACTATTAGCGGCTAGTTTTATAAAAGAAGTGTATCATCCCGACCGGCTATCCAATCCAGTTCTTGTACAAAAGAAAAATGGCGAATGGAGAATGTGTGTTGATTATACCGACCTCAACAAACACGCCCTAAAGACCCCTTTAAACTACCTCGCATCGACGAAGTAGTTGATTCAAGCCGCAGGCCGCGAACTGTTGTCCTTTTTAGATTGCTATTCGTGGTATCACCAAATAGCCCTAGCAACCCACGATCAAATAAAAACATCATTCATCACGCCTTTCGGCGCATACGCTATACGACCATGTCATTTGGCCTCAAAAATGCTGGTGCAACATACCAACGCGCTATCCAAGAGTGTCTTCAAAAGAAATTTCCGACCACTGGTCGAAGCATACGTAGACGACGTAGTCGTAAAAACAAAGGAGCGGATCCTTAGTTTCAAACCTAGAGCGAACCTTCGTCGCCTTAAACAAATTCCAGTGGAAATTAAACCCACAAAAATGCATATTCGGAGTACCATCAGGGATACTACTTGGCAACGTAGTTAGCCAAGACGGCATCAAGCCAAATCCTGAAAAGGTTAACGCAGTTTTAAAAATGACGCAACCCAAAAGCATAAAAGATATCCGTAAACTTACTTGGATGCATGGCGGCTTTAAGTCGCTTCATATCAAGACTTGGCGAAAAAGGCCTCCCTTTTTCAAATTATTAAAGGCTAAGCAAAAATTTGAATGGACAAGCGAAGCAGACAAAGCCTTCTTTGAACTCAAGACAAATTTAACATCGCCACCAGTGCTAACAGCACCGAAAGATGACGAAGAATTATTGCTATACATTGCGGCTACCGATCGCGTGGTCAGCACAGTAATAGTCGTTGAACGACAAGAAGAGGGACACACATATGGTGTACAAAGACCAGTCTACTACATTAGCGAAGTTTTAAATGACTCCAAACAGAGATACCCACACGTACAAAAACTTTTGTACGGGATTCTAATAACAAAACGAAAGTTGCTACACTACTTTGACACATATCCGATCACAATAGTAACAGAACATGCTGTTGGTGATATTCTGCGCAATAAAGATGCCAGTGGTCGGATCATCAAATGGGCAATAGAGCTTAGCCCATACACATTGAAATTTCAAAGCAGAACAACCATCAAATCCCAAGCTTTGGCTGATTTTCTAGTAGAATGGACGGACATGTCCCTACCTCCATTTCAAAATGACGCCGAACGATGGGAAATGTTCTTCGATGGCTCCCTTAAAATAAAAGGAGCAGGAGCAGGCGTCGTGTTCAAAGCACCAAGTGGTGACACCCTAAGATACGTGCTGCGTATCCATTTCAAAGCTTCAAATAATGCGGCCGAATACGAAGCCGCACTTCATGGCCTCAAGATAGCTATCGAGTTGGGCATAAAAAGGCTCCTCGTCTTTGGAGATTCTAATTTAGTTGTCCAAGCAAATCAACAAAGAATGGGACCGTACTAATGAGAAAATGGAAGCATACGTGGCGTAGATAAGGAAGTTGGAAAATAAATTCTATGGTCTCGGAATTCACCTATATACCAAGAGAAAAGAACAAGCTCGCCGACCAATTATCTAAATAGGGATCCGATAGAGCAAAAATGCCACCCGACGTATTTGTTCAAGATTTACTATTACCTTTCGTCATACGGGGAGGTAGCACAGATTCACCACAAAAGGAAACAGATTCATCTCGACGACAAAACCAAAAAGATGATATCCAAGCAGAGCATACTTCTAGCCCATCTCCGACCAGCGAAGCAAAACAAGGTATCGCCGCAATCCGACCGCGCCTTTCGAATAAATGCTCCAAGAATAAGGTCGTGCAAAAAATCTATAGATAACTCCAAAGTTATTTATCCAAAGAAAAGAAAGCGACAAGATCCCTCAACCACAAAGGGATGTAACGAGCAAATACCATCAATAGAACCTTTGGAACAAACAAAGGAGACAAAGCCGGATCGGAGAATTCCCTTTATTCGGTATCTCATTGACGAGGACACACCGACTGATAAAACGGAAAAACAGCGTCTCATAAGACGCAAGTAAACATTATGTCCTAGTCGATGGGCAACTCATGCGCAAAAATGCAAGCGCTGAAGTCTTGCAAAAATGCATTTCTTACTAAGAAGGAGCAGAACTACTACTACGTATTCATGAAGGGATGTGTGGAAATCATGCAGCATCAAAAACACTGGTCGGAAAGGTATTCCGAGTAGGTTTTTACTGGCCAACCTCACTCAATGATGCTAAGAAACTAGTTCAGCATTGTAAAGGTTGCCAATTCTTCGCTAAACAAATTCATGTCCCTGCACATGAGCTTCAAACAATACCAGCAGCATGGCCCTTTTCATGCTGGGGACTAGACATGATAGGACCATTCAAAAAAGCCCCCAGCGGCTATCAATTTGTCTATGTACTTATAGACAAATTTTCAAAATGGATAGAATATAAGCCCTTAGTCAAGGCAAATGCTCAAAAGGCTGTCGAAACAGACGTCGTACATCGTTTCGGCGTACCCAACACCATTATAACAGATTTGGGATCCACATTCACAGGTGGTGAATTTTGGGATTTTTGCGAAGACTTAGGAACAAAAGTGAAATATGTATCAGTGGCTCACCCTCGAGCCAATGGTTAAGTCGAAAGAGCAAATGGAATGATTATAGACGCCCTACGAAAAAGGCTATACAGAGACAACGATACCCATCCAGGAAGATGGTATCACGAATTACCCGCGTGATATGGGGACTTCGAACTCAACCAAGCGTAAATACCGGCGTCTCGCCTTATTTCATGATATTTGGTGCTGAAGTTTTACGAGATGAAGTGGCATTTGGCTCACCAAGAACAAAAAACTATGACGAGGAAGCCACAAATGAAGTCGAAAACTATGATCGATTCGGGAGAAGAGCGCAACTTGGAAACACTCCCAAGAACGGCTAAATATCTAGCGTCTCTACGGCGCTATTACAAAGAACGTAAAAAGAAAGACGGTTTGTGGTCGGAGACCTTGTCCTCAAAAGAATTCGAAATCGACGACCTCCACAAATTGTCATCTCATTGGGAAGGACCTTTCCTAGTCAAAGCGGTCACAAGACCAACAACTTATAAACTATGTACTCTAGACGATCCACCTAGAGATTTGCCAAACTCTTGGCACATAGAACACTTAATTAAATTCTACGCTTTAGGCAATTATAACTTGTACAATAACAGTACCGCCATCTGTACCAAAGCACACAGATATTTTTACAATACGGTGCCAAGCACCACAAAACTTGTTACCACAGGAAAAGTTTAAAATTATTGCTCAGGCACAAGATCTATCTTGTCGGCAATAACACAGGCAGTACCCCAACAAGCCTTCTGCAAGTCCTTGAGCTTCTCCGGAGAAGTGTCTGCAGGCCGTCCAGACTCCAAGCGCTTGAAATCTGCCCGAGGAAAGTGAGATTGCGCAAGAGCCAGAACACTCGACGCAACAAAGCGGCTCCCCTTCCCGACAAACTCCTTCAATAAGCGCCATGAACGGCGGCATTGATCCACAACAAATTCGGGAACAAGAAGGGGATTTGCCGGCCTCACTTCACCTCGCGCAAGCACAGAAAACAAAGTGTTGTTCTTAGGCAAAACCTTAGAACCCCCTCCGGTGGTAAACCCGAACTTACTCAACGAGTGATGCTGAATCTAGCTACGAAATGACATACCGAACACAGAATGGACAGAACAAAAGCTCAATGCATTCCATTATATTCCGATCCGTTTTACGGTCCCATCGTGGCCGTATTTATAGGAGCCCGTAGGCATTTACATGACAATAATGCCCTTGAGCCGCTTCTCCCGATTCCTCACGCGGGTAGGTAGCAAGGGCGTAATGTCTTCTTGGTGTTTTTTAGGTTGCGTCCGAATGGCCGACAACTCCCAGCCCACCGGGCGCGAGCAATCACCACGAGGAGGACGGCGCGACGTCCCCGCACAAGCAAAACACCCGCCGGCCGCCCGGTGCTGATTCGGTTAGAGGCACCGAAACCACCCTTGTATGCACATTTCGGTGACCTTACGACCGGGCGAGCTGGACCGTTACTCGTGCCCGCAGCTGGCACAGGCGACCGAAACATCCAGTTATCCTATTCGGTTGACCAACCGAATTGGTCATCTGTTCGTGACCAGCCGGCGCGAGTGACCGAATTGCTCATTTGGCCGATTCGGCTGTATGACCGAATCGACATCTCGTCATTTCGGCGGGACAGGGTGCCTAGGTCCCGGTTGTCACCCAACAGTAGCCCCTCAGCGGTAACCGAATTGACTGTTTCTCACTTCGGCTGCCGTTGACCTGCAGATGATAACCGAAATACCAAGCGCCTTCCCGCGGAGAGGACGATTTTTTTTTAACCGTTGATCTACCTTGGGATGCGCGACCGACGCGGCGGTTGCCCTAACCGCTGGCCGGGCCGCGGCGGACACCTATAAAAGCCCCCGACCGCCGCCGGTCACTTTCCGCCGCGCACGCTTTAGCCCCGCGTCGTCGATTCGGTTGCGCTCTCGTCCGATTCGGTCCGGCGGATTCGGAGCTTCAAGATCCGTTTCGGCTACCCGTTTCGGTTTCCGCTCGGAACGGGGTTTCGGGTTACCTTCCTTCACGATCGCCTATTCGGTTTGGGAGACCGATCGACCTTTTGTTGGTGTAATTCGTTCTCTCCGCCGAATCACTCCTTTCGGTTTTCTTCGAGGTGACAACTCACTTCCTATAGTTTTCTCTAATCGAATATCGTTACCGAAGCGTACTCACTTTTTATATTCGGTATTCTTGAAACATTTGTCTTGTTTTAATTCCCGTTTTTTCCTTTTATAGTCACGGTGGGTTTTTTCATTGTGTATTGCTAACATGTCGAGGGTCCCGACTAGCTCCGATATTTCGCTTCGTACGCCGAATCGGGTGATCAATCGCTTCGGCCCCGAGTCGGGGGTCCAGCTCTAGCGAGAGTAGTGGACGACATATTCCGCCGGGGAAACGGCCGATGCCTCTCGTGAGCCGTTCGCCCGAACCGTTCACGAATCCGATGAGACAAACCGAGGAAGAAGAAGAAGAAGGGGATGAATATGTTGAGTGCTTTGACTCGACGGATGATGAAAAAGTAGCTCGCTTGCCGGGCAAGGATGAGGGTAGTTCGGCTTCTCACGTCGAAGAAGTAGCCGATCAGCCCCCGCTCGACCACCGAGGCCGCCGAGAGGACCAAGGCATGCGGCCGGACATGTCGCCCGGATCGATCCAAGTCCACAAGTGCGTATGTTGAATCAATACCCGAGATGGAATCTTGACACCGCCGAACGAAGCCGAAGCCGCTCTCCCGGAACCGAGGAATACCCGAACCCCGAACCTACCGAAGCTCTCGTGTTCGGTGGACTACTTCAAGGCGGGAGTACACTTCCCCTTGAGGGCTTTGTTGCGAGGTTTCGAATGCATTTAATTTGCAGCTTCACCATCTAACCCCGAATGCAATAGTGCGCTTGAGCCGCTATGCCATGGCACGAAAATGATGGGTCGCGGATTGAGCGTTCCCGTGTTTGCTCGGCATTATGAGACTCGCCTATATTCCACTTATGGACCGATGAAGCGGGACGAAAGAACTTCGGTTGGAGGTTGGGTCTTATAACTTTGTTCCCGCCCGCGGTAACTCAAATTACCGCATAGTTCCCACTTTTAAGAACAAGTGGCGGGATTGGAAAAAACACCGGTTTTACTATCGCGTGTGTGATGAAGCCGATGTGGCACTCGCCAGGGAACAAGGCCAGCCGAAAGCTCATCCACTGGTTTCTGTTATGACTCGGATGGAGGGGCTTGTTTCGGCTCCTGACATGATTATGGGGCCACCTGATGATGCCGCCGCTGAGTCCTATCGGCAAACAGCCGAAAGGCAAACTAGCCGAGATCTGGTTGAGGAAATGCTTTCTCTTGGTCAATGGCCGCTGTGCACTGGCCTAAAATTTGATGGGTTTTCATACCATCATGGATACCGAGGGCCTTCGGGCAATCTGGCCCGACCGCCTGGCTATGAGTCAAACTCTGATTTTGTGACTGAAATGGAGAAGAGAGCTAATCGGCTATGCGATCCGTATAATGATAAGGAGTATGATTTGAGTATGGCCAAACTCGGGTCCCTTCGGCGCCTCAACCGAACGGGATCGTATGAATGTGGAGTATCCCGATCGGCTCCCCAATCAAGAGACGGAGGGTTGAAACCACGGCCGGCCCGGCCCGATTCGGCTCCGGCACCGAATGTGGTGCGTGGAGGCAGCCGGACTCAAGGCCGTGGCGCCCAAAGTGCTCGCGGAACGCGCAGCCGGCGCAACGGCGCCGGAAGTTGGACGCCCGAAGCGACATCGAGAAGACGAAGACGTCCGGTATGTCGCATGCTTGCCAAGCGTGAATGGGTGAAACCCATAAAACAGCCGCAATCAAGTTATTGCCGCACCCGAAGCCGATTCGGTCATGTCGGGTCAAACGGTAGAAAGACTTGGCTTAGACTCTAACTTGCACTTTTTGTTGCGCAACTAACTCGTTTTAACCGCCCGACATTTTGTTGTGTAATTCGGCTTGTTTTGATTCGGTTTTCTCTCGTCCGTCGGCAGAGTTTGCGGAATCCAGCGAGGAAACTTCATCCATGGTCGGCGGCAAAATGAGGAGTGCTCGCGATTCGGCGATCGACGATCACCGACCGTGAGCGGATTCAAGCCGACGTCGAAGAAGCGAAAGTTGGCCGAGATGGAGCTACTTCGGCTCACACCTCCCGGCCCGGTCTAGGGGAGCCTCCGCTTAAGCCCGGGTGCCCCGCCGAAGCCGGCCGCCGCCGATCCACCGGCCGCTGCCCGACCCGCCGGGCCGCGCATTGTGCCACTTCGGGTAGCGTGCAGAGATTGCGAGCGGCCCACGGGGTATCACCCCGTTATTCGGCGCCCGGTAAGTCTCGGTTCCATGCCGAATCAACGCGCATGACACCCGAGATGTCCACGAATGTCTTGCTCGGCAAGGGGTTTGTTTCCCTTGAGCCGTCTAGCTTTCGTTTCGGCCCGATGAAGGTGTATTTGGGCTCATGTTCTCACGATGAACGTAGCCCCGACCGGGAAGAGACTTATGAACTTGCTCGTGCTTTAGGAGTTGATTCGACGCTCGTTTGGTGGCGTACGTGGACCCCGTGAGGTGGGTATTTTGCCCTCCCAAGCGCATTAGGCTTCGGTCGAGTGCGGCTCGTCTTTTTCGGCCGGCCGACCGAACAGCCCCGCTAGCTACGTGCACCGAAATGAGATGCTTTCGGCTATCAACTTCCACGCCATTTCGGTGAGTCCTTTGTTGCCCCGCGTTTAATTTCTTGGTTCGAGAAATTTTATAAGCATTTGGCACTTGTCTTCTTATTTGGTCGCAGGGCTTCGGTTTTATCCGCGCGCCGTCGAAGCAAGGCCATGCTACCCTGGCCCATGCCGAAAAGCAGCTTCTCCTCAAGGACAAGGAAATTAGGCGGCTGGGGACTAAGCTGGCGGACACCGAAGGCCTTCTCACTCAGGAGGTTGGGAAAACCGAAGCGGCTTTGGACGCTCAACGCCGGCCGAAGCCGCTCTAGAGACCTTAAAAGCTTGATTTGAGCGTGATGCACGTCAAGATGCCGCAAGGACTCAAGCCGCCGAGCGCTCGGTGGGTGAAAAGCCGAGTGAGTTAGCTCTCCTTCTTCGCCGAGTGGTGAACGGCGTTGGCGGGATTGTGCGCCCCCCCGCCGCCGACGAGCCTGGCTCGGAGAAGATTCGGTTTCTTAACCGAGAGCTATCCGGCTCGACCACGCCATTCGCCTGGGCCGGGAGTATGCTGGATTTGAAACACTCATGCCCCGATGAAGGCGGTGAAGGAGGAGGGTCGCGATCATTTTGAGAAGGCCACTTGCTTTGAGAATGCCATGAGCTATTGGAAACCAGACGATGATGTCCAAGCCGCTAAAAGGTGGTTCTTTGACCTCTTCGGACCGAAGCCGGAGGGCGAGACTTGGCTCGCTCGGGCAGCCTATGCCGTGCAAGGGTAATTAATTTTTCTATCTTGCTTGATTTTTCTTTCGGTACTTGTACAATTTCGGTTGGCACCACCGAAACCGATATGGCTTTCGATGTTGCGTGATCCTAGCGAGAAGCCGGCTATCAAGGAGCGGGTCCAAGCTTACATGGAAGAGCGCGATGCCGGAGGGCTCCCCACCGTGCATACACCGTGGGCACCCCGAAGCCCCTCTCGCTCGTCGCCGAAGAAGCCGCCGAAGAAGGACAAGCACTTGGCGATCCAAGGGACAAGGACCGAATCTGTTTCGGCCGCCGGTCCTCATGATGCTCCCGCACCGAACCCTCTACCTCGACTCCCGAAGTTTGAACCACTTGCGCGTGGTTGTGAAAACACACTTGTTAAATTGATTAACTTTTGCGGCCAGCATGTTGGCTGAATGTGGGTGTGCTGTATCAAACTTAAGTTGGGATGTGGCTTCGGCTATTGAAGCCGAATTACCTAGAACGATACTTTTGGTACTAATGTTTTAGTTTGACCGAATGTGTGTTGCTGGGTTTGGCTTTTACTTTGATGTATGATGCTCTTCGGTCTTCGAGCCGAATACATGTTAAAAAGCGCCGTCCCGCCCCGTCTTTTTAGACCGAAGAGCGAATGACTGGTTAAGCTGAAAAGAGGATTCGGTTTGCGTAACCGAATCACCAACGTATGGCGGTTATTGTTTTTCGAGGCCAAGTACGTGCCAATTTTATCTGATTGCGTTTGTAAGGCGTATAGTTGTCGTGGCACCCTTTCGGTGTTCATATCTGATTGAGGTGTGTTTGGAAAGCGCCGACCCGCCCCAGCTTTTTAGACCGAAGGGGTGCTGCTTAACGTAGTCCGAATTGTTCGGCCATTGCACCGAATTGGAGTTAGTAGGATTCGGTAATTGAGTCTTGCAAACCATTCCGCCCCGTCTTTTTGGACTGGGGGAATAGCTTTAAACAAAAATGTAGTAATGTTTTTATTCTCTTATTACAAGTGTGTGCTGTTACAATTGAAGGTTGCGCATCACCACTCGAAATATCTTTGGTTTGACCGAGGCCAGCATGTGGCTCTGCAGTTTGTGGCTAGGATGCAGAAACCCGTGGTGGATGCGCTTGCTCTCGTGGTTGCTGACACCGGCCAAGACGCGCGGGATATTGGCTTCGGTTATCTAACCGAAGCCCTGGCCACAGGCCCCGATGCTGACATCGCGCTGCGTTGCACCATGATCTATGGGAACTTCATTATGATTCCACATCACCATTAGCTGGCACATGGTCGTGCAGAACAGAACGCGGTGAAGGGCGCGTGCTTTTCGGCCATTTGGCGGACTGAGCCCGGGTCTGACCTTGGGACTGTGTCCGCTGAGGTATATCTTGTGAGGAACGAATTGTCCTCACCAGGAATACTGAAACCGAATGTGGTGTATCTCTCAGCCACCCGAGTTCGCTCCTTCCTGAAGCCTCTCATGCCTATTTGACAATGACTTAACACCTCTCTCATGCTTGAGCTAAGACATTCTTGATGGAATGATCTGCTAGAGAGTTTTGGGTGCTCTTATATAGGGTTCTGTGACCCAAGGATTCATAATTGCATTGAACTACCTTGGTCATTAAATTTTGACAGGTACTTTTCGTTATTAATTACGCCTGTTGTAACGCACATGACTGTGTGTTGGAGGTTTTTCTTGCCCTTTCGGCTTGTTTTTGGTTGCTTGCAACCTCTTAAATTGATACCGAATATATGGACAGGCGCTTGTTGCCTGACCGTTTTCGGTGATGGTGTAGCTGATGTTACTGCCTTTCTGAGTAACTCAGTCATACAACCAATTGTACAGACGTATCTGTACTTTCGGGTTATCTCCGTCTTGTTTCGCAGAGTTCCAGCCTTTTTCGGCTTTATAGGTTGCTTACAACCTTTTGCTATTGTTGCCAACCGAAGCGTATTCGGTAGCTGTGTCGCAGACATGAATATAACTCGCGAATCATAACCGTAGAGAAAGTTAAACTTATTACATGGGATGCCTCATTAAAAAACCTCGAGTGAGGAAAAAGAGTGCAGAGCCCGAATGTCTTTAGACAAGAGTACCAAAATTACATGAAATTAAATTATTACATCTCCCTTTTTGGAGCACGCCATAGTCATGGGTAGAATCGACGCAGACATTATCTCGCATTCCAAGTGTGGGCCGATTCGCTTCCATCTTCGGTTACCAAGGTGAATACGCCAAGAGTCTTGACCCTTCTTGCCACGATGTACGGTCCGTACCATGGTGACCGTAGCTTGCCTTGTTTATCCGGTTGGCGTATGAGGACCATGTCCCCCGGGTTAATGTCTTTTCTCGGGATTTTCTTGTCTCTCCGGCTTTTGGTTTCGGCGTGATATTTATCTAGATTATCTCGAAACTCGAAGCTTCCTTTGGTCGACGTTTCCATATCCACCATTCTTTGAATCGGGTTGGTAGGTGATATCTCCGTTCGAACGAGCCCATTCTTACTTCTTCCGGTGTTATGGCTTCTTCACCGAACAACAACCGAAATGGGGTGAAACCCGTAGCTCGGATCCGGAGACATTGTGGCCCCAAACAGCGGTGACCAGCTCTTGAGCCCATTTCCCCTTCTTTGACTCCTCGAGCGTTTTTGAAATAGTGGTGAAGATATCACCATTGACTCTTTCGACGCCCCCCATTCGACTCCGTGTGATTCACCGAAGCGAAAGACAAGTTTAATCCCCAACTCTTCACAAAACGTTCGAATTGTGCCGAGTCAAATTGTTTGCCGTTGTCAACCGTGATGTACGAGGGTACCCCGAATCGGCGAGATGATTCGCGCCATACGAAATTCACCAAGGTCCCCGAAGTTATCTTAGCTAGCGGCTTAGCTTCCACCCATTTGGTGAAGTACTCCAGAGCCACGCTGCATATTTGAGGTTCCGGGAGCCGGGGGTAACGGTCCAACAATGTCTACACCCCAACGCCGAAGCGGCCGTGTCGGGAACACAGTGACGTAGGGTTAGCCGGAGAATTCTACTTCTTTGCGAACATCCGACAACCCCCGCATGTTTTCACAATCTCTTTAGCCGATTACGGCCGTCGGCCGCAGAATCCCCGCCTCATTGCTCTATGGGCAATTTCGTGATGACCTCTCGTGAGCCCCACATGAACCCGAATGTATCTCGGTGAGCAAATGCTTTCCCTTCTTCTCTACTTATGCACTTGAGCATTGGAGCGACCACGCCTTCCTTGTACATGTTTTCCCCAATAATGGAGAATTGCTTCGTCCGGAGTTCATTCGGTGCATGTCTTTCTTTGAGGCCGGTTCGTATGAGCCGTTGAGGTATGCCCAGATGGGCGCCCTCCGTCGTCACTTGCGATTGCATGAACGACCGAGGGTGATTCTTCTTCTTCCTTGATGCCTTGATCGTTAGGACTTGGTAAAAAACGTCACCGGCAATGGACCGGCATTGGCCGCCGCTTTTGCTAACTCATCGGCTTCGGTGTTCTCCGACCTTGGAATATACTTTAGGGTGAAACCGTGAAATATTTCTCCATTCTCCTTACGGTGGCCGGTGTATGTGGCTAGCTCGGGGTCCTTTCTTTGTGTATTCTTTCGGACATGGCCGACCACTACCTGTGAATCAAACCGAATCACACAACGTCGGACTCCGAGTGCTCTGAGCTTTCGTAACCCCAGCAGTACTGCTTCGTATTCGGCTGTATTGTTCGTGGTGAGGAACTGCAATCTGGCTGCGTACCGAATTCTTGGCCCATTTGGTGGTGTCAGTATGGCTGATATTCCTGCGCCTGCTGAACACCACGATCCGTCGCAGTGTACGGTCCATTCGGGTTCATCAAACTGCTTTGTGGAGTCATCCGCATTCGGTGTCCAATCGCTATGAAGTCTCGCTAACACCCGTGACTTGATGGTTGATCCGTGCTCGAACGATATTATGTATTCGTTCAACTCGGCCGCCCACTTGCCGATTCGGCCTATTGCTTCGGTGTTGCGAAATAAAGATTCCAAATTTGAGATGACAAGACCCGAATCGGATGTGCTTGGAAATAGTGCTTGAGCTTTCGGAAGCCATCACTACGTGTATGCAATCTTTTCCGGCTCCGTGTAATTCACCTTAGCACCGAAAGGGCTTCGAGACGAAGTAGATGGGGAATTGCTGCATTTTACCCTCATATTCCTTCTCCTCAATCAATCCGCGCTTATCGCGCCGGCGCGCGATAGATATAATATCGAGTTGCTCCGGATGTTGGCTTCGACAATGTGGTGAGTCTAGTGAGATACTTCTTGAGTTCCTCGAAAGCTTGCGTTGTTCAGTCCCCAACCGAAAGTCGATGCGTTCCGGAGTGCCCTGAAAAATGGTAATCCCCTTTCGGCTGATCTTGATATGAACCTGCTCAAGGCTGCAATTCTCCCTGTGAGCTTTTGCACCTGCTTCCTATTTTGAGGCGGCGCCATGTTTGCGATGGCTGCAATCTTTTCTGGGTTGGCTTCTATGCCCCTGGCGGAGACCAGACAACCGAGTAGCTTCCCTTTGCTGATACCGAATACACACTTGTCGGGGTTAAGTTTGAGGCCACTTGAGCGCAGATTTGCGAATGTTTCTCTGAGATCATCGATGTGTGCGTCCCTTTGGTCGCTCTTTACCACAATGTCGTCCACATAGGAAACGAAATTGTTCTTCTTCTTTCGCTCCCGGAATATTTCGTCGTTAACCTGGAGAAAGTTGGTCCGGCGTTCCTTAGCCCTTCGGGCATTCTCTTGTAACAAAAAGTGCCGCCTCGGTGTGATGAAACTTGTCTTTTCCTGGTCTTCCGGGTCAAGCCATATCCGGTGATAACCCGAAAAACAATCGAGCAAACTCATTATTTCACAACCGCGGCAATGTCCACCAATTTGTCTATCCTGGGCAATGGATATGGGTCCTTCGGGCAATGCTTGTTGAGGTCGTGAAATCAACGCACATTCGCCATTTGCCATTCTTCTTCTTTACCATGACCACGTTTGCTAGCCATTCTAGGTACCGCACTTTTTCGATTACGTCGGCATCCAAAAGCCCTCGCACTTCTTAGCGCCGGCCGCTCTTTCGCCTCGATATTTTGCGGAGCTTCGCTTTCGGGCCTGGGCCGAACCGTTCACGTTAAGGTTTGTCGGTGCAAGGCTTCGGTCTACTCCCCGCAGTCGCGTGTTGACCAAGCAAACACGTCTCGGTTTTCCAACCAGAATTCCGTCAATCTTGAGGCTTCACCCGACCCAAACTTGCGCCGATATTGACGCATTCGTCCAGGCCGATTCGGGGCTCAAGGACACCCGAATTGTTTCTTCTGCAGGAGCGCCTTTGGCTCTTTGTTGTTACTTTGGTCTTCCTCTTCCTTCGTTTGAGTTTTGATTTCACCTCATGCACCATGTCAGATCCTGGTATGGGTTTTGCGTCGATTCTCCTTGCCGAGATCCGATCTCCGAATACCGAAATGATGCCGGTGGGTGAAGGTATTTTCATACACAGTGAGTTTGCCGAATCACCATGTCGAATTTGCGATGATACCTCCGCCGAAAATGGCTGTATACGGGTAATCAATGTCGACTATATCGAATGTGATTTCTTCCGCTCGACTTTTGTATCCTCGCGAACGCAACCGTGATTGTTTTCTTGCCGATCGCGTCTATTCTCCTTCCACCGAAACCGAATAGAGGGTTCCCGCCTCGGTCAAGTGTTCTTCGGTCTAGTTTCATACCGTCAAATGCCTTGGTGAAGAGTATATCCGCCGAACCGCGTTGTCGATCGTAATGTTGTGGAGGGTATACCCTCCGACATACGTCGTAACTACCAAGGCATCACAAGTGTGGGAAGTCCTTCACTCGAAGTCGGATTCCGAAAAGGTGATAGGGGTTGTCTTCCAAGCGTGGGTGCGCTATCGGTGTTTTTGGTGAGATGGTCAATACTCTCTTCACAAAGTCACGTACGGCCCTCTTGTTATCGTGCTCCAAGTTGGATCCACCCGTGATGGCGTAGATATGCCCGCCGGAGTTCATCATGTTAGCCGGTGCAACCGTGTTGACTATTTGCAGCTCTCTTGAAGTTTCGGATTCGCGACCGGGCCGCATCGTCTTGGCCGATCGGCCGTGGTCAAGATGATGCGGCCGCTCGAAATGCCCGATTGTGCATTGGCATAGGTTGGTGATATTGCGCCATATGGGGCATCGGCCACGCCATCGGTTGCTGGTATACTTGCGCCGGTGGCAGGTTACATGGTGCTTGGGTGAAAACCGGATGGTGAAACGCCTGCTGATGAGGTGCCATGGTGTGATAAACGTGCTTTCCTGCCTCATTCGGTTTGGCTGCTTCGTCCTTTTCCCGCTGCTCCTTTGCTAGCTGGGTATATTTGCACTCTTTCGTTGTATGGCCCTTGTCCTCGCCACACACAACACAATACTGCGTTCCGGGCCGGCCTCCCGCCTCGCCCCTTCCGCGTCCGCCGGAACCTCTACCGCCTCTCGCCCGGTTACCAAAGTTTTTGGTTTGGTTCGGCTGGTTCTGAGTTGAGTCTTCGTGCACATTGTTCACGGCGGTGGACTTTGGCTCATTCTTCTGCTGAGTTTGCTGATTCGGTTGGTTGGACTTGGGTGATGCTTGCTTGATGTTATACCGTGTTGCCTTCCGTTGCACTAAGTCTTCTTCTGATCTAGCGAACTGACGCATCTGATCAAACAGCTGTTTGATTGTTGTTGGCGCTACGCCAGACATGGCTTGAGCGCAGGCCCTATCTTCGATCCCTTGATCGCCGCGGCGATGACAATATCGTCGACACATTCGGCGAGCTTTCAATTGAATTATCCTCTCAAGGTATTTTGACAAGTGATTCGTCGTCCGCCGGAACAGATTCATGAGATCCGCCGTTGTTTTCTTGTCTGTTTGGAACCCCGAAAGGTGGTGAGCAGGTCCGCCTTCACTTGCTGCCATGAAGTGATCGACAACGGTCGTTGGGACACGAACAGTCGTATGCTACATCCGTTAAAGCCATGACCCGCGATTTTGCAAGGATCATGCCGTTGCCGCCACCGAATGGACACATGCTTCATAACTTGTAATAAATCTTCTCGGGTTGGATTGCCCATTGAAACTTGGCAACTTCGGTCCGTAACCCAAAGTGGCCAAGGACATCTTTGGATTTCCAAAGTGATAATGGGGATGCCAAGTCTATTGCTTCGGCTATTTCCTTCGTGATTTTTCTCCGAGAATGATAACATCTTTCTCTTGATTTTTCCCCGAGGATGATCGGAGGGTCCGAATTTCCCTTTCTAGTTTCTCTGCTTCTT
Source organism: Themeda triandra (assembly GCA_018135685.1). Taxonomy (NCBI): domain Eukaryota; kingdom Viridiplantae; phylum Streptophyta; class Magnoliopsida; order Poales; family Poaceae; genus Themeda; species Themeda triandra. The sequence continues at coordinate 135,865 of JAENPR010000508.1, forward strand.
CTCTTGCTTGGTTGATTGCCTCTTGGGTTGCCAGCATTCGGTTTTGTGTCGCCGTCTGGGCTCGCAGAATCGATCGCGATTTGCTTCGGTGGCATTCACCTTGGCATCGCTCTTCTAATCGCTTCAAGAGCCGGGCGTTTTGCACGTCCGATCCCTCGAGCTCTTCAGTTTCTTCTTCTTCGGGGTCTTCGGTTGTGCGGGCCTCCGGGAGCGCACCTCCTAGTGCACCAAGTTCACTTGTGCCGCCCTCTTGATTGTTGGACCGCGCGTCGTTGGTCAATGCTTTGGTGCCACCACGCCTTCGGCTTGCTTGAATGGATACTCCCGATTGCAACGTCACCGGACTGCTTTGTAGAACTTCGGTTGGTGCAACCGAATCTATGACTCGCGGAGTTCCTTGGATGACCCCGCACTGTCTTCGCCTTGCCTTTCGGAGCCATGGTATGTTCGGCGACGACCACGGTGGGCGCCAATGTTGTTCTTAGGCAAAACCTTAGAACCCCCTCTGGTGGTAAACCCGAACTTACTCAACGAGTGATGCTGAATCTAGCTACGAAATGACATACCGAACACAGAATGGACAGAACAAAAGCTCAATGCATTCCATTATATTCCGATCCGTTTTACAGTCCCATCAGGGCCGTATTTATAGGAGCCCGTAGGCATTTACATGAAAATAATGCCCTTGAGCTGCTTCCGATTCCTCACGCGGGTAGGTAGCAAGGGCGTAACGAGTCTTCTTGGTGTTTTTCCAGTTGCGGTCCGAATGGCCGACAACCGAGCCCACCGGGCAGCGAGCAATCACCACGGGAGGAGCGGCGCGACGTCCCCGCACAAGCAAAACACCCGCCCCCGCCGGTGCTGATTCGGTTAGAGGCACCGAAACCACCCTTGTATGCACATTTCGGTGACCTTACGACCGGGCGAGCTGGACCGTTACTCGTGCCCGCAGCTGGCACTGGCGACCGAAACATCCAGTTATCCTATTCGGTTGACCAACCGAATTGGTCATCTGTTCGCGACCAGCCGGCGCGAGTGACCGAATCGCTCATTTGGCCGATTCGGCTGTATGACCGAATCGACATCTCGTCATTTCGGCGGGACAGGGTGCCTAGGTCCCGGTTGTCACCCAACACAAAGGCTGCAGTCCACCCGCCATGGATAGATAACGTTCTGTCAATTGCTGGTTATCATCCTTCAGAACGCCAAATTGCGCCATATGACGCTCATGCGTTTCTACACAAACACAATTTATAAGTTACAATCAGATCAAGACTTCAAAACACAGAACATAACAAAGGAGAAAAACGCACCTCGTGCCTCTCTCTCCAAGCGTTCAATTTCTACACGGGCCTTATTGCCTACTTCGTTCAGACGAGCAATTTCAGCAGCCATTAAGGCTTTATCACTCTCCAACCCCGCAAAATACTCAATCGGCTACTTGTAACTTCTATTAAAATAATAAGTAACAAGAGCAAAGTAAAACAAACCTTTGTGTTGCTCCGAAGGATCAGTAACCTTTTTCGGCGGGGAATCTTTCTCAAGTTCCCAAAGCTTTTCACGACCTTCATAAACTCGGATTTGCCGACCCAAATCCTCGTTTTGCTTCCGCGAAGACCGTTTTCACACATGGTTGGCTTGAACCGCTCTATGCAAAGGCGACGTTTTTCAGCAACATCCTCAACAGCCTGCAGAAAGGATCTTTTATAAACACCACAAGATGGGCAAAATAGAAAAGTCACTAAAGACAAGTACTAACCTTGACACGAGCCCGCAAATCAGCAAACACTTGATCAAAACCATCAGAAATGGTACCCCTGGTAACATCTTCAAAAATGTGCCACTCTCCATCCTCATCCTGACGGGCAATGTAGCTGCGGCTGCCAGGAACATGGGCACCAGAAGAAGTCCCTCCTCTAATCTCTTCCATTATCTCAGGGCGATCTGCTGTTGATACACTGGGTCTAAAACTACCCAAGCGCATATTCAGATATTGATCCCCTTCAGCAGAAGAAGCCAGGGAAGAATCCAACGCCAAACTTGGCAAAGATGGCTGTGCATCCCCAGAGGAGGCCATAATGTTAATACCCGTAGTAACCACTACAGGTTCAGTAACAACATTTGCAATATCTATCCCTGGATCCCCAACAACATCAGCAGCAGGTGGAACAGTTTCTTGATCCACGACTACATTGGCAGCAGGAGTTACAACTTCAGGAACAGCTTCTTGGCTCATCAAAGCAGTTTCAGCTTCCACCAAGGGCTCTCTGCCCAAATCTTCAACAATAGGAGCCCTGCCAACAACAAATTTTTGCACAATAATCAAAACAATTCAAGGCATAGCAAAGATACAGGCCAAGAAATTCATATACTCACAGTTCAGATTGCTCAAAGTGAATGTTGAACCAATCAAGCATATCGGTCTCCATGTTCCGAAGCGCGAAGATCCAATAACAACATCGCCTCGTATCACAAGGCAATACGAGCGAGAGGCATTCGATCCTCCAAAACCTCAGCCAAATTATCGAAATTTGAACATCGCGATCAAAAGCCCGGCCCTAGTAATTGGCATAACAAAGTTGATTCCCGTAATCAACAACCGATTGAGGAAGTACACGGGGGGAGTATGACTCCGACCACCACTACGCTCGGCGCGCAAACGTTTGCGCCGAGCAATTTCAGCAAGCGACAACTTATCGTCGAATCGATCCGAACCGATGACTCCACAATCTGACGATAACGACGCTTCGACCGCCGAAGCACTGGCTGAAGAGATAAAGAGCCACCCGTCAAGACACCGAATGTTTCTTTTTCTTCTCATACACAACCTTCCGCTTCCCTAGCCTTTAGATTGATCATCGACAGGCTCCACGGCGTCATCATCGCCTTCCATCCTATCAATCCCCCGATCGAACCCGGTGCGCGGTATTGCAAAGATTCTCCAACGAGGAAGATCATCAAGAGGAACGCGAGAAACATAAATATGACGACCCTATACATACAACCGAATTCAGCATCAAAACAACCAAACTAGGAAAGCACGGAAATAAGAGGATAAAAGATATACCGGAGGAGGTGGTTGTCTCCAATCAAATGGCCTTCTTACAGGCTTAGGGATATGAGTATCGTCCCCTCGTTTGAACATCTTCATGAGCCTCAAAGTGGTATCATCAGCAGAAATTTGCTCTGGAGTCTCACGGGAAGGATCGTCCTGTCCACGATACTCCCAAAGAAAGTTGAATCTCTCCTTCAGAGGTTGAATACGGCGAGAAATAAAAACGGCTGCCACCGTATAACCATTCAGGCCTTTCAAGTTCATCATTGCCAAAATTTCATTCACTTCAATCATCTCAGTAGCATTTGGCTTATCCGACCAAAAGTGATTGGGTTCAGGAATTTGAGTAATATCACAAGGAACAGGCCGTCCCTGTTCGTTATCATTCACATAGAACCATTTTTTGAACCAATCCTTCACATTTTCGTATGAGTAAATGACGGCCGGCGAGCGCATACCATCGCGAAGAGAAATGTAGCACGCTCGGCTACATGTGGCTACCCCCCAAATTTCCTCTCTTTTTCAACTCATAAAAATGACGGAAGACATTAAAGTTCGGCGGAATTGCAAGATACAACTCACAATACGCCACAAAGAGAGCAATCGTCATAATTGAGTTTGGTTGCAGATTGCAGACAGATATTTTCCAAAAAATGCAGAGTTCCACTAGGAAAGTATGAAGCGGAATACCCAAGCCTATGATGAAATATTCCTCAAAAACAACTATTTCACCATCATAAGGGCGGGGGAACGCCTCACCTCGCGGCGGCACACGCCACACTCCAAAGGATGCTGGCGGAATCATGCCCCCATCCGCCAAAGAATTCAGCGACGCCGCCGATGACTGTGTCGGCGACCAAAGAAGCTTCATCTGTTTCTCATATTCCTTCTGTTCCTTTTCCTTCCTCTTCTCTGCTGCAGATTGACGCTTCTTAGCCATGATTCTCGGACGGGAAGAATGCGGTTGCTCGAGCTAACCCTAGACACGGCGCACGGGAGCAGAAGGGACTGATTGCAAGAACGGCAGGCAAAATGAAACCAAGCAGTCCAAATGACGGCGGCACCAAGAGTTTTTAACCACACTAGGGTTTTTACTTCGATGGGCCGTAGAAACCGGGGCCGTCCTAGTGGAAAAAGGCTTTCGGTTCGTTTCTTTTTCCCCATTTAAAATTCATTTTTTCCGCAGACGCACGCCTTACTGCGAGACAACCCGAAAGCTAGCCCAAGTAAGCAAAGCTGCGACGGCCATTTAAGTCTACGCCTTCTAGCTATAGTCTTAAAAACGGCCTCGCTAAAAAGATCGGGTTCACAGCGAAAGTCTGTTCCAACCCGTCGTAACAAAGTTACGGTATAGCATCAACATTTCAACCCACACAATCCGACGGTGAAATGGGATTTTTTGGCCAATGATACCGGTTATTCGGGCGCACAAATAGCTAAGCTATTTTCATGGGTTTAGATTCAAAACCATGGTCTCACGGCCACGGGATCGAGTTAAGTAGCAAAGCTACCTTAGCTTAATCATGACAAAGTCATGGCATGGTTCAAACCGACGGCCCGAATGAAATTTGGCTCTCGCTTTCGGTCTCACTCAAAGAGTGGTCGGAAACACATAAAGCACGATATAATGATCAGTTGTCTTTATTTTTAGACCCTGACATAACGTGTTCCACCTCATCTCAGGCTCGGGGACTACGTGGGCCCACGTCACCTGAGAGGTGACATGGGCTAAACCCTTCTTTTTAGAGCTTGCTGCAACATATACTATCTTACAGCAACCTCGGGGACTACGTGGGCCCACGTCATTTTGCATGACTCGGCCTGATCCTTTCTCTTCACAAAGAGTTTAGTTTCAAAACTAAGCTAAGGCAATGACCAACCACGACAGATACCATGTGATGGCAGGCATCACACACTAACGAGGGCCCACGTCTCCAGATTTGGGACCCTTTCAAAATTCTTTTTTCTTTTCAGGAGCATCATAAATCTTTCGGTCAAAACCAACAACGTCAACCAAGAGCAAGCAAAGTGTGGTCGGAAGCACTAGACGGTCCTCCGGCCCCCCGCCGGACCACATGTCGAACGTATGTCCAACCACCCTTTCTCACTCAACCAAGCAAGACGGTGGTATCTCCCTCAAGATCCATGATTCTCGGGGACTAGCTGTGGAGGTATAAACTCCATATACCCTCACGGCCTAGTTTGGGCCGACACGCTGTCTCCAGGCCGGCCCATCAAGCTTCAAGACCGATCGGCTCAGGCTGGTCGGACAGCCTAAAACACGCAAGAATATCGAAGACCGACAAGGAGGACAAGACCTAGCTAAGATAGGAAAGTTTAGACTTGTAAACTATATAAACTTAGTACCAGATAGGCTAGTTCCGACTGGTAACCTTGCTCCCCGTGATATATAAGGAGAGCAAGGACCCCTATGCCAGGGGACGGAATCTGGCATAACGCACAGACTCGTACATCCACATCATAATCGAAACAGAGAGCAGGACGTAGGGTATTACGCTTCATAGCGGCCCGAACCTGGGTAAACCTTGTGTGATTGCTCCCTGTTTACATCTTGCTCGCAATCTCGGTGCGCCTTCCGCCAATCCATTACCGGTCAGGGCATACCCCTGGTCGGACTATCGCCGATATTTCGTCGACAGTGTCTAGATATGAAGATCGATACCCAGAAGAAAAGAACATTATAGAAGAACCCGAAGGGGTGCTACCAGAAGAAAACCAAGCGCCCCAAGAAACTTCCTCCTCAAGGTCATCTTCTCCAACAAAGAAGGTGTGGAAAGTAAAAGTAAAATCAGAATCAATTCCTACACACGAGGCGACATCATCCGAGGCGCCAGCCAATGCGCCCCTTGAAAAATGAGCGAACATGATAAGTCCTGTTCGGAGGACTTAAAACCACCGAACGCCGCGCCAAGAGATAACTTGGTATTTATCAGCATTACTTTTCAGCATTATATTTTTACCTTAGCATATTTATTTCCCTACTTGCATCTTAGTTGCATCTTTACTCTTTTATCTCCGCATTTGAAAAGAAAATAAAGATGTTGTGCATTTGCATCCAGAAAATCGTCAAGCCCCATGTGAATAGTCATTCACTGTGGTGGCACAAAAATAATTTCTCAGCATATTTATTTCCCCGTCGCATTCCTTAAATAATAAAAAAGATAAAAATATTTCTTGTGATCCTGTTAGAATGAGTTTTAAGTTAGGAAAGTTCTAGACAACTAAAGCCTAGAGGTTTTTGTTACTAACACTTAATTAGTTCCACAAGCTTTGTTGTCTATTTGAGCTTCACTGAGAACATCAAGGATCAAGAAGAGCTAACAGCGAGAAGGACATCCAGGTCCCCGTCGAGTCTTTGCCGCGACAATTGAATGTTTGTCTCCAACAACTATCTACAACACTCCTGGAGGACTAGAACGTCTTCGTGCCCGTCAACAACATCATGAGACCATGTCAACATCCAGCTTGGGGGAGAGCATCCCCCGTGTACCAAGCTAAGTGTTTCCAACTTATCTATTTATGCTTTATTAAAGTATGCTTTGTTAAAACAACTAAAAAAGATGCATAACTATAGAAACCCAGAAAGATTTCCTTATTTATCTTTTCTACTTTTGGAGAGCTCTTGCAATCTGTCTTTAAAAGTGATCCCTAGAATAAACTCTACATGGAGATGATGAATAGTTGCTCTGCCGTAATTCCTTTCAAGTACCTAGTTTTCAACCTTGCACTCTCCCGAGTTTTGGACACAACTGTTTAGATTGGAGATTTGCTCAACTGAAACTTGTGGGTAGCAAACACTTGATCTAAGTCTAGGTGGTTGACGGGTATGATATGGGAAGGTTTTGAGCTGTTGTCCATCTTGTTCCTAGAGATACTAGAGTTCGAGAATTTATCTCGTGAAAATATTAAATTCCTGCATGACGAGTTCCTTTATGATGAGAGTTCAAATTCCTACCATGACCATATATTCATGCTTACTAGATTAGGAAAACCCATCTGTTTATATAGATCATATTGTAGGTTTGAGTGTAGACTTTATAGGCATTGAGTGTGGTTATGCTGTGGACCCATAAGGAATCAGTCATGCAGTTAAAGTCAATACTATGTGCTCTCCATCCATTGATCTATGCTACTTCTGTCCTCAGAAGCATGCACCCATTTTATAAATGTTACATTCATTATGTGCTACTTCTGTCCCTAGAAGTACCTCCCACATATAGATCCATATCCACCACATATTGTGCTATCTCTACCCTGGAGATACGCACTTATGCTGCTCCTACACTGGGAGTACGCATCCATCCATTCATCCATCCACATATACATACGCCATTCATTTCACATCATCCAGAAAAGGTTCCACTCCTATTCTGGGAGTGAACATCTAGAAATAATCATTGCCGTTTCATTGCCTACATAAAAAAGCTCCAGTCATTATCATTTCAAGTTATACACTCCCTGTGCTAAAGTTTCATTTTCAGAGGATTGGTTGCTTTAAAAAAAAAAGAAGAAAGAAAGAAAAAGAAAGAGTAGCCAAGTCCTTCTATTCAAGAAGTTTCAAGGTTTCCAAATAAAGGGAGTCATGTTATCCCCAAGGGAGCAAGTGTAGAAGTAGATGTTCACCAGTTGAGTACCCCTCATAATCAATTCCTTATCACCATCATTCTATCATCATCTCATCCATTCCATTTCCTCATTCACATGCACATATGACTTTATTATTATTTTAGTTCCTATTGGATCCATGTCTTAACTGTGCAATATATGCAAGTGAGATTGAGTGTCTCCCCACCTATGAGCTCCACATAAGCCTATTAGAAAGTAGGGGTGAGAGAGAGAAGGCACTTTCCACTATGCCTTAGTTCCACAAGTACCACATATTCTGAGAAAAGAGAGAAGGCATACACTACTCATGCCTTAGAAAGGATCCAGAAATACCACAAATGAGAGACTTGAAAGGTTCATACAAGGAACTCTGAGTTTTATTTCAAACTTTGCAAAAACTACGGGATAATAGTTGATCAAAGAGCGAGAAACATGACGCTTGACTTGACTGTTCTATCTTTCAACTACTCAAGACCCAAGTGACGGTTACAAGCCCCATGGTGAAAGGTAATATGAGTGAGTTTTGAGTCGAATAGTTCACTCTAATCCGGAGGAGAGTTCTTGTTTGAACGCATGTGTACTTGTGAGGAGTGAAAGTATTGCAAAAGCAACTCCGATCCATCATGAGTCTATCTTTGCTCGGGGACGAGCAAAAGGTAAGCTTGGGGGAGTTTGTTGACGGTCGTTAAGTATCAATTTTATACCGTCAACGCAGCAAGAGAAAGGACTAATTTGAGTTCACCGTTAGATATAGGGGTTACACTCGATTGTAATTCCACGAGTTTTGGTGATTGTCTATTTCTGCGGGGGTTATCGAAAAGAGAACCAAAGGAGGCCCACATGTCATGATTACATAGAGATAAAGACCGAACGGGTAAAATTGTATAATCTAGAAGACTCCGAAGGCGACCCCGAAGGTCGGGCCCCACAGCGGCAGGGCCGTCGGCCGACCAGGGGAGCCGGCCACTCCCCACCTCGACCAATCACGTCGAGTCTCGCGGATCCCGCCTCCACCGCCTTTGAGGATGAATAATTATCGTCCATTTAGGTCGGTTTGATCCGAGGGCTGTGGTTCATCCTAGGGGGCTATATATTCGAGCCCCTGGCCCCCGGGTGAAACCCTAATTCATTCAAGAGTTCATTCTCTCATCGAATTCAGAGAAGCCGAGCCACCATCTCAATTAGAGCTCCATAGTTTAGTAGCATAGCTACATAGGAATAGATCTAGAGGGAATCAAGCCTAGCTTGGAGTCCGGATCTGTCGGAGTTCTTGGTAATTCCCTCTACATTCTTGTAATATTCATTATTGTTCGTGATACTATGAGTAGTACTTTATTCTATTCTATTATATCGACTTGACTTTGCTCTATTTGATTATGTTCTCAATTATATCGTTCTTAGTTTACTTTGATTATATGTTTAGCATAGTTGGACTAGAATTATGTTTATGCATAGGATCGTATAGCGCTTGCTCATTAGGCCAATGGGTGAGTGGTAGATATTGTGTAGGCATGGTGCCTATACCGTATTTATCGCGATTGCACCCTATATTCCGGATCGTGAGGTAGATCGCGGGAGTGACGGTCTGTTGAGTCCTTTGTAGCCCTTCTCCCGAGTATAGGTCTAGCGAGAACAAACCTATTATATTGAAGTCATTGCTATGTCTCTTGTCTTCTCGGTAATATCACTATGCATAGATGTAACCTTTTCCCGCCATGATTGCTAGATGTTCTTGCACTAATCATTGTATGCTTTGACTTTATAGTTAGAATAACATAGGATTATACCCTAGATCGTCCTAGTCCATGCTAGTGTTATAAGCTTAGAGTGATAAGTTGAGATGGCTTATTACTATTATTTTATGTGGCTAAATGCTCTCATTTATCTTATGTCATTAATCATTCATTCCTATATTTTATGTGACACTTACCCCGTATGAGATGATCGATACTGAGACAAGGTTAAGCTCTCCATTATAGCATGTGCATTGCTCATCACTCATTATCCGAGCATTCCCTTCCCGGTGGTAAAAATATAAATAACGATACCTGGATTACTCCGGTTAAAATGCTACGATGATATATTCGTGCGCTTGCGGAACCTTCTTTATTTCAGTTGCACTTAATAGACATCAACAAAGGGCGAACCTATGAGGTCCAGCTCCAGGATGAAATCAACTTGTACCATGTAGAAATGTTTGAGGAGTTGAAAGAAATGGCTCGTAAACACGGAGTCATGCACGCCCTCGAGGAGCCTCGTCTCTAGTAGCTAGGCACACACACGCGCTCTTTCCCTTTCAATCATTTCCCTTTCCAAAGTTTTCAATTCCCTAAAGTGTGCCTCTTGTATCAAGTTTTGATTTATCAATGAAATATTTATTATATAGATATATGTATATTGTGTCTTGTCTCCACTTGTTTTTGTGTGCATTTTAAGAAAAAGACAGGTACAAAAACAAGTGTGGGGGAGGCACCTCGCTCCTTGACGCGCAAAGGTTTTCGACACGACAAAAACACAAGTTTGCGCGCACTCTCACTCCTTGCTAACTCTCTTTATTACTGAAAAATAAAATAAATAAAACTAAAAATGTTGCAAACTCCATCTCCTATTTTCACCAATCGAGAACGAGTTGCATACTTTTTATTCCTTGCTATCTTGATTGTGTGAACAACCTGTGCAATAGGGACCCCATGTTTTATCTAAGTTATTGGCAGGTGAGATATAGTAGAATGATATGATGCTTACCAACTCGTGCAATGGACTTGGGTATTTTCATGCAAAAATTCAAAAACTTCTTTTTTAGCAAATGCTCCTCGTGTGATAAGTGCTATGTCCTACCAGAGCCAAATATCTACGCTTACGCTTACAAAACCTGTTTAGCCACTTATAGCAATATCAAGTCTTGAGATTCTTGCTAGAGATGGCCTTATCCCCAAGATCATTGCATTCACCCACCAAATAAATATGCCGACTCTCACATTGAGAGCCGCACACAGCATTCGCCCGCCAAATAAATATGCCGACTCTCACGGTGAAAGTCGCGCACTCATTTCATCCACCATTCCACCAAAAAACGCTCAAATTCTTACACCGAGAATTGAGCACATATTTTCCACATTTTCTCCCTCTTCCACCAAAATACTCTGTCAACAAGTCATGCATCTCTCTCTCTCCATCATTCATTCAAGAAAGGTATGGACTGTTATTAGAAAATCCTACAAAGAGAAGCATGGTTCGTGAATAAGGAAGAGTTCTCTTTCTCCAAGGTCTTGAGAATAGAAAAGAAAAAAAAGGGAAGAAAAAAGAAAGAGAAAAGAAAAGAAAAGAAAAAAAAAGAGAGAGAAAGAAATAAAGCAAGTTTTAGAGTTGTTCTTCAAGTCCATACCTTCTTGCATCTTCTTTTCAATAAGAGAGAAAGCATGATCAGGAGTCCACAAATATTTTCTACACTTGCACTTGCACTTGCATCATCTAGGGATATGGCCTTCTCTTCATGACATCCAGCTGGCTTGACATTGAAACTCTGTTCATCATCCATACCCAAAACTCCACATATCAGCCTATAGTGGTAGGATGATCAAGAACACCTGGATAGGACCAGCCACCTGAAAAAGAGCGACTTGAGAGTATCACATGAGGATCCAAGGCTAACTTTTGCGAAAATCCTAAAAACCCCGAGTCTCAAAGCATGGGTAGTGTGAGTTGACTTGATTTCAAGCTATTCCTCCATCAATAGCAGTAAGATAACTTGGTAGCCACCATGAATGTTCACAAATGCAGGAAAAGCTTGGAATAATCTGTATGCAGGTCAACTCTTGGGAGAATGCAACCACCTAGTTCTTCATCCTTTACTCGAGGACGAGCAAAGAGCTAAGTGTGGGGGAGTTGTTGGCGGTACTTAAACTCATTTCTAACCCTGCCAACTTTAGTCTAAGCAACACTAAAATTCACCTAGAATAGGCCTCTACTCTAACTATTTCCACAGTATGGTGCAGATCCTTTGTTTTGCAGGACACACTTGATTTACACCTAAAATGGACCAAGACATGAAGAAAAATACATGGGTGAAAACACCTTTTATTTTGGTCCAAGCAAAACAAGAGAAAAAGAAGGGAAATCCAACCGAGGCCAGCCCAACCAGAATAACCAAAGCATGGGCCGACCGGGGCCCAACAAGGAGGCAAGCGACCAAAGGCGAAGGCCGGCAAGGGCCCGGCGCGAGCGCGCCTGAGGCGCGCGCGCGCCTGTCTGAGCGCGGCCCAGGCCCAGCTTTGGTTGGTCGGTTTGTTTGCCGCCTCTGATGGTCGGTTCGGGGGTGTTTTCGACATTTGCCCTGCGGAAACCGACCATCCCACTCCTATATAAGCATGGGCAAGCTTCCCCCCTTCAACAGAAATTCATCATTCATTTTTAGTTCTCACTCTTCACCATACCTCCATTCCACAAGTGTACAATAGAGAGAGTAGAGCCACTCTACCTAGCCTAGCTAGAATAGAAGTAAGGAGTGAGAGAGGAGCAAGAGTAGAGCCTCTCTTCAAGAGAGCTCTCGGGAAGCTAGTCTTCCACGGGGTGGAGTGCCGGACTTGTCGGCTCCCTCCTCGCTTGTACCTCTACGGCGTCTTGCTACTTGAAGTAAGACATCGTGTTTATCTTTCGGTAATACCTTTGAGTAAGTTATTCTTGCTTGTTATCTTCTTGCGGGTTCATCGTTCGTCCCCGTGACGGAAGCTCTAGTAAGAGGACCCCTGATAGAGACGGGAGCTCCTGGCCACCGCTAGAGTTGTAGCAACTGGCATAGACGTGGTGTCTAGGCTAGTACCTACATTCATTTGCCTCGTAGTCCACGGTTGAGGTGGTAGGCGGCAGTGGTGATGCCCTGTCCGTCCCTTGTAATCCCCACGTCCGGCTACGGCGTAGAGCTACAGCCGGCATCACTTGGCAGACCCGGTGCGATCCGGTGCCCGAAGTAAGAAGTTTAGCAACGAGTTTAGCCATCTCCTAGGCCCATTACCCTAGAAAACCTCATTACCTAAGCTATCCTACTCCATCTCTGGGCAACCTCTGGTTAGAATTAACTCACAAGCCGTTCTTCGTGAAAGAAATACGATACCCGATTACTCACCGGGTGAAGTGCTATAACGGTGATTTCCGTGCGCTTGCGGATTTGGCTGCACACGCTAAGAAACGCCAACAATGGCTCATCATCCAAGAAGAAGGATTTGGCCCTCAATGCAAGTCACTCAAGAAAAGGCAAGGCCAAGGCTTCTCATGATGATTCAAGTGATGCCGAAGTTGATGATTTGAGTCTTGCCCTCATGGTGAAGAAGACCACCAAGTTGATGAAGAAGCTCAACAAGAATGGCATCAAGTTTGATGGCAAAAAGAAGAAGTTCTTCACAAGTAGCAAGAGGAAGCCCATCTCCGAAATGGAGTGCTTCAATTGCCACAATCTTGGTCATCTAGCTCATCAATGTCCGGAGCCCCCAAAAGATAACAAGTACAAGAAGAAGGGCAAGGACAAGAAGGATAACTCAAGTGATGATGAAGAAAAGGAGAAGAAAAAGAAAGACAAGCATCACAAGAAGAAAGAAGGGAAGAAAAAGCACCACAAGAAGAAAGATGGAAAGGCTTACATTGTTGGTGATTGGCTCACCGATATTGAATCCTCTTGTGGTTCATCCGATGAGGAAAGTGATGATGAAGGAGTCACCGCCATTGGTATTGGGTCTTCACCGCCTCCACAAATTCTGCCATCATCATCTACACCATCCCACTTTTGCCTCATGGCTAAAGGTGAAAAGAAGGTACAATCTAAGCATGGTGATAGTGATGATAGTGGTAGTGATAGTGATAGTGATGATGAGTATGAAACACCTTCTTATGATGAGCTTGTTAAATTGCTTAATAAATATTCAAAAACCATCATCAAGACTAGAGAGAGATGTGATGAGCTTGATAGTGAAAATACTTCTCTTTTAGGAAAGCTTGAGGCTATGCAAAAGACTAGTGATGAGCTTAGAGACTAAAATGAAATTATGTCTTCTCAACTCAAGGAACTCAAAGCCTCTAGAAAGGAGCTTAAAGTTGAAAAAGAGAACCTTGAGAAGAAGCATAATGAGCTCAAATCTAGTTATAGCTCTCTAAAAGAGGAGTATACAACTATTAAAGTTGATCATGGAAATCTAGCGATGGCTTATGAGCTTCTTTCCGAAACACATGATGCTACTAACAATGTTGTTGAGAATGATATAGCTACATCATGTGATGAGACCATTGAACAAGGTGCTAGCAGCAAAGGCAAGTTAGTGGTGGTGGCCGAGCACTATGATGATTATATCAAGGTCAAGGGTGAAAATGAACAGCTCAAGAAGGATCTTGAAAAGGCCAAAGTCCTCAACACCATCACTATTGAAGATGAACAGCTAGCTCTTGAAATGAGAAGCTCAAAGAAGAGAACAATAGACTCAAGTTTGAAATATCATGTTTGAAGCAATCAACAAATGAGTCACTTCTAGAAGAAAATAAAAAGCTCAAGCAAGAGAAAGAACACCTCAAGATTGGGTTGAGCAAGTTTGCAAAAGGAAAGTCACTTCAAAGTGAGCTCTTGATGAACATCGTGATGAAGACCGATAGAAGTGGCATTGGGTTCAAGGCACATCAAGAGAAGCAACATCAAGCAAAGCAAGCTAGTCAACAAAAGCAAAAGCCAAAGAGATGCTTTGAGTGTGGACAAGAAGGTCACTTTGCCCATGAGTGTCAAACTCCACCACCACAACCCTTGCCCAAGCATGCTAGACCCTTTGCATACAATGCTCATTATGTGGTTAGAAAGAACTCAAAGGGACAAGTGAATGTCACATTCTTAGGTCCTCCCAATAAGAATAGGCCTAAGCAAATTTGGGTTGCAAAGTCTCTAGTAGAGAAAGTCAAGGGCCCTCAACAAGTTTGGGTCCCTAAACCTCAAGCTTGATCTCTTGTGTGTAGGTAAACTACAGGACCGGTGGAAGTCATTGGGTTATTAATAGTGGCTGCACTCAACACATGACCGGTGAGCCTCGTATGTTTGCCTCACTTGATGAAGGGGAACAAGATCAAGACAAGATTACATTTGGTGACAATTCAAAGGGCAAAGTCAAGGGTTTGGGCAAAGTTGCAATATCAAATGAACACTCTTTGTCAAATGTGCTTTATGTTGCACCACTGAGTTTCAACTTGCTATCCGTTGGTCAATTGTGTGATCTTGGATTCAAATGTTTGTTTGATGAGAATGAAGTGACAGTGTTCAAGAAAGAAGATTCAACCGTGATGTTCAAAGGATTTAGATACAACAATCTCTATCTAGTGGATTTCTCCTCTGAAGATGCAAATCTGAATGTTTGTTTGCTGTCCAAGACTTCACTTGGGTGGTTGTGGCATAGGAGGCTAGCACATGTTGGGATGAGTACACTCAAGAAGCTTTTGAAGAAAGAGTTAGTGAGAGGCTTGAAAGATGTCAAGTTTGAGAAGGACAAACCTTGTAGTGCATGTCAAGCCGGCAAGCAAGTTGCAAACACTCATCCAACCAAAGCTTATTTGTCAACTTCAAAAGTGCTAGAGCTACTACACATGGATCTATTTGGACCAACCACATACAAGAGTCTCGGTGGGAAACTCCATGGCTTAGTGATTGTTGATGATTATTCAAGATACACATGGACATTCTTTCTTCATGACAAATCCGAAGCCACCCCTTGCTTCAAGAAGTTTGCAAAGAGAGCTCAAAATGAATTTGATGTCAAGATCAAGAAAATAAGAAGTGACAATGGCAAAGAATTTGACAACACCAACATCCAAGCTTATTGTGATGAAGTTGGGATCAAAACATGAAGTTTCAGCATCCTACACACCTCAACAAAATGACATAGTAGAGAGAAAGAATCGGACCTTGATCACTCTAGCAAGAACAATGCTTGATGAGTACAACACCCTAGGAGAACTTGTGGGCTGAAGCTATCAACACCACATGCTATGCATCCAACCGGTTATATCTTCACAAGTTTCATGGCAAGACCCCCTATGAGCTGCTCAATGGGAAGAAGCCGGATGTCTCCTACTTCCGGGTGTTTGGTTGCAAATGCTACATCTACAAGAAAAGGCAACACCTAGGGAAGTTTCAAAGACGTTGTGATATTGGTTTATTGGTTACTCATCAAAATCCAAAGCATATAGAGTATTCAACCATGCCACCGGTTTGGTAGAAGAAACATATGATGTGGAGTTTGATGAATCTAATGGCTCCCAAGGAGCAATTGAGAATCTTGATGATGTAGGTGATGAACCATTGAGGGAAGCTATGAAGAACATACCGGTGGGAGACATCAAGCCTAAAGAAGATGATGATGAAGTGCAAGTCATCGACAAGCCTTCTTCCTCTTCAAGTGTGCCTCAAGATGACAATGAAAAGGATGGGATGGTTGAACATGAAGATACTCATGTCACCCATGAGTAAAGAGAGGCACAAGCTCAAGATGTTGATGCTCCCCGACCTACCCCTCAAGTGGTTGAAAAGAGAAGCCCTCCACTTCAAGATCATCCACAAGATCAAATCATAGGGAGTCCTTCAAGGGGTGTAATGACTCGATCTCAAAGACTTGCTAATTTTGCCGAACATCACTCTTTTGTTTCTTGTGTTGAGCCAAAAGATGTAGGTGAAGCTCTTCAAGATCCGGACTGGATGAATGCCATGCACGAAGAATTGAACAACTTCACCCGCAATCAAGTTTGGACACTTGAAGAGCGTCCCAAGAATGCAAGAATCATAGGTACCAAGTGGGTGTTCCGCAACAAGCAAGATGACCAAGGCAATGTTGTGAGAAACAAGGCAAGGCTCGTTGCAAAGGGTTCTCTCAAGTTGAAGGTCTTGATTTTGGAGAGACCTTTGCATCGGTTGCAAGACTTGAAGCCATCCGTATCCTCCTTGCATACGCTTCACATCATGAAATGAAATTATTTCAGATGGATGTGAAAAGTGCATTCTTAAATGTTTTCATAAATGAGCTTGTCTATGTTGATCAACCTCCTGGGTTTGAGGACCCTAGACATCCTAATCATGTTTTCAGGTTGTCCAAGGCACTTTATGGGCTCAAACAAGCCCCTAGAGCATGGTATGAGCGCCTTCGGGACTTCCTCATTGAGAAGGGCTTCACCATCAGGAAGGTTGACACCACACTATTCACCAAGAAGCATAATGGAGAGATCTTCATTTGTCAAGTCTATGTTGATGATATTATCTTCGGCTCAACAAATGAAGAAGAATGCAAGAAGTTTGGTGACATGATGTCAAAAGAGTTCGAGATGTCCATGATTGGCGAGCTCACCTTCTTCCTTGGTTTTCAAATCAAGCAAATAAAGGAAGGGACCTTCATATCTCAAGAGAAGTATACCAAGGACCTCCTCAAGAGGTTTGATATGAAGGATTGCAAGCCAATCAATACACCCATGGCATCTAATGGGCATCTCGATCTCGATGTGGAAGGTAACTTTGTGGACCAAACTCTTTACCGTTCTATGATCGGTAGCTTGCTGTACCTTACCGCATCTAGGCCCGATATCATGTTTAGTGTTTATATGTGTGCTCGTTTTCAAGCCGATCCTAAGGAAGCTCACTTGAGTGCGGTCAAGAGAATTCTTAGGTACCTACAGCTCACCCCAAGCATTGGCCTATGGTATCCCAAAGGAGCAAGATTCCAACTTGTTGGCTATTCCGATTTGGATTATGTCGATTGCAAAATTGATAGAAAAAGCACATCCGGAGGGTGCCATTTGCTTGGGAGGTCTCTTGTCTCTTGGTCATCGAAGAAGCAAAATAGTGTGGCCTTATCCACCGCCGAGGCGGAGTACATAGCAGCGGGGGCTTGTTGTGCACAAATTTTGTACATGAAACAAACCCTCCTTGACTATGGTGTGAATCTTGGTCAAGTGACTCTCTTGTGTGACAATGAGAGTGCAGTGAAGATTGCCAACAACCCGGTTCAACACTCTTGCACAAAGCATATAGATATCCGCCACCACTTTCTTAGGGATCATGTCTCTAAAAAGGATATATCTCTAGAAGGTGTGAGAAGTGAGGATCAATTAGCGGATATCTTCACAAAGCCATTGGACGAATCAACTTTTTGTAGGTTAAGGAATGAGCTCAATGTCCTTGACCTAAGCAACTTCATGAGGAAGAGATGAAATGTGTTGTCGGTTGCATTGCATTGTACTATAGATCATGTTTAAATTTCTGTAATGCATATAGGGCTTGTCTAACATGGTTAAGATAACCCTCGTCGGAGGTGTGAAGAAGCTTACCCTTGGTTCAAACTTGACAAGCCACCTATATTCAAATTCTTGTATTTGATTGTTGCTCATCATTTCTTTTTGATTGTTTCTTGAGCAACCTCTGTGTTCGTCCATGAATTGAGAAAGCCTTTGACGCTTCCATTGGTTTAGAAACTCAAGCTCATGGCCATACGTTGTTCCTCGCTCGTTTTTATTGCCTATTTTTGAAAATTAAACTAAGCCTATGGCAAACTATTTCAAAAATTGAGGGTTTGAGAGTGAGGATCTCATATTGGCTCCAAACTGTGTTTATTTGAATCTTCAAAGTTTGGAAATCAATTGGGAGCAGTCTTTGCGAAGAAAAGGGATCAAAAAGTTACTCACAAGGAGTGCCGGACCTTTGCTCAGTGGAGCGTCGGACGCTGGAGTGTGCATCCGGCGTGTGCTGCCAAGGATCGCAGCAAAGGCTGGGCCGGACGCTCAACAGGAACTTCATCGCGTTCGGAGCTATTGGAACAGATGCTTCCGGCGGTTAAATGTTTTTCAGAGCACTCTGAGTAGAGTCCGACGCAAGGAGACGCGTCCGGCGTTAAGGAATCTGACGCGTCCGGCAAGGGAATGGATTGCAATACGTTCTGTGTCGCATCCGGCGCTTGTAACCGCGTCCGGCGCTACGCAGCGGACACGTCCGGCGCGAAGACAACAGGCGGGGTTCACTTACTCTGACATGTGGGGCCACTCCATTCCTCATCTTCATTTCCAAATCGGCCCGCGGCTTTTCTTTCCTCCTCGCGCTGACCGTACATCACGCCGCCGCCCGTAACCCTAGCCACCGCCGCGCCGCCTAGCTCCACCTCTCTGCACTCGCTCCACCGAGCCTGTGCTAGCCTAGCGCCACCGTAGTGTGCCATTCCGGCCACCGCGCACACACACCTCCGCGCGCTCACGCAATCCCAGCTCGTCGCCGGGGACAACTTCACCGTCACCGTCCAAATTTCGTCATCTTCTTTGGTGAAATTTTCCAGCTTCCGTCCATGGCAAATCTCCCTCTTGCTTTCTCCGTGATGAAGCTCGCCGCTAGGCGTTTTCCAGCCAGAAGCAAGCTCAACCACGGTGAGCTCTTCCACCACCCTCAAGGTGCTCGACAAAATGTTGAAACCGATTCCAGTCACTAATTTATCGATTCTTCGATGAACTCTTTTACAGTGACTTGAGCTAAGCTTTGGGGTGACCTACATCGTCAATCCTCATCTCATCACAGGTTGTCAACAAGGCTAGGTATAATCCCATGTTCATTCTATCTCTTACCTAAGTCACATGCTTCCGATAGGTTCTCTCGTCTCTAGCTATCTGCTTATGGTTATTATACTCTTCTATTCTATTCTTTGCAGCGAGTCGGTCATATTGGTCATTTAAGCAGTAGTGGTCAGTTGGTGGCAGTTGAAACCCTAGGCCAAGCCTGAGGGTATGGATTGAGGCCAAGCCTCTTGAGGCATCAGTTCATCTTCTTGCAGCCTGACAGTTGACTTGATTGATTAGCAACAGTGCAGTGTCAGACATGGTTAGGGTCAAGTCTACAGGCAGAACATCTGGTGATGATGATGATCCAAAAAGGCCAAATATCCCACAAATGCTTAAAGGCAAAGAAAAGGTTGTGCAGAAAACAAAAACTACCTCTAAGAAGAGGAAGTTGTCAGCAGGGCAGCGACAGGTACTTGCAGCGGCAGCAGCAGCTGATCTTGCAGAGGGGAGAGGTAGTAGAGGTGGTCTAGTGATCAGAGAGGGAGTTCACCGAGGCTCGATGAGTAGAGCGAGGTCGGAGCAGTTGAGGAGGAGATCTTGGAGCGGCGGGAGACTCGGCTCGTCGACGCTCTTCCCGTGTTAGAGCTCGGGGAGCAGGAGAGACGGGAGAGCGGGTAGGCATGTCCTTTCGGCCACGGCAGCGGCCAGCAGCGGTGCAAGGCCCGGTTGAGCTTAATGATCGTCATGATCTTCTCGGGGCCGGTGTTAGGAAGATCAAGTCACTCGGGACGGGTGGATCCGCATGTGCGGTTTCCCCGAGAAATAGAGAGAGAGGAGTGGCTGGTCATCACACAGCTCTTCACAGGGATTTCTGCAGAGCTTACTCTCACAGGTCTAGAATTACCAAGCACCATGCTATAAAAGCTAAAAACTTTGCAGTAGTACTTGGGCGTTCCTTTATTGATTATCTGACTACCCAGCCTGGCTTGTTGGATCTAATTCAGAGGAGGGGCACTTATATTCCAGATTGGATCCTAGAGTTCTATGCTACAGTGTGGATTGCTCCAGACCACTCTCGCATAGCTTTCAGTCTTCGTGGTCAGAGGAGAGACATTACCAGTGCAGAGGCTAGGGAGTTTCTCGGGATTCCAGAGCAGCCTGTCAAACTCCACCAGCTTTGCTTTCCAGATGCAGACCCACCTAGACGAGCCCATGCAGAAGTACTACCACCAGTTGAAATCATGAGAGAGGTGTTTGGAGAAAACTTTGGTGAGGGCTCCAGCAGACTGCCCCCAGATGAGACACCGATAGCCCGTGCTCTTGACGGTATTCAGAGGCACACGATTCTTCCCAGGACGGGATACAGAGAGGGCTTTACTCGCTTGCAGCAGTGGATAGTCTCACACCTTATTAGAAAGATTCCTTTTGACATCTGGGATTTGATGCTCTGCGACATTGAGGATGTTATCTATGGGAGATTTGTCAAGCCTTGACACCTGCACTTCGCCCACTGGCTCACCTGGCTGATCTTCAGGCATGGTGACTTACCTCCAGGTGCAAGTGAGCAATGGGAAGATCCAGAGAAGCTAGAGTTCAGCCGGTATGATCATACTCAATTGCTCAGATCAGCTACCGTGGTTCGTCCAGTCCAACAGAGTTCTAGAGGACCAGTCACAGAGACGGGTGCTGAACAGGACGCCAGGGCTGAGGAGCTTGCAGCTCAGGAGGAGGCAGAGCTAGAAGCTGCAGAGACAGAGGGAGTAGAGATTCACTTCAGTACCACCGATTCCAGTGATGAGGAATATACAATTCCTGTTCATGAGCCTCCACCACGTGACCCCGAGGCTAGCAGCTCAAGAACAGCTCTGGATCGAATGGCTGAGGTGCTTGATCGATTGGTTTCAAATCAGGAAAGAGCCGAGCAGCGACACGAGATAGCACTAGCTGAGATACGGGCTCGACAGGATGCACAGCAGTAGCTACAGCAGTAGCAGCATCAGCAACAGCAGCAACAGCATCTGCAGACCATGGCTTTGATAGCCTCTTTATTCCAGCAGACGAGCTACAGTCCCTCAGGGTGTTCTCACTCTGGGTCCCAGTCAGCCAGCTTTTCAGAGTTCAGGGCTGCCAGGTCCGAGTTCAGGGTTGGTAGCTCCGGGTGCAGGACCTTCCTCAACAGCTGTTCAGGTGTCCCAGCACTTCCAGTCCCCAGGTTTCCCTCAGATCCATATCGGGTTTTCACCTGTCGGCTCTCACCAGTTGTTCAGTCCCGGATCAGGAAGAGTTCATCACCATACCTCTTACAGTGCACTCACAGGACAGGAGACACCTGAGTACATGAGACTTGACGCCCAGCAGGAACCACAGCCATAGCCACAGATTGAGACTGTGATACCACCAGTGATTGGGACAGGCACTTCAGGCACTATACCATCGTCAGTTGCTTCTACAGATCCACTCACTACTCCGTCGAGACGCACCCCACGTGGCTCCCACTCGCAGATTGATACTTCTTGAGCCACAGTCGGTCGACGATGCGGCTCTAAGCATAAAGATACCAGCCTACGGAGGCGAGATAGCTGCACCTATCTTCGAGTCGATCGAGTAGACCCGAGACCGCTTCACCGCCGACACGGCCCCGAGAGGGTCGCGAGGCTCTGTTACATTTCCGCCCAGCGAGCTCGTGTGACAGTCCAGATGATGCCACTCAGTTCGTCATGGCACCTCATGCTCGTGAGACCGGCTCGACTGCTCCATCTTCCCCTCAGCCTTAGGTTTTTGGCCCTTGATGACAAAGGGGGAGAGTAGGGAGTATGTAGACTTAGGGGGAGCTTCTGCTTGGGATTTGGTTCTTTTGTTGTGATGATACATTTCATGCATCATGTTTACTTTCTTGCATATCTACGACTATTTGTGACATTATGGTTTTTGTTTCGGTATCGTATATCATGTCACTTGTTTATGATATATACTCATATGTGCTTTGCTTCCGCATATTACTCTGATCCATATGAGCTATCCTTGTTGTACTAACTCTTCATGCAGATTATATGAGTACACATATATTGGCTTGGTGTCACATGAGTCAATCTAACCCTTGTTCTTATTGTCAAGGCTCATGTGAACCAAGCATGTTTGAAAACCTCAAAACTTATTCTCCATACTCCAGAGGTTGTCATCAATCGCCAAAAAGGGGGAGATTGGAAGCATCTAGGCCCCTTGATGTGGGTTTTGATGATTGATGACAACGGTTATCATGACTAACGTGTGTTTTGCAGAAACAGTGGTTGGTTAGGTCATGGTAATGCAATTCTCGGGCAATATGGTTTTCATGCCCCCTGATGATGGAAATCGTTTCGGTTTTCAAAAGGATGGACATCAAGGTCAGAGATAGGACTAGTTTCCGTTCGTCGATGGTGTTGGGTAACGACGGATTAGTTTCTAGGGCCTTGTTTTTTCCTTTTGGCCGTACTATAAAGGGGGGTGCAAACAGGTAGCTTGACCTAGTTAAGCCTTCGGTTTAGGTGTGGTGCACACTTGTGAAATCTTAGCGCTAGGAAGTTGCTTAAAGGCCCTGAGGATTGGATCGAATCGAGTCGTTCACAAAGTTCGCCGAATTGGAAGTGGACGGGCTCGTGTTTGCAGCACCAGACGCGTGGCCTGGGGACGCCGGACGCGCCTGAGGGCCGTCGGACGCCACCCAGTGTGGGCCTTGTGCTGGCCGAGGCGCCGGACGCGCGCTGGGGTAGCATCGGACGCCCCCGAGGGCCGCCGAACGCTACCCAGAGCTGGCTGTGGCCAGCCGAGACAGCCGGACACGTTGTGGGGGTAGCGTCGGATGCGCCCGAGGGCGGCCGGACGCTACCCAGTATGGCCCACGAACCCCTTCGTGGGCCGGACCGCCGGACGCGCCTGGTGGGCTGGCGCCGGACGCGTCCGGCCCAGCCACCGGCCTCCAACGATCGTCTGGCGAGTTTGAAATGGAGTGCACGCCGGACGCGTCTGGTGGTGGGTGCCGGACGCGTCCGGCGCTCACGTTTGAGCTGAGGTGGAAGGGTAACGGTTGGACTTTCGCCTATGGCTATAAATACAACCCCACCTCCTCCATCTTAGCTCTCTTGCTCATTTGTTCAGCTGATAGCTATTTCTTGAGAGCAAGGGAGTTGCAAGAGCCTCATGAAGTGAAGAGATTTGAGAATCCGTGAGTTCATGAGTGATTGAGAGTAGCAAGTGTGCATCATTCCTTCTCCTTAGGCTTTGCGAGGTCAAGTGAGAGTTTGTGCTTGTTACTCTTGGTGATCGCCATCACCTAGACGGCTTGGTGGTGATTGAGAGCTTGGTGATCATCCGGCGGTGCTTGTGGATGACCCAACTCATCTTGTGAGCGGTTCTTGGCGATTCACCGCGTCGGAGCGATGAAGAATCAGCCCTAGAGAGCACTTGGTCCTTGCGAGGATCAAGGGGGAGCTACACCCTTGCGCGGGTGCTCCAACGAGGACTAGTGGAGAGTGGCGACTCTCCGATACCTCGGAAAAAAGATCGCCGTGTTCCTTGCCCCCTTTTACTTTCCGCATTTATATTCTAGCAATTACATTCTTGCAATTACATTCTTGTAATTACATTCCTAGAATTGCCATGCTAGAATAGGATTGGAACTTAGGGTGCAAAACTTTGGGGTGACGATTTTCTAGAAACACACGTAGGCACCGAGGGGTGAATTATGGCTAGTAGGTTTAATTCCGCAGTAATTTTTAGAATTAGCCCAATTCACCCCCCCCCCCCTCTTGGGCATCTTGATCCTTTCAACTGTGTATCTCGACATAACATATATACCTAGGTACGTAGCGAAAGATACTAATTTAGAAAAGCCAAAACGTCTTATAATTTGGAACGGAGGGAGTAGCTATTTGCATTTCATATTAAGAGATTTTTATAATAATGCTAACAAAATGCATTGTAATAATGGACTTATACTTTCAATAATAGGAAAAAATTATTCTTTTCCCAACCTCAAGTTTAACTGCTGTAAGTCGATGCATCATGATTATATGTATATATAAGTATATCTAAATTTTGGATTATTTAATAGCACTTTTTGGAACTCACTATAGGTCGATGCATCATGATTATATTAGGAATTGCAAAGAACAGCACTTCTTGAGGCAAGGGTGAGGAATGCACCGCTTGGTGACATTTGGTCTACTGTAGAGGATGGAGCACATAATTTTTTCTTTTCTTTCTTGAGGCAAAATTTTATTTTCAGCTTGAGAAAGTTTTGTGTTGAGAGAACAGAAGCTCATAACGGACTTAACAGCCCATGTGCAGCCATCATCTGTACGGAGTAGGGGAGCTTTGCAGCAAAATGTTGTGTGTGCGGTCGGTGATTTAACCCAAGGTACCATATTGTAATATGAGTGTTAAGTCTTAAAAATCTCATGAATTAGATGTTAAATATATAAAAAAGAAAAAACTCTCCAGATACAACTGGGTTCAAATAGAGGAGTCCACTTCTATTGACTATAGGAGTAGAGCTATCGCAAATCGGAGGGGATGCACTTATGCCCTGCTAGTGGGCTGAAAACTGATCCATAGCCACCTCAATCTATACTAGCATCCAACAAAAAATAAACCCACCCCAATCCTATCCATAGTCTACAGAAACCAATCAACAACCCTCGACACCACCCCCGACATTATTTTAATTCAATTCATACTATACCAAAGCACTGACCAAACCGTGATTTCAACCCACTATAAGAAACCATCCCAACCCATGGTTTTACAAAGATGTTGCTGGCGAGGGCTTGCTGCCTTCTTCCTCAGCGCTGCACAACAATACGCATCTCTGAACGTCAGTGCAGACCAAGGTGACTTACAGGATGGTAATGTTACATGATTAGTTACATAAATAAAAACTTATCAGCACGAATGTATAATCAAGATTCAATTGGGCCCTCTACATATGCTTGTTTGTTGCTTCAAGAAACCTGTGAAGGATTCTTACAATGTAAGATGCATATGGCCTAGGCCTAGGTGAAGCAGAATTACCACCTGCCCTTTTTGCATGCGTAACCATCAGGGATTAGTAAGTTTGCAAAAGAGAAGCAGAGTCTGAAGCTTTGCATGTGTAACCTTCAGGGATCAGTAAGATTGTAACCTCCAGCAACACTGATGCAATGGAATTATAAGCAAAAATATTTTTTTCAAAATATAATCTGTAAGTGACACAGATGCTACTACCAGGTCAACAAAGCATAAAAATTCAGGGGAGATGGGTGTTACTAATAATCTGATATAAATTTAATAGAGTACATTGCTCCAACATCGTTTCAGATATCGCCAGCAAAACCTTCTCTGAATTGACAACTCTGAAGATGACATTTGTATAATCAGAGGCAGCTTGCTTATGTACAAAGATAGATATTGAGATTCTCAATTATTAACAGTCTCCATATCAACATCTTGGTCATCGACATAGATCCAAAAATCTTCCTACAAGAAAACAATATTACTAAGTTTACTGCGTGCATGCAGTAAATACATTGGTTACTGTAAATAACATTTGTATAATTAGAGGTAGCTATATTGTGCATGCAGCATGCCAGCCTAGCTAACTGGATCGGTGTCCGTTTGTTCTTTCTTCCAACTGATCCATACAATATCAGCATACAGTCTCCATACCAGCATTATAGATAGTTGGATCAATTTTAGAGTTGTGGAGTTTCAGATTAAAGCAGATCTGAGCAACTAATTATAACAGGAACTTATAAGGCTGACATATATATATCAAATCAAACACTAGCATGGATCCAACTAAGCTGCAGCACAAGTGAAATTTCAGTATACAATATACTTACTAAATCTGAATTATGCATGGCACCAACAAGCCTCAAACCCAACTAGCTAGAGCCCCTAGCCCAACTGGCTAGAGCCCCTCAGTAGAACTCCACAGGTCCTGGCAGATTTAGAAGATACAGTGCTGAGAGGAATTGCAAGGAAATCCCATGCCATAGTTGAAAGCATTGAATTATTTTCAGCATGCGTTTTCCACCAGACCAAAATATAAAAACCCTTGCTATCCACCACATATTCTTCTTCGAAGTAGTTGTCAATTTCAGATTTTGGTGCATAGGCCCTTGTCCGACTTGACCTGAAGTTCCCAAACTCTTATTCGATTTGTTTTTTCCCAAGAACTGGTGAGCCCACAAGGCTGTTTCTAGCCACAGGTGAATATGTCATGTAGTATGAACTGTCTCGCATCAAACGCCCCCTCATACTCCGAAAAATATTTCCTCATCAACTCAAGAGCAGAGTTGAGACATGTGTTCGCTAAATCCACATTCCTACAGACCTTCCGATAAAAGAACTCCAGATATTCACTTTTCCATCTTGGATCTAACAATGTGGCAATAGCAATTGCATGGTTCAAATAATAGTCTTTTTTGCGGACTAAATGGACCCCATCAGGACCCCAGTACTTATCAAATTTGATCTTCAAGGCAGCAACTACATCTTGCAGCACTACACTAGTTTGCCAAGCTGGATCATTTAAGCAATGGCAAATAGAAAGAATCAAGGGCAAAAACAGTCGGTGTCCTATCTGTCAACAACAAATTTGTAGCCTCCTCAAAAGCTTTTAGGAACTATGTTTTCATAATGATTAAGCATCACTGAATAATATTTAAACAAAGAGGTAATTAAGGCTAGAGATATAGCACTCTGCATGTGTTAAGAATGAACAGTAACCTTGATCATGAGATCATTCATCATTTTGTATGGTTCGTGGTGCATTTAATACATGCAATGTGAAAGACAAGGTCATGTGTACCATTTCGAATAAGCTTTAAAATATATTGTTGAGTACAAAATGCACAAGAGCAATATCCTATGCGTTGTGTGGAGGGGAAAATACACAATTTTACCATTCAAAATGACATTGTGATACCTATATATGATATATAGGTGGCACCATGGTGGCGGTTCTGATGGTGACACTACAAGCTATGCTAATGCCATTGCCACTATAATCTTCAAGTAGTTCTTGGCATTGCTAAACATCCTCATGAATTGGATCTCCTTGTGGTGATGGGAGTGTAGCTTTTCTCATCATTGGAGTAGTTGTCACAACCACAGTACATCTTGCTAGACTAATATAAGAGATGAGTTATAATGTGTACTTGAATTTATGATATAGATGGATTGCATTTTGAGTTTGTGTTTCTTTCAAGAAATTCAGGTTGGTGTCCATTGCAATTTATTTGTTTCTTATTTGCCAATGATATGTGCTTGAATTGCAGATTTTGTGCAAATCAAGATAGATGATTTTGTATGTGTTTAGTGTGAATTTGTACAATTAGTTAGTTTGACTGGAGCAAAATTATGAGCTCAAGATTTATTAATGTTAATCAGTAGGCATACACTAATAACCTGGAGTGGACAAGGTTGAGATGTGTCAGTATCATTCTGATAATGAGTGAGTCTCATGGTTGGTAAGTCCTTGCAAATTAGCTGTTATTGCTTTGTGACAAACTGGAGGCAAAATGGTGGCAGTGCAACATGTCTCTTGTTTGTATATGTGTGAGGACTGGAGGGACATATGGTTGTTGATGGCGATGGTTAAGGTCAAGCAAGGCTTCTCAGTGGTGTACCACAAGGGCGATGAAGGGTCCAAAGGGCTTTGAATAAGGAATCGAGGCTAGGAAAACTGCAGATGATTTTTACACCAAGCAGAAGGAAGTGCTTGTGGAGTTGGGTTGCCATCTCCTTCGCTTTGGATTTCAGTTTTCCTTGTTTATCATGGCATGTTTCTTGTGTTCTTCTATCTTTCTCATGTTTGGTTATTCATCACAGATATTATTCTTGATATCTTCATCGTCATCTTCTAATTGAAGGCATGCCTTTTTTCTTAATTTTGGTTGCTTATTGTTGCTCCATGGCTTGCTTTTCTTTTTACCTTTCGCATGAGGTTTTCTATTCGTTGAAATGAAGCGTTCTTCATGGCCTAATCATGATGGTTGCTGCTTCTTGGGCATTTCCAAGTGCTTCAAGTTGGTCATGTTTTTATGTTTTCAAAGGGTTGGGTTCTACTTCGTGTTTGTGGTTGCAAAGACAAGATATTTGGGGGAGATTTCTTCAGTGCCATTCTTGGTAGATTCTTGAGCATATGCATGGGTCACAACATGAATAGTGCAAAAATTGCTTATCGCTTCACTTCAGTACAGATCATGTCACCATGAAGTAATAACATGATGGGTCATGCCATGTTTTCTTCGGATATTTCAATTATAGTGATAACATATTTATAGGGAGCTAACAGTGGTGTCTACTCAGAACATTAAACATACTCCTAGTACAAACTACATTCCCTAAATATTTAGGGTTAAAGCTGGAACTTCCATGCCTAGTTTGCATTATAGTCTTTGCACCACACTCACATCACAAAACCCTAACTATGACTCCCTAGAAGTGCATAATGTTCTGCCCTTACATAGTTTGGATCTAACCGTGCTGAGCTAGGAGGTCTCATGTCAAAGATGTTCTTTGGCCATCATTTGGCAACGAGACCAGCTATGGCTTATGTTATGTTAGGGCTATGAATGTTTGTTCCTTTTTGGTTTAATTTGGAGCTAAAATTTCATCAATATGAGTTAAGAAAAGCTTTTTGTAATGGAAAGCTCCTTCCTTATAATCCATTCGGCCAACAAGCCACATGTGGTGAATTGTTTCTTCTCTAGGGCTAAGTCACAAGTTGCCCTTTTGCTTGTGGCCTAAATCTATTGCCAATGCTTTTCCTATCTCTCTCCCTTCATTCATCTTCAAACAGGCCTAGCTTGCCTTCTAGCTCTTCCCTATTTTCCCTCTCATGTCCTAAGATGCATGGCCTAGCCCGTTAGGCATCACACGATCTAGTAGTAACATTGAAGCTTGGCAATAAGTAACACACCCAATAGGACAATCAGCCAAAAATGTGTGCCCTTTATGTACGCGCCATAAACAACTGTGAGTCAGACCAAAATCAACATAGTCAACTTTGTGCACCATCTCAAGGTGGTCGAGGAGGTCACTAATTTCATAGAGGCTGAGATGGCTGCACAACAGAGACAAGGCCAAGGCCATTAATACTATCATGTATGTAGTAAAATTTCTAGTCACGCACCACAAGATTGTTGTTTTAGTAAAAGCGAAAGAATAGACAATAAAGAAAGAAAATGTCCCAAAACATGGCTTTCACAACTTGACTCATCATGCATCCTAATAAAACAGTTGGGCCCCTTGGGATATTGGAGGCATTTTTTGGTAGGCCCCATTGTCCTGTTGTGTCCCTATGCATGTAACATGAACGGTATTCGAATCCGAGGATAGTATTTCAGTAAGTTTGGTTAAAATAGATGTTTGTGTGTGTGGAATGACTAAAATATGAATGATATTCTTTACTTGGCTCACTTGAAGTCATGACTATTTTTATGTTGGTGTCATCTCACCAATGTGCAAAAAGGTGTGCGTCCAACAAATATCACCTTTCATGGGTCGATAGCATAACAGGGTTGCACAATTTAAGTGCAATCTAATGACTTATTCAATCACAGCATGTGTAGCACCGAGGCTATGATTATTAAGCTTGTTGCAAGGACAATAAATGAAGCAATCACCCATGGTAGGTGGGAGATTTCTTTGTTTAGAATTCATATTTTCTAGCTTAGGATTTCATAAGTGTTTACTTAAGATACTAAAATATATTGCATTTAATGAATTACAAAGCAAATAAGTAGTAGTATCTTTTAAAAGATGAATTAATTAATAATAGATTACACATTATGATATGGATTCAACACAACCTCAATATAAAACTACAGAAAACTAGGGGTTGTTGGCCCACGGTTCTTGTTCAAAAAATATATAAAACTACAAAAAGCCCACTTCCACAAATAATGTGTGTTCTCAATTATCAAATAGAATGTTTAAAGATTAAGTAAATAAATGTGCCTCATTAAATTTGCATATCTTATATGTGATAAATGGGGCACATTAGTTTTGAGTAGCAACATTCTAAAACCCTATAAATAGGTATGTAGTGCTCCATTGTTCTATATCCTAACACAGGTCTATATCTTCCTGTCTGACACTAAGATCCTAGGAGTCATGGATCCCCATAAGGATATCAAACCAGTAGAAAATGAGTTCTTTGTGTCCCCATTGCAAGAAGCACTGAGAGGCACGGCAGCAATGCCCGTCACAGGTTCAACAATATCCAACCAACCAATTGTCCACACACCACAAGAACCTACCAATATATCAATGAATAGCAATATTATCTACCCATACCAAGTAGGGCCAACATCACTGCCATCACACTATAATCATACAGCTGCTACCAGCAGAGACCCCATCGTCTCTGGTCAATTTTATTCCAAGCTCTCAGTGAGCTCATCTAGCAACAATCAGATTGCATTCTTGTCAGAGCGAGATTTTCTAACAATGCCAGTAGGTGATTACCTGAATGTTTCTGATCCTATGAGGATTAAGTCCATGGATCCACCTCCACTCACATCCTTGCTCCAAGGTAATCCTCTTGCGGTTTTCGATGCACACTTTAATACCGCCGAAGAGGTAGACCTTGTCCCAGTCTTTCAGCAACCTACTCAAGTGCCAACTGAGCCACTCATGCCGACAAGGGAACTTGTTGGTGCTTATGATAATACTATGCAGAGGATGTCACACTCTTCATTCGAAAATGAAATGGGTCCACATGAATATGTGTACAGGATCTGCTCTACAAAATTTTTCTCACCGCAAGCATATGGTGGACACTTGAGCTACCATAGCAAACTTAAGAGAAAGGAAGCAAAATCTACATCTTAAACTGGTGCGTGAAGAATATGAGTGGAATATGCTATGTTTATTTGGCACCAAATTATGAATGTATTTTCACTAGTCAACAATTTGATGTCATTTTGCAATTGCCTATGAACTATTTATCTATAATTTTGAGGATGTAACAAGCATAAATGTTCAGAAAATGTGGTGACTCATTGAAACATCCTCAATTTTCCACAAGGGAAATCTCACAGAATGATATACATCAGTCGATAATCAATTCCATACATCGAATTATAAATCTAAAGAGTACAAGTAGTGGGGTTTACATTAATAATTGCAACGTCACAAGGCGGAATCAAAGTATCTCTAACATCCAGAACAGTTTGAGAAGGCGAAAGTAACGCGGAAGCATCTCCAAACTCCATCTTGAGCGTAGGCACGAGACCTTCTAATCCGTTTGACATCTCTGAGAAGCAGGAAAATCTGCACACCGCGGATGTGTGCGAGTGCCATGGTCAAGCACCGAATGAGCTTTAGTGGAAAAGAGAAAATAAAGGGATCTCGGCGATCCTATAGTTTGGCTGTGGTTTGCATCCTTAGCGCATGCGAAGCAGCAACAAGTAATAATAATAATAATAATAATAATAATAATAATAATAATAATAATAATAATAATAATAATAATAATAATAATAATAATAATAATAATAATAATAATAATAATAATAATAATAAAATTAATAATAATAATAATAATAATAATAATAATAATAATAATAATAATAATAATAATAATAATAATAATAATAATAATAATAATAATAATAATAGTCAAGTTTTACTCATTCTCATTCCCACACACACATCCATCCCATCCATCCCAAATCCACCACCACATCTCCATCACCACACCATACTCGGGTCGACAGGCCAACTCCCTTCTCAGCCTGTCTCAACGGCCCGCAGCCCCCATCTAGGCTCGCGACCGGTATGCTCGGGGGAGGTAGAACACTCCTCTCCTATCTAGTGAAGCAGAACACAGGACAGGTCCATAGCCGACAAGTCAGCATATGTATCGATCGATCAACCAAGAACACTCTGCAGAGGTTTTACATGCCACAAGATAGCCATCTTCGACAGGGCCCTGTCTAAGCTGATTCCGGCTGCTTGCTATAGTAGAACGATGCCACCCTACCTCTCAGCCCTGGGATGCCCCAAATACTTTTGGGTGCTGAAACTGTGAAGTCATGAACTGTGCTGGGTTACGCGTTCATACGTCTCTGAAGGGTGTAAGTCCATCGCATACCCGTACCTTCCGAACACTGCTCGCCTAGTAGTAGTGGCACCATGCTACCAAGTAGTCCAGCCGTCTCCCCATCACAAGGAGCGTGAGTCCTGAAGAAGCTGAGTACTAGTAAGTCCTTAGGGATGACCAAGCCAGGATGTCTCCATCAGGGTTATTGTTCGGGTGCCTTCACAACACCACGTGCCACCACAGCACCTTCTCCCGGAGCGGCCCACGACAAGCTCACACTCAGGGTTTCTCCGTCCATAGGTTTACCCGCCACAAGTAATTCGCATAGGGATGTCCAGTCCATCCCACGGCAAGACTCGCTCCAAAAGCTCGTCGTATATCCCAGCTCAGTCGACTCGACCCTCACCCTCCACGCACCCAAGTCACACCCGTAGAACCACTAGAATCTCACCAAATCCACCAAGGCTGGCATCCCAAGCTAAAACCATTCCAAGGGGTTCACCACCCGCATCACATCACAGATACAATGCGAAGTGGAGTATAATAAGTATGGTGATATATAAAGTGCAAGCAGGCAGAAAGGTGGCAATAATAATATAAGTGCGAGCGCAAAGCTGGGTAACATGGTGAAGGGTTTTCAATCAAGGGTATAAAAGGCTCAGGCAATAGCATGCATCATATACTAGCAAAGGAATAAATATAAAGCGCTAGCAATTCTATTAGTTATGCAATGTCTAAATAGGATTCTCTAAAAGAAGGTGCTGCCATGACACCTGCGATGTCGAGGTAGTAGTGGTACAAGTCCGATAGTAGCAGTACAAGTCCTTCTTTGTCGGATGTAGTCGATCAGCGGGTCTCCTCCTCCTAAATCGACTCTGTAATCGAGACAAAGTAGTCACGTTAGCGACTCCTATAGAATTCACAAAGAACGAATAAATATCAAAAAGATCCAAATGCACTCAAACATAGGCTCATTGCGTAGAGCTTGATTTTAGATGAATTTCCATATAAAGATCATTATTTTTGGAGCTCGTATGAATTAGTTATGAATTTCCGAAGTTAAATCTATATTCTGAAAAAGATAAATAGCTGATTTAATCTGGGCGTGACACGTGTCAGCATCCTATTGGTCCACATGGCGCAGTGGGTCAGGCTGACGTGGCAACAGTTGCTGATGTGGCGGCTGACGTGGCAACAGTTGCTGATGTGGCAGCTGACGTCAGAGTGACGTCAGCGTTGACCACGGTCAACTGACAAAGTCCAAATGGGCCGCTAACGGGCCGGATGGGCTGGATATGGGCCGACTGGGCCGGGTCAGGGCCGGGCTAGGCCCACCATGTGTCACTGTTCTATTGCGCCATGTCATCATCTGGGTGTCCATTGGGCTTCGGCCGGGTTAAGTCCACGGGTGCATCCACATAGCTGGTCCATGGTGGACCAGACGTTGCTGGTCTATGCTCTGTTACACGGTCTATGGTGAACCGAGTCCACCTTGGCCTTTCCCTCTCATGGTCCACACAGGCAGGGTCCACGGACAAGGCTTCAGCAGGGCATTTGGTTCATGAGGGCGGCGCACGGTGGACTGCAGCAGCTGGGTCCCGCATTCAGTGGCCTAGTGCACATGGGCCGCGTCCATCTCCAACTTGGCACGTTCATCTCCTTCCCCCAACCTGTTCTGCTCGCGGCTGGGCATGGCCGGCGGCGGCAGAGCTGCATGCTATGGCACCGTGGTGGTCTGTGGCCCAAGGTGACGAGCGCATAGCGGTCTCGGCAAGGGGCATCTCGGAGTCCGGGGGCTCTCCACGCTGCTAGCCACGATGCTGTCCGCACGGCGACGTGGCGGCGTCGGCGTGCACCGCAAGGGGCCTCATGACCGCGTCGTCATTCAATAGGTGCTGCAGATTGGCAATTGGGGTCCTCCAGAGGCTGTTTGACTCGACGGCGGCGATCGGTGGCCACAGCGAAGCTTGCACGGCATGCGGCCATGGCGATGGCGGCACGATGGCTCCAGCGAGCGTCATGGTCAAGGTTGCGGCCTAGCTTTTCTTCAATTGGCGCTATGGGTGGTCGATCCAGGTCACAGGGACACCGTTTGGCTAATCGACGACGACCCTATTCCCCGGCGGCGCCCGCTCTCGAGACGAATCCGCGGAGGAGCTCCATCGGGGAACGGCGGCGCGTGTCAAGGGTCACGAGGAAGGGCTCCTAGGTCCCATCTTCTATATGGTTCTGTGCAGCAGGCCAAGGTGGAGCTCGACGACCAACCTTCGCAGAGCGGGGCGTTCGGTGCAAGACGGGGCGAGCGTGACACGGCGGCGCACGGTGGTGCTCCAAAGTGCGACACCGGGTGGCAAGGTCCCATCTGGGGGTCTTTCAGTGCTCGTCTTCACCAGCTGGCTTGTGCACGGTGTACGCGGTCTCATGGCGGTTTCAGATCGGAGGCCGATGGGGTCCAATGCCCAGCGGCATTGCCGGGTTGGTGGCTCCAGAACGCGCGGCTCACGGCGCTCCAGAGCACGTCGGCGACGGCAAGGTCAAGGGGACAGGGGTCATCCGGGGTCTTCCCCGTTGCTGCGTGTGCGCACGGTGTGCCACGTGACGAGGCGAGTCCAGATCTCTAACCGATGGCGTCTAGGGGCCCAACAACGTGATCAATACGGCGGCTCACCGCAGCAGGGCGTGGCCGCGGCGGCGGCATGGTGACAAGGCAAGTCCGGTGCCCTCCTAGCGCCGTGGTCCGTTGGCCGGGGCTCGGTCTTGTGCGCATGACTGTGTTCGAGTGTCCAGAGCCGGAAGCGGCTCGGCCAGCGCGTCCCGGTGCGGGACGGCGGCGTTCATGGCGAGTCCGGCGAGGAACGGAAAAGAGTGGGGGACGGCGGCAGCTCACCTAGCTTTGCGTAGACAAAGCAAGGCTTGGCGTAGCCGAGCGGCTCGATAGAGAGGTGGTGGTGTAGTGGTAGTAGTCGATCGCGGTGCCGGGTTCCTCTCCGGCGGTCCTTGCCCTTCCGACGAGCTCCGGCGGCTTCACGGCAGGTCCGGCTCCGCCTTCTTCTTCTCTTCCCCGCCTCCTTCTCCTCCTCCCTCTTCCTCACTTCCTCCTCCTTGCTTCTTCCTCTCTATCCTTCGGCTTTGGTGGTTGTGTGGCTTGGCGATAGTGCTAGCGGCGTGGCAAAGCAGCAGGGAGAAAAGGAGATGGCCATGGCGGCGGCGGCGGCTTGGAAGAGATGGCCAAGAGCAGGGGCGGCTGCTGCTACTTATAGCTGGAGTTGCTAGGATTCGCGAGGGATCTCGGCGTCCGTGGCCGTGTGATGTGATAGCCGGCGACGTGGCGGCATCACAGAGCACGGGTCGGTGGCGTTGCGGCCACTCTGCCGAGGGCGCGATTGTGGGCGCGTCCGCGCGGGCAAGCGCGCGCGGCGTGGTCCGGTGGGTCCTGCGCTCCGCAATTCGCGGCGCAAAGAGAGGCTCGGCGGGGTCAACTGCTGGCGTCAGCGACGGACGGCTCACTGACGGACCACATCGACGGGGCAGGTGCGCGTCCAAAAAGGTGAAGGAGACAACAGCATTGTGGACAGCCTAGTGACAGAAGGGACTCGGAGCGTTAACTACCGCGGCTGACTGGTGGGGCCGCGAGGACGGCGTTCCCATTCGTCCGCGCGTGTATCTTACGCGCGTCGCGCGTGCACGGCACGTGCTGGCGGTCTTCATGGGCCGAGGTGAGTTGGGCCACTCGGTTGGAAAAACGGATCGGGCTGACTTCTTGTTGGGCTGGTCGCGATAGGAGGCCGAGCTGGGCCAGTTCTGCTGGTCGGCTTGGAAAAAGAAGAAGAGAGGTGAAGAGGGAATAGCAGGCCGGGCCAGTCGGTTTGGGCCAGGATGGCTTTTCCATTTCCTGGTTTTTTATTCATTTGCTTTTCTATTTTCGTATTCCAGCCTAATAGCTTGTGCCAAGCGTCATGGTGGTCATCCATAGACAAGGATATGGTTTATGGTCCATCCCCATACTCGGGATATTTATTTAACATATATACATTAAATAAATATGAGTTTACCTTAATGGTTATGATTGGTTCTTATAGGTATCACACAAACCAAAAACCGAGGAAGAATCAAATCACACATAATGATATAAATGCAAGCATGTTTTATGGTTACTAATTAAGCATAAGGATATAGATAATGAAATGCTTAGTTAAGTAAAGGACCCACCATGGGTTCCAATAGTGCATGTACTATAGTGGTGTGGTACCTAAATAGATGACATGTATAACTAGTCTAAGACACTAAGCTTATGAAGTGATGAAGTGTAACGCTATATTTAATTCAACATGTGACCATGGGTAGGTTTCTACATGGCATATCATCCCACTAGGGTAAGCACTAGATGCTCTATTTAGGTTAGTTAGGCACATAGATTATGGGTTGATAACTAGGTAGTTTTTATACCTTGGCCTAGTTACTAATCATAATCCATATAATACTACGGCAACATGATGGTCCACTACATTATATTCCTAGGGTTAGGGCATATTCCTCTAACTTGGTATGTTAAGTAGGTTGTTTCACTATGGTGGTCTAGTGGGGGTTTATCCATTAGAGTAGTTAAGTGGCTAGTCAAGCTAGGGTAGGTGGTTCCTACTATCATGGTATGTGGTTGAACAACTACGTTCTCCCGTGTAGAGATAGAGATATTATTATGGGTTGGCATGGTGTCACTAGTCTCTAAGTAACTCGGGTTAAGTAGTTAGCTACTTTGGTTTGGATAGTTTCTATTATCATGACTTAGTTGAGGTTATGGGTCTTATCACTAGGGAATACCATAGCTAGGGGTTGGTCATAGATTCTACTGGCAAGTAGGTGGGATCATCCTAGAAGCTCTCTCATATGTCATATATATACATGATTGCAAGGTTTTGCTAATTTAGTCATGTCATTAGGATACACGTTTTTAACTTAGGGTTTTGATCACATGTGGCTTAAGAGGGGGTTAAGACACATGTGATGATGTTGTATTGTAATGATTATCAACTAATTATGGGTGCTATTTGTATATCTAGGTAGTGTTATCTACATGATAAGCAACAAACATGGGTTTGTTTAGAAAAAATTTTGTAGTTGGGATTTTTGTATTTGGTGAATTTTCCGGGTTGTTACACTCATGTTTTAATAATATGTTTTTTATTTGGCTCAAAATATGTTGTTAATCTATTTATTTTGTTTAGTGACTTATTTGTGGAACGATGTTTTTCATTAAGTTCGATGCCTCTAGCTATCGTGTGTTATCTCCAATCTCATTGTATTTGACTATGTAAGAAAACTTAAATTGGACATGGCATAACTAACATATAAAGAGATTACATAATATATAAATTTTGAAATACAGTAGGTCTTTGAAACAAATATCGCATTCTCAGTTAGGTCCATGGGCGAATCTATGTAGCCCAAACTGGGTGCGGCGACACCCAAAACAAAATCCAAAAGGCTTTATAATATACAGAGATTTGCCCTATCTGCACCCATCCGGCCCAAACAACTGCACCTACGCTCGACTCTTCGACTGGCTTCGTTGCTTCAGCTCCCGTGGACTTTTCTCTTCCGTGTTCCTCTATGGCTCTAACGCTACGCCCGTCATTTCGTTTCCCCAACTCGAATAGTCGAATCCACGAATGGGACAGCAACAGGCAACTAGCTTCTACAGTACTTCTCTACTTCTCTTTTTTTTAGTTCCTTCAATTTAATCCGGTTCTTGTCATTGCCATCTTGTAGTTAGGACTCAACAGTCTTGTTTGTAAAGATTTGTGGCATTTAGGGTTAGGATTTTTTTTGTTCTTTCTATAATAATTTTAGGCTTTTAGGGTTAGGCTTTTTTGGTTTATTTTTCCATAGACTAGTGAGGATTTTGTGGTATAGGATTGCATTTTGTAACTCTGACAATCTTCTATTGTTATATTCGTAAGATCCTCTAACTATGTTTTGGTGACTATTGTTATATTCGTAAGATCCTCTAACTATGTTTTGGTGAATGGTATGCACTAATGCACTATTATCGCTCCTTTATGGTAGATATACATCATCATTGCTTGTTTTAAATTTTTTCATGCAAACCTTTCAATGAAATACGTGCCTATATGTGGTACGTTCGGGAAAAAAATATTCATGTAAAAATCTTGGTTGTGGTGCTGTGAACTACATGTGCTTTGTAGCTAGCTAGCCTTTAAGGCCGCACCCCTTCATAAATCTCTAGCTCCGCCACTGGTTTAGGTCCAAAACTTTGAAAGTGGGGACCTAGGTCCTGCAATCTATGTAAGAACAACGAAACATGTCAATACACTTCTATATGGTCCAATGCCTATTAGTCATCTAGATAAAGCTCACTCGAACGAAGAAAACACATCCATGATTGGTGTCGTTGTCAACAATGAGTGAATATTTTTGTTGTGCTTTCTAACATTTGTGTGCAATTTGAGATCTCCATGTTGAATTTATTGCCCTATGTGCAGTGGAAGGTTCCATGCACACCATTTTGTACAAGTTTTTTTGCTGATTATATATCCAATGTTGCACATTTAGAGATAATATGGAAGGCCCGTTAGAAGAAAAATGAAGGCAGATACATGCTTAGGTCAGTGTCCTCACCTTAGCGTTCTCTTTGTCTTCAGGGTAGTGAACAATGCATGTGACAGCTCAAACAAGGACTGGTGAGATGCATCTAGGTCATCACAGTAACTTGTATATCTATGGGACCCTCCACTCATGGCCACTTCCTTGCTCTCCATTTCAAGCAAGACTGTGAGGATGAGCCATTGAGTGGGCATCAGTTTGTTGCACACTTGGGGTGGAAGTTGAATGAAATATTACACTTTGTGGTGTTTGCTTATGCATCTAGTGTTGCAAAGCGTTGATGCATTGGGATTGTAAGGGCAGTTATTTCCTTGGTCTTCATCCCACCTGCAACATACAATGCAACTATTATGGCAAGCCAACCGAGGAATGGCTACTTTCATAGTCAATTCAAGTAAAAAGAATAGTCGAAATTAAGTTTGTTGTATAATGTGCCTATACCAATGAACCAATTTTATCATTGCATTTCTTTAAATGGAACTTGAGCCCACGAACGTGGTATTGATTCATTAGTCACACTAGATTATGTATGGAATTCAGCTTGAAAATTATATGAAATTTAGTGTTGTTTGATCATTCAAACTGATTACTTGTATTTTGCTTGTATTTAAGTATTAGGGCCATATAAAAACTTGATGCTTGTATGGTGGTGTATAAATTGTTTGATTGTACATAAGCCATCCCTCGAATACAAGAATGGCTCGTGCAAAATGTTGGGAAGTGGAGGTCCCGACAGGGTAGGGAAGAGTGCACTGCAACTCTTCCGCAAGTGTCTAAGGCCTCACTCCTAGGCAGTAAACCTTGGCATAAAGGGACACAAGTTTCAAGGCACTGTCTAGGATTTTGATTCAGCAAATTACTCTCCCTTTCATACCAACCGCTATAGTGCCCACATCTACGTGCAATCACAATCTCAGATGTTGTTATTTCAAATCCCTGTATGTGATGACTTGTGCTCATAGAATGAAGCTGCTTCATCAGAGATGCAGATTCTTTCTTCAAGTCACTAATCAAGTGGCATCAGAACAATCAAGTTGAACATCATCATTGAATTTCTTAGTGGGCCCATTCAATCATGAGAATATTTCATCAGCATATCATCTTCATGATCGAGTTGGACAAGATCATTCAATGTCCCAGTGAGAACATGATATTTCATTTTGTGCAGCCTTTGTGCCAACACGGTTTTCAATGGTGCTTTGCATAATATCATGCATAAACAAAAACACAACTAAAAATAGGAGCATCAAGAGGTGCTACAAGGATGCCCCCTTTATCTTTCTTCATCATGTAATCGATAACTTTCATTTTTGAATCAAAGGAATTGCATTTGTTATAGAACATAAAAGTTACGAATAATGCATTACATGGATGAAAGGATGAGACTCATGAAATATGTTTCAAGAGCTCTTTGTCTCAAATATGCCTATACATGCAGAAAGCACTTAAAAACACACTTATTTCCCAAATGGTAACCAACTAGCTAGATAGAAAAAAACTAATATAAGCCAACAACATAATAACTAAAATTTTGTCAACTATCACTATGGCCATATCACCAAGATTACTGTTGGTATTTCTTAGCTTAACACTAAGAAGCACCAAGGGTATAGTAATTCGGTCTTAAGATTTTATTCGCAAGCGCACAGAATTACCATCGTAGTATAGCATTTCACCCATGAGTATTCAAGAGTATCATTATTTATATTTTCCCAAGGGAATGCATCATAACTGCTGGTTAAATCGTAAAATTATAATCATGCATGAGACCAATATAGTTCTAGCATAGTATCAATATTATCTATACAGGGGTAAATAATAATGATAGTTCTAGGAATAGTGAGAAGATTTTAGTATTCAGATAGATTGAGCACACTCAGGGAAGTTAGAATAAAGAATAGATAAATGAACAAATAAAATAAATAAAAGAAAATAAACACATAAATGTTGGCATTTCTTAGCGCAATCACCAAGTATGGAGGTTTTAAGTCCATCCCTGGTGACGGCACTAGAAAGCCAATTGGTATAAGTTAACGCACACAGAGAAATACGCAAGCGCACGGATACCGTTGTAGCTTTCACCCAAGAGTATTCCAGGGTATCGTATTTATCCTCAGGGAAGCAATGGGTAAAGAAGTTGGTAAATACCATCATGTATCTGCTAGCTAGTGTGCCAGCTAGGCTAAAGTGGGGGTAACAGATAAAGAATGGTTTTAGATAAATGACACACACAGGAGAACCCTAGATAAGATAGCAGAACAGATAGTCTAAGCTGGGAGGTCAACGGGAGAGGTCAAGATTCCTATTTCCGCCTCCATTACTGCGGTTCTATTCGGTTCTATTCTATTACACACCAAAGGGATAACTAAGTGACGATCAAACATAGTGGTCACACCAGGGCACTTTGGAGCAGCTGTTCCTTTCTGGTTCTCGAAAAGACTAGGAAGGGGTAACTGGAAGAAGGCAGCCAAAAGCTCTACGAAAACACCAACCGAACATGGTGGAATACAAGGGCCTGGTCAGCGCTGTCGCCCCCGGGGCTACCACAACTATCCGTGGGGTTGGGCATAATCTCAGGTAACACTCTAGCCTAGACACCACGTCTATGCTAGCAGTTACTACTCTAGCCACATATGATGACTAGAGCATTCGGTCAAACGGAGATCCCATGCCAAAGCGTGAACCACTATACCGACCGAACTTAGCTAAAGAACTAAGGCATGACTAGATAAGCATAAGGATAATTCAGTAATGTAGAGAAGATAAATATATTGAAAGTACTTAAGCCTTACAGAGGATCAATACAAGAAGTGCCGGACTTCCAAGGACTACTCTGAAACTTGAGCCTTCCTCTCCCTCACTCCCAACTAAGCTAGTGCTACTGTACATCTTGCAACTTTGGAGGTGGAGCTCTTCCTTGTGGTGTGTGTGTGTGTAATGAGGAGGAGGGAGCCCTCTATTTATAGGTGAATGAGGAGGAATAAACCAAGGAATATTCCCAGCATTACTCCCCCAAACCGACCTCAATATCACGTCTAGGTGCAGTGTATCACAAAATCCCCAGTGCAATCGACCTCGGACCATCAATAGCAAACCGCCATAGCAAGCTAGGCCACGCGGCAGAGGGGATAGCGCGGGCGCGCCCTGGTGCTGCCTCCCCCTGACCGCCTTGCTTAGGTGGGTTCTCCTCTGGACCTGGACCATGGTGGTGTAGGGGATTGGCCTATTTGCGATAGGTGTCGTCGGCTCCTTTTTTTTCTTCTCTTCATTTTGCTTTGGGACAAAATGGGACTTTGTTATTTTCGTGCTCTTTCTCCACTTTTGGCCCAACTTGGTCTGTTTTTATATTTAGCTCTGCAAAACAAGTGTAGCACCCAAAACTCATGGAATTGGTTAGTTATAAGCCCTATATCTAAGTTTTGGTATACATTTTATTTGTAAGTTGGCGGTAAAAAGTATAAAATAAGGAGCGCCAACAAGTTTCCCACACTTATTCTTTGCTCGTC
Organism: Themeda triandra; assembly: GCA_018135685.1. Taxonomy (NCBI): domain Eukaryota; kingdom Viridiplantae; phylum Streptophyta; class Magnoliopsida; order Poales; family Poaceae; genus Themeda; species Themeda triandra. The sequence goes on from JAENPR010000508.1 coordinate 178,289, forward strand.
CTCGAGCAAAGTTATATGTAATTATGGAACATGACTTTGAAAGATATGATGCTAGCATAAAAGAGATTCCATGTCATTCCTCATACCTGTACATTTTTTATGTGTCTACCAAGTCATCTTGAGCGGTTCAAAAAGTGGAACAACTTTGACACCAAGTCATCACTTTTTCTCTATGGAGCATACTTGGGGTTTTTATAATTTTTGAAAATGAAAACATAGCTCAAAACTTCTCCTCATATGGAACTCTCGAATCACTCAATGTGTATGATTCCTCACCAAAGGCATTTAAAAATTATGCCTTATTTCATGACCTACCAATAAAGCTGAGAGTGGAGCTTTGGGTAGGTAAGAAAGTAGGGCATACTTGCATCACATATATTGCTCTGTCAAAAAACGAACCACACAAGAAGATACAAGTCATACACTTTGATTGAGACGTGCAAATGTGTGGAAATATGGTGGATATATGTGGTGTCTAACCTAATTCTACTATGTTCTTTTTAGAAATACATCTCTCTTTATTCGGATTTGAAAAAAGTTTTGATGGAAGCATGGGCTATCTTTGGTCTCCTATGTTTTTTTTGTCTACCCATTTTTCTTTCTTTTTTTCTTTTTTCTTTCCCATTTTTTTCTTTTTTTATCACTCTCTCTCTCTCTCTCTCTCTCTCTCTCTCTCTCTCTCTCTCTCTCTCTCTCTCTTTCTTTTTTGGAATGATAGCCTCATGTCCACTTGTTGCAACATAAACTTTGAGAGAGATGTCAACATATGGATACAGAGCATTTATTTTGATTGGACCTAACCATATTTTTTACTCCCAGTGTAGGAATAGAACATTTATTTGGTGGATGAAAGGGTGCATGTTGTGCACAACTCTCAGTGTAAGAGTTGGCAAAAATTATTTATGGGTGTACGTGTGTCTCAATCATGGGTGCATGACCATAATCTCACTTAGGTCACAAACAATTTGACGAAGCTCAATGCTTAAACAAGTAGCATATGACTGGGGTTTTATATCTAAAGCATGTCATATGGCCTTGGTAGGAATTTTAACCATTGAGGAGAAGTAAGGCTATTGATTTTATGTTTTACCAAAACAAAAATCTCCAAGAGCTTGCATAGAAAATATAGGATTTCTATAGTCATATCATATCTCACTTCACAACAACATAGTTGATATATTTTCCTAATAAAGATGTATCCACAAGTAACAAGTGTACGAACTAGGAATAATGTTTATACCGGCCAATCTTTAAAAAGTCAAGTTCATAGTTTTGCAAAATTTTATTTTATATTATAAGTTTGATTAACATGTATGGCATTTTTAAACAACATCAAACTTATAGGAGCAAACTTATAGGAGCAAAACATGGGTGAGGAAATAGAATGCAAACCGATTAGCCCGATTGTTACCATGGAAGGGTCGGATCTCTCACACTTGGATTTTTATGTCATTTGACAATAAAGCCAAGTATGAATGTTGATGCATCTCCTTACAATGTGTTGCAGTACCCATGTTCCTAGACATCATTCATCCTTCGTTCCTGAAATTGTTAGTGGAAAAGAATACCCGAAGGAAACAGTGTCTAGCACCAAGATTTTTTTATGTTGGGAGATAGGGTGATTATTGCATTATTATTATTTTAAGAAGTCTAAATTAAAACATGTTTATTATGAAAAGAAAATATTATTATTTTATTCTATTATTATTATTGAAGAATCATGGTAAATGAAGAATGTTATTTATTCTTTAATTTTTTTGAAAAGATTATTTTATTTTATTTGTTCACCAAACTTTTTTAAGCATTACTCACTCAAGGCTAAGATAAAGGATAAGCAATGTTAACATAGCCTAGATTTATCTCCATTTGAATTACTTACAATGTTCATAAAAATAAAACATAGAGGAGCATGATTTATATTTGTTATGGAGATAAATGTGAGTAAAGTAGTTGATGAACATTACCTTTGCATACCCGAGTGGAGTTATCGACAACATAAATGGATGGAATGCCGAAGTTGTTGCTACAGTTTGCATGGTGGCTCTGCCCAAGTGAACCACAAGGCTAGGCCACACACAACATAGTGTGTATGGGCCATGGATTCTGATGGTAATAGCAAAGGTTTGGAGGTGGGCCCTTCTTGCTTGTGAAAACAATGCTGGGTGGAGTTAGGTAGCACATTCGGATGTGTCTTTGGATATATGGGGCCAGCCTGCTCCTTTTCTCTCCTCCTATATTATTTTTTTCTCTTTTTTCACAAATATATATTCCCTTTCTTCTATATATTTTTAGCTTTCTTTTTTTCTTTTTTACACTATTTTTTTATTTTTTCTTCGGCAAGGCGAGCTGCCATCATATATTTTTTAACCAAGACGACTTTTGGTGTATGGAACATGTGGTGAGGCCCTCACCATTCCCCCCCCCCCCCCCCCCCCCCCCACACACACACACACACTTGGACTTTTGTGTAAAAGTCGTGTGTGATGCTAGAGTCTCCTTTATGAATGTGTTCTATCACCAGCGATTATCAAGGAGTTTGGTTGATGCAGCTCCTCATGCACCATAGCGTCATAGGTACCCTTGTTCTTCTCAATCTTCACCTGAAATAGTTAGCGACCAAGAATACCCGAAGGTGCATACTAGCTTGATAGCATGTTCTTGCTTGTATTGATATGAGAGGCCTTTTTTTAATGGTGCATTTGTAATTATTGGAAACAATGTTAAAGTAATTTTATTATGTAGTTTTTTCATAAAGTAAGATTCTTTTTTAATGCAAAGAGTATTTTGCTGGAAGCTAAACATGTAGAATTCAAAATCAAATGTTGTTTGGAAATCAAATATGAGATAAATACCGATTTACCTTTGGGAAGGACTCACCATTTTAAGTCCGTTGAGCAGGGACTTCTCCATTGAATTCTGCTTGAATGCATAATATCCAATCCCGGAGATGAGGATTTGGTTCCTTGTACTTTTTGCCTCCACCATGCCATCATGATCTTCATGTGGTTTTGGCTTGGCAGGCACATGGGATTCAATTTTTTTTGTGATCAAGGTTCATTCAAAGTTCACCAAATGAACTCTGAATTACCACCGTTATGAATTCATCTCAATGACTTACCCTTATGGATTTGAGAAATTCCTGCAGGAGTTAGTCCAGGCATACAACCAAAGTCTATATTAGTAGTTTTAGTTCAAAAATCAAGCTAGACTCCATGTCCAACTTGATTCATGTAGGCTACCAACACTCCCAAACTAAGCATACCAGTGTAGAGAAAGGAAGCATGTGCAAGGAAATGCAAACGGGGTGGATGAATGCATTTAAACAAACATGCCATGGTCTTGAAGGAATTTAAACGAGTGATATGCATGTAAATCTAGGCTTTAGCTTTTTCCCGTAGCGCGGACCATCTAACGATAGCACCATATCAATTGGCAAATCCAATATATGATGCCGAGACGGTCCCGTTTAACATCCGTCTACTACGAAGCTAGACTAAGAGCATCGAATAGGAAGATAACAATAGAAATTATCATCAACCTAGACTAGGCATGGCACCCGAATACAGCTCAAAGACTAGGAGCCACCCAAAGAAAGCACTAGATATATGATGAATTAAGCAAACATGTAATGGTGAGAATAAATTTGGAAGGTATAAAATGTTTTTGGGTTGGTTCTCACATACCTTGATCTGTTCATCACTCACAATTTATGATTGAATTATGAGTGATGCCATGTGTAGTCGTTTTGTCACATTTGATAGGATTGCTTTCACTTGATGACGACCTTTTCTCCATCTGCATAGAGTTAGTGTGTACATGTATATACCTATGCGATGGAAGGGTGGTGGATTGATTATTCATTAATGATCAGGCACCTTGGGCTCGTAATGAATTTTTTTATATAAATATACCCACAAAAGCTAGTGGCAACTAGGTTAGTAGATATCAAGATAAATATCAAAATCATTACGCCAATTGCTTCCCCGGCAACGGCGCCAGAAAGCTTGTTGGCATTTCTTAGCACAATCACCAAGTATGAAGGTTTTAAGTCCATCCCCGATGACGGCACTAGAAAGCCAATTGGTATAAGTTAACGCACACAAAGAAATCCGCAAGCACACGGATACCGTTGTAGCTTTCACCCCAAGAGTATTCCAGGGTATTGTATTTATCCTCAGGGAAGCAATGGGTAAAGAAGTTGGTAAATACCACCATGTATCTGCAAGCTAGTGTGCCGGCTAGGCTAAAGCGGGGGTAACAGATAAAGATTGGTTTTTAGATAAACGGGTAGAAAGGAGCGGCGTGGGGAGACAGGTTGGACGACGGGCTTAGGGCCAAGGCCGACATATTGACAAGGAAGACGTCGAGGCCGGCGACACCCACGTCCTCATCCTCATCCTCAGGGACGTCCTCAATCGCGGAGGAGGCCTATGGAGAGGCTGTAGACCCACCGGTGGGCTGCAGCGGCGCAGAAGCGGAGGAGCCCAACATGGCGGCACCCGGAGGAGGTGGAGGCCCAAGCTCGGGTGTGGCAAAAGGGATGGGGGCAGCAGAGGTGTCGAGGCCTACCTTGCTTTTCCCGGTTGAGGTGTCCCCAACCTCAAGACCGGGGAAAAACGCTATGTGAAGGCACCATCTTGGGGAGAGCGCCGCCAACGGCAGCCGTGGAGTCGTGCTACCCGGACTCCACAGCCGTGGATGAGGGCGCCATCTTTGGGAGCTCCTCATCGCGGTGGTCCTCGAAGACATCCAGTGCAGGCGGTGGGGAGGAAGCAGAGGCATCGCCAGAGGAGGCCTCCTGTGGCTACATCGCCTGGGCGGCGGTGCTCCCCACGGGTAGGGTGTCGTCGGAGGCCGTCCCCGTGCTGCTGGGTGGCGCCGACGACCTAGGCGCACGCGCGCGCCCCCACAGCCATGCAGGGGAGAGGGCGGGCGGAGAGGGCGGCGACCACGCCCCTGAGCCCGTAGCGGCGGAGGTGTCGCCCCCAACGGCGCAGACAGGGAGGAGCATGGGGAGCTAGCACCGGCGGCGACGGGACGGTCCCCATGGCCGGCGGCGATGGGACGGCACCCAGGGTCGGCAGCAGAACAGCAGGTCCTCCATGGCCAAGAGCGGCGCGCGGGAGGCGGATCTCGGGGGTGGAGAGGGGGAGGGGAGGAGGATGGGTTGGAGGAGGAGCCGGAGGAGGTGGCCGCCGACGCCGGCACGGCGGGCCCGACGACGCTGGTGGCAGCTCGGAGGCCACCGGGCTGGGAACCCTAACGGTCCTCACGGCCCATCGCCCCTCCATATGGTTCCTTTTTTATAATTCTTTTTTTTTTTTGAAAGTTTCAAGGGGGGGAATAAATCCCCACCTGATTTTTATTGATCATGGCTCATTTTACATGCTTACAGATGTTTTGTACATGAGGTTTTCGAAAAGGAGGAAGAGCTCTATTTCCTTATCACATAGAAGCAGTGTTCACCGAGGACTCAAAGGATTTTGTTCCATTCTTCTATGACTCTCTTGCTTTTCTTTGGCATTCTTTCTCTCCACAGATTTGCCTCAGCTTTGCATGACAGAAAAAGCTGCCTAACGGTCGTTTGCTCTTGTCTAAAGACAAAAGCATTCCTTGTTTTCCAAAGCTGCCAGCAGCACAGGATCACAAATGCACTATACTGATCGTCCGGAATGCCCCTGATTCTCTGAATGTTACGCCAATGTCTGCACCGAGGGTCGACGCCCGGTTGGAGGCCAATTTTGGACCAAAACTGGACATCTATGGGGCACTGGAATTTTTTTTTTTTTTATTATTCGTAGTGACTCATCCTCTCATCAAGATGAGTTAAGAAAAGCCTTCGGTAATTTCTTTTTCAGTGGAAAAAGCTTTCGGTAATGGAAAGCTCCTTGCTTGATCCATCCGGCCACCAACAACAACTAGCCACCAATGGCTGTGGCCTCCTCCAAGGCCGACTCGCAACCTGCCATTTGGTCTTCGGCTTGTGGCCTGAACCTTCTTGCCAATTAATCCAGCCCTTTTTGTTTCTCAAAAAAAAAAAAATAACCCAGCCCCTTTTCTTTCTCTCACTCCGTTTCTCCTCAAAACGGCCTAGCCCACTTTCCATTTCTTCTCTGTTCTTGTCTCCTCTCCTGAGACGGCCCGGCTCGTTAGTTAAAAAGCCTCCATGGCCCCGCCCGCCAGTGTCCCTAGCAACTCTCGTATTGGAGCAACTCTCGCACTTGCTTCACCACCACGTGATTATCGACTCACGTGTTCTGCTGCCTGCCCCACCAAGCCCGCCCAAGTCCTCCTTGCTTGTGCTAAAACTGTCCTTTTTCCCATGTGGTGAACGTTTTCGCATATCGGACTTTTTGTGCCATGGTCGCGAGCCGTCGGTGTGCCATGGCATTCGCGCCAGCGTGCTTCGGTGCGACGGTGCCGGGGCCATGCCGCCACACGCCACCGTTCCGCCGCGAGCGCAAACACGCCGCGCACTCTCTCGGCGCGGATGACGAGGGCTCGATCATGCCCGCGGCACCGGCGGGCGCAGTGCTAACTGCTAACGCACACAAACGGACCCTAGCATGCCTGCATCACGCAACTACCCTTCCTTCCACGTGCATGATGCTAGGATCGCGTCGTCCTCTCGGCGCATTGTTACAGCGTCGACCACTCGATCGACCCCTTCATGTCGCAACTCGTAAGCCCCCGATCAGCAACTCCCCGTCCAAGCCTCTTGTTTCCCATACTCCAGCTGCCCAATGCTCGTCGTGGCTTTCCTTTTTTCGCGACCGGAACTTCACCCGTTTTTCATTAAAAGGAATAAAAATAAATGTACAAAAGCAACTTAGCAACGGCGGCAAGGTGCCACATTGCTAAGTCACTGAACACACACCTAAACTACTGGATGTTTCTCACCCATGTTTCTCACCCATGCGTGGGTATCGGCACGAGAATTCCTTCTCTTATCCTGCGGATGCCATATATGGGTAGTGGGTGTCGCGTCTTGGTTAGACTTTGCCATGCTAGCCCCTACTAGCCAGCCTAGAGCAGGGCCCACGATCTCTGATCATCCATCTGAGCGATCCATAGACATTTTTTTTCTTTTTGCCACTCACCAAGGCTCCTATTTATTTATTCACCATTTTACGCTTTCCAACAAATAAAACGTATTTTCAGGGTATGATGTTACAAAACCATTATGCTTGTAATACAATATAAAAAACATTCCATGGATTTGCAATAGTTAGCCTTATAAGCAGTTGGAACATACCCATACATATAAAACTCCTTCAATTCTCTAACGACAGCTGTAAATATGCTAGAGACTTAATTAGGCTTATGATGTAAACCAGTGCATTTATTTCTCTAATGACGCTAGATAACTCAAACAACTTTCAACCACAGAACAATTAAAACTCTTACATCAATCATCACCAAACCAACTCCATATCACCAAGACTATCTCCATCGTCATTATCACTAGAACTTCCTCCTTCGGAAGAAGACTCTAATAAGGTCTTGCTGAGCCAGTCATAAGTTTCTCCACTCGAGGTAGAAGGACAGGGAACATTGTGACAACCAGAAACATGGTGGCCTCCATTAGCACCACATGGAATAAGTGAAGGCTGCTGTTGGTTGCTAGTAGATGGGTGAGTGGTTGTGGTCCCACCCATGCCGCCAAAGAAATGTGTAACTTCATTGTTTTCTAAGATTGAGTGAGGATTTGCATGGTTTTGTTTCGGCACGTCTAGATTTAAATTCAGTGCTTGGAAAGGAATTTCAACTTCAACAGGGCGTTGTGAAGGAATTTGTAGTGTTGACATGGGCAGTGGTGGTGGTGGTAGTGAAGATAATAGAGAAGTTTGCGAGAAATGTCCTGAGGTGTTACCAGTGATGGCCACCCCTAGGCTCTGATAGTTGTACTGGTGGGCTTCATTAGGTAGGGGCATCATACGTGCTTGTGGTCGCACCATCAAAGAAGAGTGTTGCGACAACTGAGTGTGTCGAAGCAACATCCTCGATATGGCTTGTACAGATGATGGCTGCACAGGTGGACTCATAAGGAACTGTGACCTTATCGGTTGTGGAAGAGTGTGCCATGATCTAAAAACTGGCAAGGATGGTTGTGACTCTGAGGAAACCCAAGGCAAACGTCTTGGTGGCTGCTGTACCTGAGAATGTGGAGTGGAGAGCCCCAAAGGCGGTGGACCTCTCAATCCACTAATCTCAACCCGAGGATCAGAAGCAGGAAGTAGGGCTCGAATTTCCTGTCCGATCTGTGCAAGCCCGCGGAGCAGCTCACTGAGATCATCAACACAAAGATCATCTATGTTGCTATAGATAAGCTTACCCATCCTCGAACTCTCTTGAATCGCCTTGACACGTGCCAAAGACTCCACAGCTCTCTGCTCCTGCATGGCCTTGTTTTCCTCTAGCTGCATTATCTCGCTTTGCAGCTTGGCAATCTTGTCCTTTTCTTCCTCGTTGGGACCCTCTGGTGCACGACCCTCCTCCCCTGAAAGGAAAGAATCCATGATGGGGCCAAATGATGGAGCGCTGAAACCGGACATTTTCCCGTTTTCAGCCTCCAGTACAATGGCGATTCTTGCGCCGGCGAGGGTGGACAAGTTAGCGGCCATTTTGAATAGCCCGTCACGCCGCTTGGAAAATGAGATGCTTCGGCTGTTATTGTTCTCAATATACTTGATGCCGGATCTCCTTGGACGCCTCGGCACCCTCATGATGGTGAGGCCAAAGCAACTACTAGCTAGTAATATGCGAGTAGTAAACAAATGGTATTGTGAGGATCGGAGGTGTTGTGTTTGTACGAGATCTAGACGCATCGCAATATATAGAAGAAAATGAGTTGCAGGAACACTAACCTCGTGTCACCTGGTCAAAGTGGGGTCCACTTTGGGTAACTGTAAAAATTAAGATGTTCTATGTATAGATATTTGCTCTTCAATTTAGCATCGAAAACAAGCTACTTTCATGCATGACAAGTAAAATATAGTGGGTACTTAATGTGGCCTGATATGAGGCCTTGCCATTTAGTCTAATATCTATTGCAAAGCCCTTTTTTCTGCTGGTCTCCGGTTGACCATACATAAACTTTTCAGTTTGAAGTAGTATATATAGCGCTAATGAAACACATCCATATATTATGTTTATATGTATTCTACTACTTCTTCCTATCATTAATGTATAATATCATATATAAAGTGAAATTATTTTACATTTGACTGAATATCTAGAGCTTTTGTAGTTTGGCAACACTGGACACTTTATTAGATTCACTAAAAATATACACTTCATTAACATATACTACCTTTGTCTCAAATTATAAAACATTTTTAGAATTTTTAGATTCATAGATTTTACTATGTATCTAGACATAACATATATCTAGGTGCGTAGAAAGAGCTATAAATCTAAATAATCCAAAAAAGTCTTATAATTTGTAATTGAGGTACTAGCTATTTGCATGTGATATTAAGAGATTTTATAATATTGCTAAAAAAAGCATTGTAATAAAGACCCTATGGATGTCCTAATAGATTTATATTTTCAATAGTAGGCAGAAATTATTCTTTTCCCAACCTCAAGTTGAACTGCTACTGTATATTTATACCTAATTTTTGGATTTATTTAATTAGCACTGTGTTTGAACTCCCTGTACGTGGATGCATCATGATTGTATTAGGAGTTGCAAAATATGGCACTTCTTGAGGCAAGGGTGAGGAATGGACGGTCTGGAGCACATACTTTTTACCTTTCTTTTGGAAGTGCCTACGGATCAGTCGGCTGATTTCCGACTGCGGTACAATCGAATTTTTTAACCAGCCAACACATACGTCTCCTAAGTCCCTACAAACATACACGATTGGATTGGGTTAACTAGTGGTGGGACCCAGCGCAAAAGGCTTTCGCGTCGATCCCACTCCCTCCCCACTCCTGCTGCATGTGGTTGACAGTCATGCATGCAAACTCATGCAATCTGAACAAAGCAAACACACACACACAAAAAACTTTTTTTTAAAATTATTATAGCTTTTGAATTATATATCTATTTTCAATTCCGTTTACACCGATACGTTCTACGTGACGAGACGAACAAAACTAGATCCCACTTACCTAAGTTTTTTTAAAAAATATTTTATAAGAATTTATGCGTAAAAATATGCTAGGAGATTTACGAAAGGGGTTGCTACCATGTAATATTAAACTTGCTACTCTAGAAATCTACTATGATTGTTACCATGCATAATAAATTTGTTATATAGTATTTACATATAACTTGATTGAAAACTGGAAAAAATGAATGAAAACTGAAAATAAACAAAATGAAAAAACATTACTCATTAAACTAAAACTAAAAGACACAATAAAAAATTTTAAAAAAATAAACTAAAAAGTATACACAATGAAAAAAAATTAAAAGTTGAACTAAAATTGGAAAACATAAAAATACAAAGAATACTAAAAAGCAAATAAAATGAAAAAATCTACACAAAGATTAAAAAAAGAAAAAAAAACGGAGTGGCCAGACCACCTAGGACTGGATGGCTCACTCCCTTGGGGCAGCCCGCACGTGCAAGACAGCAAGAGCCAGGCTGGTGGGTCGCTTGCTCGCCAGGAGTGCAACCCCGTGCAGTGGTGCGGACGGGCAAGCCGCACAGGCCGAATGACGACGACACATGCCACGTCGAAAAGCCGGCCCACAAACACAAGCAAAGCACACAAAAAAGAATCGACCGATGCACGAACAGAAAAACAGTCGACCGATCGTTAGAAATTCCGTTCTTTTTTGAGGCAAAAATTAATTTTAGCTTAAGCAAGTTTTGTGTGGACAGAACAGAAGCCCAAAACTTGTGGCGGAATGAGTTCAGCCCAATAACGATGTGGGCGAGCGACAATCCGGGCCCATCTAAGAGGCACAACGGCTGCTGGGCGACTTCGCTAGGGCTGCAACTGGAATGCTGGATAATCAATCCCTACTGCATTCTGTGTTCTTCTCTTTTTTTTTTTTTTTCCGACGACGTACTGCATTCTGTCTCTTCGTGGCTGTTTTATACTCTTCCTCAGCTTCACTCATTGGCCGACCTCTGACAAGGATCGTTGTAACTTGTAACCTTGTCATCTTGATAATGCGACGGATACATTTTTTCTGAAAAGGCTTTTGGTGTTATACAAGTGAGTTTTTGTACACTTGATAATGCGACAGATTCTGTCTTTTTTCAAGAACGAGGTACCGGTGAAAAAATGAAACAGAATTGGCAATGTATAATTCTCTTTTTATATTTACAGTTTTCTAGGTCTACATATCCAAATGTTGGGTGGTGTTTAAAAAGAAATTCTTTTTGTTTTGAAACTATAAAAAAGAAATTCTGAGGGTGAAGGTTTTCCAATATGTGAGGACGATGAAACAAATCGCTTCAATCTAGTGACCTAAAATAAAGGAGGAGTATGAGGACCGATATACACCTATGAACTGTTGCTGTGAAACCTCCCTAACTTTCACAAACGGTTAGGGATAAAAACCTGCAGCGAGAACTAGTTTCATTACTATCCCCAAACAGTTGTTTATTAGTGAATCGTTGGTGAAAGTATTGTTGTGAAAATGTTTTCTACAATAATCATGTACTCACATTACTTTTTATAATGGCCGGGTACTTGTCCTTCAGATAAAGGTTACTAAGAGCAGAGATTAGCCAAAACATTTGTAAAGGTAATTTAGTTATTCTTAAAGGAAAAATGTCTCTAACAAATTAACTCTATAAATGACTCTCTAAATTTAGTAGCTCTTCGTCCTACCTCACTCGCTCTCTACTTTTAGCTAGCCTACATCTGGTACCGAGTCTTCTAGAATGAGTAGCTAAATCAGTAAATTTGACTAATCAGATCAACTTGAGACAGATTGGGACAAGTAGATTCTTTCGAAAGAGCAGGCATCCATTCCATTTCCATCCACGTGCAGTCAGGGTTGTGTGCGCTAGCTCAGCTCGCTTGTACACCGCATCCGCATCAGCAAACTAGCATTTTTCGAAGAACCGTATGGCCTTTCCTGGATCCACGTGAGAGCAATTGTTATTTTTATTTTTACGATTGAGGAGGAATAATAATCATTGAACAATGACAGCCGTATTATTCTCGATCGGAGCAAGAATAAAGAATTAGGAGTCCAAGACATTGTCGTCCTTATTTGGAAGCGAGCAGGCACTCTTTATGAGGGAATCAATCCCATGTATTCAACTGTAAACAGGCCGAGTTAATTTGACAGGTTTGCTTGTCAGTCTCGATCTGTTGCAACTAACCAAAGCTTGACAATAGAGTAGTTTAATTAGTTCATCTGACCACCATGCTTCTGATGATACATTTATGCATTTGGATTTGGAAAATGCATCACGTACCGCCTGCAAGTCTGTCTTCCTTGGTACCTGGCCTCGAATTTGGACCGGTTCCACAGCCCGCACGTAGACACAGCCAAGGGAGTGGATGCAGCCCAGTGCAACAGCTGGTTTGTTAATTACAGTACCTGTCGCAGGAGAGATGGATGGCCAGGGTGACTCCACGCAGTGGAGGACCTGTTGTTGCATCTCAGCATCTGACTAACTGTAGGTCTGACTGATGAAGACGATTGAGGGGATTAAAAATCCTGGATCGTCTGATCGCATCCTTTTGTCACGACCTTGCTAGCTTTGCTGCCCTGCCATATGTAGAGAGCAATTATATGATGATGACCGAGTAAGTGTAGTATACTACTCCTATAGAATAGAGAAAACGGCCGGGCGGCAGCTGATGAGCAGTGAGGAGGCCGTCAACTAGTAAAGCTGACGATTACTAGCATTATTGGCATGGTCATCATCAGTAGATAAAACAAACCGAAGCTTTACGATCGAGCTGGACTGCGAGCAGGTGCGCTAGTTAATTTATTTATCCGAGCTGGAGGGACAAAAGCACAGTAGCTGTGGTGTACGTGCAGTGGGTGGATTTTGCTCTGCAGAACTCGGACACTAGTGCAAACGTATAGACATGTTTGGACTAGTAGTGTACAGTATGTAGAAGCTACAGGTAACATGTGCTGAATGAATGCATGACAAAGGCTCAATGCAACCTGGAGTGTAGCACACGAAACAAAAAAGGCAGAATTTCCGGGGGGAGATTCAGCGTCGTACGTTGGTGTGGTCATTAGCGCAGACAGCACACACGCATCAGTGGCAGGCCAGCGGTCATTAGCGACATGATTAGTGCCAGCCCATCGACAACAGGACACAGACAGACAGGCAGGCAGCAATGCAAACCAAAAGAAAGGAACAGGCAGGCTTAATCTTTCCTTTAGCTTCACCTGTTCACAAGCTAGAGATAGCCTAGTAGCTTTATTTAACGTAGCTTGAGGTTTGAGTGTCCATGGCCCATGCAAATGCAATGCAACTACTCCCTGCATACGGACGCGTGCCAAAAAACAGAAAGCCAAGCTTACTCAATCGGATTAAAGTTCCTGTTTGTTTGCAGTACAGTGTTAATTATATATATATATGGTCTGAAAAAGCAAAAGTTCAGTTCTGTTTGAAATCAAATCAAATCATCATCAGGAATCAGCAGTGACCCAGGGGAACCAGCAATTAGCAGAGTGAGTCCGATCGACGTCCGACCTCAACTTGCTTGCTTTGCTTTGCTTTGCTTGTTATAAGACTATCCGCACTCGTGGTACTCTAAATTCATCCTCTAAAAGGCCTACTCATCAAAATTCTCTTCTCTATACTCAATTCTCCCGCACCCATCCATCCTCTATATCATCCTCTATCCACTGTAGGATTCACTTGTCACTTTATCTAAATATATCCATGTGAGCTCTAGTTTTGAAGAATTTATTGAAACGAATTTAATGATGCAATCGAAATTTAATTTGGATTTTTGGTTTATGAGTTATAACATTTTTTTGAGTGTTGCCAAGTGGGACCCGCCGCGGCGCATGCGCTCTGTCGCACCACATGCTGCTGCTGCATCACGCGTGGGGGTGGATGAGAGTGAGGTGGGGCCAGCGTCTCTGCATAGCGTTCGAACTGCACAGCGCTGAATTTGCCGGACGCGCGCTGCTTGCGGACGCTTTAGCGTGCACCGCTGCAACCATTTTGGAACGCTAAATCCATTTGCAGTTCGATTTATAGTCTCCAGTGCACATAGTCTAAGACTATCCGCACTCCTCATCCTCTAAAAGGAATATTTCATCCTAGTCAGCGAGATTCTCTTCTCTATACCACTTTCTTCCGCACTCATTCGTCCTCTCTATCTCATCCTCTATATCAACAACTTCCAGCGGGACCAACACGTCATACTCTATTTCTACTTTTCCCCACCCACCCGATCTCTCTCTCCTCTCTCTATCCTCTCCACTACCAGGGGGTTCGCGCATGCGGCCGGGACCTCCACACAGCTGCCGCCGTCGCGAGCGCCGGGGAGCCCCGCACAGCCGCCACGGAGCCTCTCGCTGGGCGCGGGCGAGGTGGGCACCGGGCGGGCGAGCGCGCCTCGGCCGCGGGCGCTGCCACCGGGTGCGGGCGTGGGCGCCGCTGCCATGGCCGTGGGCGCCACTGCCGTGTGCAGCCGAGCGCGCCTCCGCCGCAAGGGGACGCGCCTCTGCTCGATTAGGGCCGCAAGGCGGCACTGCGAGTGCCCGCGGTGGTAGACGTCCACGGCGGGGACGAGCACACTGGGGACGGGGACGGGGCGGGGTCGGGAGCTGCTCGGCCGAGGAGGCATCGCGCGGCAACGGGAAGGCGTCGGCGAAGAGGCTGCTCGCCGGCGGGTGACGACCTCGACGAGTGCGTCCGTCCCCACCGCGCCTGCCTGCTCGTCATGCTCCTCCTCGCGCGGCGGGCTCCCCTGCTCCTCCTCACTCCAGGGTCGGGGGAGGGGGCGGCGGCGGCCCTCGCGGCCTCGCTCCAGGGGCAGGGGAGGCGGTGGCAGCGGCCCTCACGGCCTCCTCGTGCATTTAGTGGACGAGCTTTTTCATCGCCAGGAATAGCGGACGAGCGCGGCTCCGGAACGATACCGGACGGGGTACTGGATTCCGCTGCGGGTTTTTTTTTACGCTATGCGCGTTTAGCGGATGCGTATACCGTTCCCGGTGCGGGTAGTCTAATGCTGCCGGTCGCCCGGCCACCATCTCGGATCGGACCTGCTTGTTGCCAGCTGCTGCTGTTTTTTTTTTTTTTTTGCCTGAACTCATATACTAACTTTTTATTTACAGTAGGTATTTTTTTTCTTAAAGACCTGCACTGTGCGTTCATTATTCATTAGAAAGCACTTGGAATTTTTCGAGGGATGTAATGTATCAGCTCAGGTACTGTACGTCTCAATAGTCAATTGTATGCATGTATTGGCTGATTGGCGTATAGTACAACTCCCTCCTCACGTGACCAGTTTTATACTCCTGCTTAGTAGTGCTAGCATATATTACTCCGTGGTCCAGTGCGCAGCCAGCAATCATCCTAGGTGACCACGACGATCAGTCAATACATTTCTTGGGACCATTTTGCCTGCCTTGGCCTCAAGAGCGCAGTTTTGCCTATAGTATTTCTGTACATTTGTCTTTCTCGCAGTCTCACTGCATGCGGCGTTTTGTGCAGAAAGCTACAAGTAGAGAAAGCACTGAAGGTTAGTCCGTATTTTGTGCAGCGCTTGCAGGCCGCACACGAACATGAATGACACCAAAGGCGGGGAGGTGCTCTGCACTGCCTCCTCCCACCCTAGCAGCAGCGCTCTCCATCTTCCTCCACGGATCCGGCCCCGGCGACGACCCCCTCCCTCTCTCCGTCTCTCTGTGTCCGAGCGCATGTGCCCTCTCTCTCTCTCTCACCCCCACTCTCTTCCCGGCCCTCTTCATCTCCCTCACTGGCTCTTCCCTCTCCTTTTGCAGATCCGGCGGATTGGGTGGCGGCGGCGTGGATCCGGGCAGGAAGCGCCTGGTTCTTCTCCTCCGAGGCTCTAGAGCGGCGGATCCAGGTGGTGGCGGCGTGGATCTGGCGCGTCCCTCTCCTCCAGGCGAGCGACAAGAGTAGTGTATACATAGATAAGGACTAAGGAGTGTGTATAGTAGCATGCTTGTCTAACCACAACTACATGCGGTGTACTCCATTTTTTTAAAACATGCTTTTACTATACCGAAAACGATCTTCTTTTTAGAACAAAGCTAGGCCTTGTTTAGATGCCTTCAAAGTTTCAAATTTTTACAATCTCTCCATCACATCAATCTTTGGACACATACATGGAGCAGTAAATATAGATTAAAAAATAACTAATTGCACAGCTTGGTTATAAATCATGAGACAACCTTTGGCTGGATTAGTTACGATTAAATAATATTTGTCAAATAAGTGCTATAGTGGTGTGAAATTTTTTCAGGGCGTTTCTAAACAAGGCCCTGCTACGTGAACCACAGACAATCCGTGCATGTCCTCCCTCCGATCTTTGTCGCCGAGCATCGCAGTACGCCTATCATCAAAACCCCTTTTAGAAATACGTACGGGGTTTTATTTAACTTTTCCTTTTTTATGCGAAAAAATCGAAGTAATTATTCCTGTCAAATTTCTATTGAGCCGGCGTAGACGGCGACCTTGAGGCGCGCGATGCGGCGGCGGCGGCACGCGCCCCCGCCAAAGAGGAGGACGGGGGGCTTGGCCTTGGCGGCGGCGCGGTCGAGGTCGGCCTTGGAGACGTGGAAGGCGGCCGCGAAGGCGCCCGTGCAGGAGGCTGGCCCCTCCTCGGTCGCGGGCAGGAGCGGGGCCGTGGCGGTCTGGTGGGGGAGGTTGTTGAGGCGGATGCGGCAGTAGCACGGCGCCGTGGTCGGGTGCACGCCCGAGGAGGTGGCGTGTGGGAAGGCGGCGCCGGAGGAGGAGGAGGAGGGTGGTGGCAGCTTCAGGGCCAGGTTGCCGACCAGCACCCGCACGAACGGGCACGGGTCCATCGCTGCACGGCGTCCGGCGGGGCGACGCAATGCGGGTGGGTGTCCGGCGGCGATGGCGCGGGCGGAGTCGGAGACGAAGAGAAGGAGAGGAAAGGCTGGCTGCCTAGCTGGGCTGGCGATGGGGAAGAAGGGAGTGGTGACGAGGGATCATAGGCCTGGCGTCCGCTAGGGTACAAGACTGGGCCCATGCCGGGCAGCCTGGATCCTGGTGTCTCCCTCGCTATTTCCCCTTCGCCAGCGGCCAGGGCCACACCATGGTCGCGGACACGTGGGCCCTCTCGTGTGGGGTGGACGTGGAACCCGTCCGTCAGTGGTAGAAGGTGGGTGCTGAGTCGGTGGGTCAGGATAGGGATGGTGGTGGCGTACGGGGAGGCGTGGAGCCCGTGTCCTCTCTGCGCTGACAGGGGCAAGCGATTTCACCGCGCTTTTTTTTTTTTACCGAGCCAGAACGGCGGCCGTACCGTACAGAACGGCGGCGATTCCACTTACGTCCCGCTGTCAGTGGGCGCGGGGGAATTGGATCATCACACGACGAACGCGTTTTTTTTTTTTGCCTGTTGAGCACCTAGTATCTAGGCCATCCAACCCTCCTCGAGATGTGCGTCTATGCACACCTTTACTTTTTTACCATCTATATACTTTAACTATACCACTTCTATATCATATAAATAGACACCCTAATCTCTAAACATTAAACCTTTAAACCCTAAACTTTAAATCTAAACCCTAAACCCTAATCCTAAACACTAAAACCATAAACTTTAAACCCAAAATACAGAGAAAATACGGTTGGAAAATGAGATCATCAAAGGAAAATACATGAGAGAGAAAATATTGTAGCACGAATCTCAAAGCAGGATTGGATGGCTAGGATAAGCCATGCTGAGCAGATGCATGCTACGTTTCATTTTCGTCACATGACGAGGTCTTTGCGGTGCATTCTCTGCATGAGAGATTAGTTGGGTAACGGTCCCAGTTTTTTACCCCTTGCCGGACGGGAACACGAAAATTAACTGAAAATGTGCACAAAGAGGATAGAGTTAGCAAAGTAAAAAAAGGGAAATATCTATACATTTATGTTGCACTACTATGTTGAAAAACCATGATAATTTTAAAGACAGAGAGGGAGAGAGAGAGAGAGTAGAACGTGTATACGAGGATAAATCCAGCGGCAGCCTTAAGCGTTGAGAGCAGGTGTCATTAGCTACAGATTTTGACCTCCAATTATATTGCATATAGAGTAATTAGAGATTGAAAAAAAAAACCACCAAGAGCGGAGTACACAAGAGAGGAGAAGAAGACAAGATGTCGCACGGAGGCAATCATAGGCCGTCTCGCTTGATGTGTGTTTTCTTTTCTCTCTTGAGAAAAAAAAAACACTGGTATTCTTACTTGTTCGTCTCACTGCTCAGTGGACCTGGTTTCAAGTCACGTATACGTACTACGCTCCCGGCACGTGTGCCTTCCATCATAGTACTCATTTTTTTTTTTCTAATTTTCTATTTAAGGGAAAATTTAAAAAGTGGGGTTGGTTGGGTTGGACTACAGCTGGGCACACCTGTTCCCGATGGACGGACGGCCCTGCCGGCCCCAGTGGTTGTGGTTGCCTGTCTTTTGAATTGAGCCACTCCATTTCGAATTCAAACCCTATTTTATGCCTTATCCCGTACTTTTTTTTTTGTTACAAAAAAGAAGAGGTCCACGTATGTATAAATAATAATAGCTAGAAAATGAATGGACACAAAGGACAGTAGCCTCGCTCCACCTTATTTGACTTTGTTGGAGTCGAGGGATCGATGGTTGTGGTCGTAGAGATGAGAGAAGAAACAGAGAAGAAACAGAGCAGGAAGTGCAGAGCACGAGCACCCTTGCTGGCATACATTCAGTAGTAGATTCAGTAGCATACCAACGACAAAGAATGCCGTCTGCAGCGAGAGAGACAAATGTACTAATGGTATAGTAGTAACACCTTTTGCTGCGCTTTGTTGAGGCCAAGACTAGAGACAAAATGGTCCCTGGAAATGTATTGACTGACCGTCGTGGTCACCTAGGACGATTACTGGCAGCGCACACTGGACCACGTAGTAGTATATGTATGCTACTAGTACTAAGCAGGAGTATAAAACAGTTTTTTTTTTTAAAAAAAGCAGGATTATAAAACTAGTCACGTGAGGAGAGAGTTGTACTCGATGGTATATGCCAATCAGCCAATACATGCGTACATTTTTTTTCTTCACAGCAGGAACTGTGGGGGAGATCCTCACAGTGGTAGCCATTTTCATTAAATTTTAAAAACAGGAGTTACAGTTGACTATTGAGAGTTTAAGACGTACATTAGCTGATTCAGGTAAAAGTGTACTAGTAAACAAAAAAAAAAAACGGCAGGAGCAGAGCAGCAGCCAGCAGGCTGGTGGTCCTTCAGCCGATCCGGCAGAAGCAGATGGCGGGTAGCATAAAATAGAAGATCAATCTCCCTACCATAAGCAAGGACTAGAAGATCACCTACAGCTTTCTTCAATTGTTGCATGAACCAAGTCCAGTTGTCTATTATTTCACTAGCTATGAAGCCATAAGCTACAGGAGACATCCAATTATGACCATCAATTGCTATTACTGCAGCCAAATGACCATTCCACCTCCCATTAAGTGTTGTAGCATGTCACAGAACCGACCAATTTATACAAGATTAAGTACGGATGTTCCGCTAATACGTTGACACTTTCGTATACTTTTTGTCTTATATAAACCCTGTAGTCTCAACGAAATCACGAAGGATTTTAAACCAACTTGCAACGAACCAAGATCGTAGTAATTCAAAGATAACCACATCGCTTGTACAACATTTTACCAATAATCTACATAGATTAAATATATCGGAGTACACTTTAGTTATTACAAACCAGAATGTAAGGTAGCGGAAGAAGCATAGTTTTAAAACAAAACCATAGTTTAAGGTTTACATTGCGGTTTATAGTCAAATCCCACAAAAGCATTTGAGATGAGATATAAGAGATGACCTTGCCCATGGTCTACTCCTCCGTAGTGGGATACAGTTCCAACTTGTCGCCACAATAAAGAGGCTTATGATCTGCAACAAGTGGGAATAAAACCCTGAGTACTCAATTGTACTCAACAAGACTTACCCGTCTTAAACCAGAAATAAAGACTCCAAGGATTATGCAAGGCTATTATAGGTGGAGTTGGCTTACTCATTTTGCATAAAAAGCTTTAAGTGATAAGAGTAAGCATGTTGTTATTAGCATCAAGTTAATCTTCATTAACCTGTTATCTAGGTTTGCACCTGTGCTAAACAAGCAAGGAGAAGAGAATTACATAACCATATCAGGTTCATCAATAGCTATATTGTGAAGTTCCATTAACCATCCAAACAACTTATTGTTTTCAAGTATGGAGATAATCCTGTCAAAGCATCTCACTATCCAGGAGACGATGGCGATTCGAATCGATTACAACCACTGGGAAAAACCTAACACCAACCAGGCATGCTTTGCAAGAGCTGACAAGTCACCGTTGGTACAACTCGGGAATCACGGATCCGAACGGCGCCTCACTTTAGGGTCGCCACCATGCCATGAGTCGGGAATTATAACACCCGCCTCTGGACTTACGGGACATGACTTCCCACACCGACATACCACGCGGATATGCCAATGGATCGGGAATTATAACACCGTCGGCGAGTGAGCACTTGATACTCTTCGCGATCCGGCCTAAGTCGAGCTACTAGGCTTTCGCGGCGGACACACCCTTCGGACACCGGCTAAGTGTTAGGGTCTGGGCGTTCAACATGACTAGGAAAGGCTCCATTCCTTGTATGTGATTAATCGGTATGACGGTTCGCTTGATTCTGAGTTCCTTGACCCCGTGACGTCACGTTCCGCCTTACCGTCGATTTACATCCATATGGTTATTTCCACGATAGCACATATAGCCAACCGTGAACCATTATCCTAATTCTCGCAAGTGATCGTTAGTCACTTGACTTCTCCGATTTAAGCATGGCTAAGCGAGATGCTACGGTATCATATCATTAGGATTTCAAGGATGATAACTGGACAAGGAATGATATATATGCAAAGCAATGGTTCCGATTCAATTCCTAGAACTTAATGCAACAATCATAAAGCATTTAGTAATTATAAAAGTTAGGAAGTTAAAATGCTCTTAGGGCTTGCACTGGATAACATAATATCGCATTAAGTTAAGATTCCATCTTTAGTCATTGATCAACCATCATCTTTAGGATTGTCACCACAACACCGTCTTTTGGTACGGCTTCGACGTCCTTTCGTCGATCCATCGCACTCGCCAAAACAACTATACGCAATTAATGATGCATGTTTTAGTTCAACGAGCTCATGTCATGATGCATTATGATACATTTATGATGGCATAAAAGATTACAAACTTGAGCACACTTTCATCCATGCTAAAGTTGCAAACCAACACAACCAACTTAACACTAGTATCTAGGATTACACATGTAAAGTTTCTCTAGTTAAAATAAATCAGCAGATCAAGATAATTCATACTAAATCACTATACTTCTATTCTCAAGATCCTTCATCGGGTTAAGGCAATTAAGACTACTCGCATGAAATAATATTTATCAACAAGGGTAGAACTACAACCTATACATAAACTGTATAGAAAAATCTACAAAAATTACAGTAGCTTCCTCATGCTTAGTAAAGCCTACCATAAAAATCTCATCTCAATTTGACCAACCAATTGGCCTACACAAGAATAACAAACGGCAGGGCAGATTGACCCTAAAAATACTTTGTACTACAAAGTATTCCAAACCATAGCTTCTATCATATCATTAGCTATCTCATAGCATAAAAATGATCTATAAAAAATTATCAAACCCAAACTAGACTTATACAAAGCATTTATGAATTATTCCAAGAATAGTCCTTTTATCACACTTGAACTACAACTTTATATTCTTACATAACAAGTGATCATGAAACACATCTCACTACATGCATATGTCAACACAAGATGAATAAGACATGCATCACATTTTTCGGAGCTACCAAAAATTATTTATGAATTTCTTTAGATAACAAGCAAGTAAGCAATTAAATAGATCTACACAGAAAAGTTCTACAAACACATCCAATCATATTTTATATGCATAGAGCATTCCATAATAAAAATACTGCAAGTTGATTCACTCAAATCGGACAAGTGTTCTAGGAAATATGAATTTTACAAGTTTAAAACTATTTTCTGGAAAAGAATAAAGCAAAGGAAAAAGGAAAAAAGCTTCCTGGGCCGATTGAGCTGGCTCAGCCCAGCTCGGTCCGTGGTGCGGCGTGTGCGTGTGGCCCATGCGGCGGCGCGGCCCGGGGCGGTGAAGACGCGGCGGCCCAAGCATGGGCGGCAGTGAGCCCGGTAGGCCGTGCGCGAGCGGCCACGGTGCGAGCGGAGGCCGGCCCAAAGGTACGAGCAGGCCGGCCCAATATGGCCCGCCTCGGCCTAGTCCAGGCATCTTAGCATAATGGCGCCGGGTTTTTAGGAAATTACAACTTGATCTAAAACACTATTTAACTGAGTCATGGCTGTTTGCACCTAGGTCCCCGAGCTTAATCAAATTTACAAAACCACGTCCTCGCGAATCCCTACAGTGAAACGACGGCCGGGCTGGCGTGATCTCGTAGTCGGCGAGGTCCCCGGCCCTGAGCTCAGATCCTAGACATTCTACGTGACCTAGCTAGGTGACTGATGGTGGCGCCGAGGCGGCGGAGGCACTAGGGCGAGCTCAGTGGCGCGCAAGGCGGAACGGTGGCGTGGCGGCACGGCTGCAGAGCTCACCGGAGTTCTTCCGGCGAGCGCGGAACGAGCACTCGACCTTATGCGACCTCGCGGACGCGATGCGCGTGCTAAGAAAAACAGCGCACGGCCCTAACAACGACAGCTACTAGCGCGGCGGCTAGCATGGCGGTTGCGGCGTCGCAGCATATGACGGCGACGTGGTATCGGCGCGGTTTGGCAAAATTGATGGAACAGAAGGCTTCAGGAAACCGTCGCGACGCTGGTGCTCACCTTGGTTGAGGCTGAGATGGAGCCGGAAGGCAAGGTCGACGACGACAGTAGGTTCGGCGGTGAGTTCCGACACGGCCATCGCGTCCCGACGTCACCTGCGCACCACTGACCCAACGAAGGAGAGCAGGAGGGGCAGAAGACGATGACGATCATGATGGCGAAGACTATAACGAAAAAGCGACGCTGGATGGAGTTGCCACCGGCGCGGTCGGCCATGTCAGGCTCGGACCGGCGGCGAGGAAAAATGATGGAGCATGCGCGGTCCAGACAGCGAGACAAGGCGCAAGGGGGCTCAATCGACGCGCAAGCTCGTGGCGGCGCCTTTGGGAAGATGACACGGACGGTGGTCCGTGGTGGCGGGGAATTTGACGACGATGGCGCAAGGCGCGCTCGGGAGCGGCACGCAGCGGGAAAGGAGAAGGGAAACCGTCCCTCCTCGGCCTTTAAGGCGGTACCAACGACACGAGGATGATCGACGCGGCGGTGAAGCTTCTCGCACGGCGCGCGCGGCACGACCTCCGGCAAGGCGGCATGGGCACGGCGGAGTCGATGAACGAGAGGGAAGAAGATGAAGGTGACGTCATCGCTACCGTTCACAATATTTACCGATTGCCCGCACGCCCGTATTTTGCAAATATCACCGATTCTTGAATAGGACTTGAAAATCTCCAAAAAAGACTTTTTACTCAAAATTTCATTTCCAACATTTTTCTCAATATGGACTTTTGCCAAAAGTGTCTATTTTTTTGAATTGGGGTTTAAAATTCAAATACTTTACCATAATCATAGCACAATGCCATTAACTAAATAAATGATGCTTATGCCCATGTAATGTAATGCAATTATGCTAGCATAACACTGGGGTGTTACAGTCCTCCCCCTTAAATAAATCTCGTCCCGAGATTTGGTAAGAAAAGTTATTTAAGGTAAGAGAAGCAATGTCACCCCGACCTAAGACAATGATAGTAGAAAGCTACTAGGTTTGACCACGAGAGAGGGTAGCTTGGTCATAACAACTTTCCGATACTTGTTCTTCGTAGAAAGTTTTTGTCTGAAGAATTTCCTTCATTGACCCTCATGAAGTGTTGATACCTTGGAAGGAGTTCAAGAGACCACGACTCCAAATACTTGTCCTCTTTGTCTTTGGTGATACCTCATGTCATCTGCGTCCATTGGGTACATAGCGGAGGTGATACTTAACTTCGTCAACTCATTGTTCGCAAAGATCCTTGTATAAAGGTGTCCATATCCAAGCGATGACAATCATCTTAGTTAAATCCGATGCAACCCCTTGGATAAAAACACTGATTGGTGAAGCCATACACTACCACGAAGGTTAAACATTGTTATATTATGAAATTTCAACAACTTACAGGCGAAACTTTTCTCATAACTATTTCTTTCCTCAACAAATTCTCAAAGTCATTGAACATTTTGCATTTCTCAAAAGGTTGAGAGAGTTCACAAAGTTTGACGACATTTTTCCCCAGCGTTTGAGTCACTTCATTAAGCCTTCATGTAGGTGAGCAGTTAGTTGTCTCTTAATACTAAAAGTTCTAAGGCTTCAACTCTTGTATCAAACAATTATTGTTGTTGCCGATGCAGATGACCATTCTCGAAGTTAGCCGAAAGGATTTACACCTAAAAGGGTCGATTTAACAATTGATCACTATCTATTCATCTAGCGATTGAGAACTGGGATGAACAATCACGAGCACAAGGAATAATTTATGAAGAAAGATTTCTCTTGACCCGTGTCTATCTAATAGCTTGTCCAACTTGAGTGTTGTGTGCACCCTTTTGCGTCAATAGAAATGACACATATTCAACCAATGATAAGATTTCTCATGGAAACGGTCAATAGTCACTTATCTACCATCTCTTGTAGTCTTAATGTTTATGTCAATGACCCATTTTGTTCGAAGATTATCTTCTTTGCAATTCTAGAAGAAAGTTTCATTACAATTGGTCCAACAAGACCTCTGATCGACTTAAGAAGATAAACAAGGAGGAGTCATGATAAGATAACATATTGGTGTATTTTCCATAATGGATCATGACTAAAACCACAATACCGGCAAGTGCGAGCAAAGACACTTACGGTCGGCCGCCACGGGGAGGCTCTCGGTTTCGTCGCGGCACCATTAGTTATTAATCACGACACCATTACAGAACTTACAATCAACATGAGATTCCACATGACATGGACAGATCTTGCATGGGTAAGTGTCATGTGCAAGACTAGTTAAAATAGCCATGATGATCACAAGATTAAAAAAATAACAAGGATAAAATGAAAGAACAGTTATGGCACAAGACGACATGGATACATCCCGTGCCAACCTGGGCTTGTGACTAGATATAATGCCATCAAGGAGTTCAAGTATGAATTTCCCCGATAGGTTAGAAGAGTATGGTTACCTTAGTTGCGAGCTATAGTGGCTCAAGCTCACAAACCTCGATACCTCGCGCGCGCCTAACGTAAAACTTGGGTGACCCGGACACACAAGAGACTCTAGGTTCCGTCATGCACTGTGGTTACGTAACACGGCACCACTATAGGACACAACAGCAAGTAACCCACGTTTTGTAAGATTGAGAATGTAACCACGATTTAAAGTTAGTCACAATCACAAGGCGGTTAGGAATTCGAAGAACAACTTTGAATCCCTAAGAAGTATTGACAAGAGGACATCACGCTAACTATAGACTATAAGGGATCACGATCATAGGCTTGGGTAACGTTTAAGCCTTGACACTAACACCGCACGTGTGATTCGGGGTTTCCGACGATGTTTCCAAGTCATGGGTCATGGTACCTTAGAGGACACAATCATAGTGATATTTGAGGAAGATTTTCGTTGTTAAACGACACCAAAGAGGCTGACATGGTTCGGATTTGAGAGGAGTCAATGCATGACATAATTATCAACCGAATCAAGGAGTTGTACCAGGCTTTGGTTTTGAGGTGACGATGTATATCAAGGTACATCTACTAAGTCCCAAAGATTAGGAACCTATGGAGTAAATATTACCAAATGGTTAGTAAATCATATATTGTTATTCACGCTAGAGATATTGCCCTTCTTGTTGTCTTCATTTAAGACAGTTGCTTCGTTGTTCTTTCCAGCTCAGTATTGAATTCCTCTGGCCTCTCACGCCTCACAACAGAAGCATGATGGATAGCAATATTCATGAGTTATCAATGCCATCTATGTAGGAGTAAGTCTTCATTTAAACGAACATAGCACCGATAGCGGATGTTGTTACTCTTAGCTTTATCTGTACCATGAACTAGGGCAAACCCATTAAGTTGACTCCACACCACAAGATATGGGTCACCTTTTGGAAGCACTAGCCATAGCAGGAACAACTCTTTTGAAAATTATTTTAAAAATGTCTCTAGGAGCTTGGTAGACTATTACAGTATCACTATTTTACGGTGTCTTTCCGTGTGCCATAAAGAATCTGCCATACCAATCAGGCTTAGGCATCGCTCTATTTAGAACCACTACTATGTCAACTGTAACAAGGCCTTGATTCTTAAGTTATTGCTACTGGCTCCATTGATTTCAAGGTTTTGTATCTTCTGGATGACAACATAGAATAAAAATTCTCTGTAGTAGCGAAGGAATGCAGAACTTCATTAGGAACTTCTTAATACAATGTGACTCTCTAGTTACAATTTGATGATTTGAAACTCTTCCTCTGGTGGACCTTGTGAGCAGTACGCTTCATATGGACCATTTGACCAAGACTACAACTCTCATGGGACGACAATTGTCAAAAAGAGAGAATCAATTTGGAGGAGAGAGAGCAATGCAATGACATGACATGAGCATTTCAATATGATGCATGCACGATCCGTACGTCCTCACAATCCTAACTTTGATTCTGACGTTCTAGACGGTGGCATACATACGTTCTCTCATATATCGAAACTAGTCGAACTAACGTGAGCGTTGTTAGTATACCTGCAGAAAAATTTCTCATTTCAGCCCAACAGTTCCCAATATAACACACAAGGAAAGCAGGAACATATTTTACGCACCCCCCTCCATCTATGCATATTCCAAATATACATAGATGTAGGTGCACGATACCCAAATCATCGTCAGAAGACGGCATCACCAAGAATGGCGGAAAACACCCTCACATGCGGACATCCATATAAACACGCTCTCGGCATGTAAATACTTCAGTACCATATAAGCACTCCCCTAGATCGGCGTTTGTCCGATCATGCTCTCACAACTCACCTTACCTTAGCGACGATTCAAACATTAACACTAACGACATATATGACTAATTCATATATGAAGGTTACCACCACCATTAGACCACAGGGTAACTATTGCGGTCAAGTTATCACTCTTCATGCAAAGGCGTCGATGCAATATTTAAATTCCCCCAAGTTAGCACTTAACTAAGCCACCTATAAGTCCTTATATGGGCATAAAGGATATGAACACGGCAACCATTAGGTTTGAAATTAAGTTTTCACAAAAACTTATGTTTTAATACGCAAATGACGTGTTTAGTGCTGAACCATGCTCCGATGCCAACCGTCATTAACCGACCAATTTATACAAGGTTAAGTACGAGATGTCCCCGCTAATACGTTGACACTCGTATACTTTGTCTTATATAAACCCGGTAGTCTAACGAAATCACGAAGGATTTCAAACCAACTTGCAACGAACCAAGATCGTAGTAATTCAGCATAACCACATCGCTTGTACAACATTTTACCAATAATCTACATAGATTAAATATATCGGAGTACACTTTAGTTATTACAAACCAGAATGTAAGGTAGCGGAAGAAGCATAGTTTTAAAACAAAACCATAGTTTAAGGTTTACATTGCCAGTTTATAGTCAAATCCCACAAAAGCATTTGAGATGAGATATAAGAGATGACCTTGCCCATGGTCTACTCCTCCCGTAGTGGGATACAGTTCCAACTTGTCGCCACAATAAAGAGGCTTATGATCTGCAACAAGTGGGAATAAAACCCTGAGTACTCAATTGTACTCAACAAGACTTACCCGTCTTAAACCAGAAATAAAGACTCCAAGGATTATGCAAGGCTATTATAGGTGGAGTTGGCTTACTCATTTTGCATAAAAAGCTTTAAGTGATAAGAGTAAGCATGTTGTTATTAGCATCAAGTTAATCTTCATTAACCTGTTATCTAGGTTTGCACCTGTGCTAAACAAGCAAGGAGAAGAGAATTACATAACCATATCAGGTTCATCAATAGCTATATTGTGAAGTTCCATTAACCATCCAAACAACTTATTGTTTTCAAGTATGGAGATAATCCTGTCAAAGCATCTCACTATCCGGAGACGATGGCGATTCGAATCGATTACAACCCACTGGGAAAAACCTAACACCAACCAGGCATGCTTTGCAAGAGCGGCTGAAGTCACCGTTGGTACAACTCGGGAATCACGGATCCGAACGGCGCCTCACTTTAGGGTCGCCACCATGCCATGAGGTCGAATTATAACACTTTTGCCTCGGACTTACGGACAT
The DNA here is from genome assembly GCA_018135685.1 of Themeda triandra. Taxonomy (NCBI): domain Eukaryota; kingdom Viridiplantae; phylum Streptophyta; class Magnoliopsida; order Poales; family Poaceae; genus Themeda; species Themeda triandra. Next base: position 206,857 of record JAENPR010000508.1, read on the forward strand.
GACTTCCCACACCGACATACCACGCCGGATATGCCAATGGATCAGGAATTATAACACCTGTCGGCGAGTGAGCACTTGATACTCTTCGCGATCCGGCCTAAGTCGAGCTACTAGGCTTTCGCGGCGGACACACCCTTCCGGACCAGCTAAGTGTTAGGCTGCGTTCAACATGACTAGGAAAGGCTCCATTCCTTGTATGTGATTAATCGGTATGACGGTTTGCTTGATTACAGAGTTCCCTGACCCTGTGACGTCCACGTTCCGCCTTACCGTCGATTTACATCCATATGGTTATTTCCACGATAGCACATATAATAGCTTGTGAACCATTATCCTAATTCTCGCAAGTGATCGTTAGTCACTTGACTTCTACCGTTTAAGCATGGCTAAGCAGATGCTACGGTATCATATCATTAGGATTTCAAGGATGATAACTGGACAAGGAATGATATATATGCAGCAATGGTTCCGATTCAATTCCTAGAACTTAATGCAACAATCATAAAGCATTTAGTAATTATAAAAGTTAGGAAGTTAAAATGCTCCGGGGCTTGCCTGGATAACATAATATCGCATTAAGTTAAGATTCCATCTTTAGTCATTGATCAACCATCATCTTTAGGATTGTCACCACAACACCGTCTTTTGGTACGGCTTCGACGTCCTTTCGTCGATCCATCGCACTCGCGAAACAACTATACGCAATTAATGATGCATGTTTTAGTTCAACGAGCTCATGTCATGATGCATTATGATACATTTATGATGGCATAAAAGATTACAAACTTGAGCACACTTTCATCCATGCTAAAGTTGCAAACCAACACAACCAACTTAACACTAGTATCTAGGATTACACATGTAAAGTTTCTCTAGTTAAAATAAATCAGCAGATCAAGATAATTCATACTAAATCACTATACTTCTATTCTCAAGATCCTTCATCAGGGTTAAGGCAATTAAGACTACTCGCATGAAATAATATTTATCAACAAGGGTAGAACTACAACCTATACATAAACTGTATAGAAAAATCTACAAAAATTACAGTAGCTTCCTCATGCTTAGTAAAGCCTACCATAAAAATCTCATCTCAATTTGACCAACCAATTGGCCTACACAAGAATAACAAACGACAGGGCAGATTGACCCCTAAAAATACTTTGTACTACAAAGTATTCCAAACCATAGCTTCTATCATATCATTAGCTATCTCATAGCATAAAAATGATCTATAAAAAATTATCAAACCCAAACTAGACTTATACAAAGCATTTATGAATTATTCCAAGAATAGTCCTTTTATCACACTTGAACTACAACTTTATATTCTTACATAACAAGTGATCATGAAACACATCTCACTACATGCATATGTCAACACAAGATGAATAAGACATGCATCACATTTTTCGGAGCTACCAAAAATTATTTATGAATTTCTTTAGATAACAAGCAAGTAAGCAATTAAATAGATCTACACAGAAAAGTTCTACAAACACATCCAATCATATTTTATATGCATAGAGCATTCCATAATAAAAATACGCAAGTTGATTCACTCAAATCGGACAAGTGTTCTAGGAAATATGAATTTTACAAGTTTAAAACTATTTTCTGGAAAAGAATAAAGCAAAGGAAAAAGGAAAAAAGCTTCCTGGGCCGATTGAGCTGGCTCGGCCCAGCTCGGTCCGTGGTGCGGCGCGTGCGTGTGGCCCATGCGCTGGCGAGCGGCCCAGCGGCGGTGCAGCACGCGGGCGGCCCAGCATGGGGCAGGCAGGCCCAGTAGCTGTGCGCGCGAGCGGCCCACAGTGCGAGCAGGCCGGCCCAAAGGTACGAGCAGGCCAGCCCAATATGGCCCGCCTCGGCCTAGTCTGGGCATCTTAGCATAATGGCGCCCGGGTTTTTAGGAAATTACAACTTGATCCAAAACACTATTTAACTGAGTCATGGCTGTTTGCACCTAGGTCCCCGAGCTTAATCAAATTTACAAAACCACGTCCTCGCGAATCCCTACAGTGAAACGACGGCCGGGCTGGCGTGATCTCGTCGTCGGCGAGGTCCCCGGCCCTGAGCTCAGATCCTAGACATTCTACATGACCTAGCTAGGTGACTGATGGTGGCGCCGAGGCGGCGGAGGCACTAGGGCGAGCTCAGTGGCGCGCAAGGCGGAACGGTGGCGTGGCGGCACGGCTGCAGAGCTCACCGGAGTTCTTCCGGCGAGCGCGGAACGAGCACTCGACCTTATGCGACCTCGCGGACGCGATGCGCGTGCTAAGAAAAACAGCGCACGGCCCTAACAACGACAGCTACTAGCGCGGCGGCTAGCATGGCGGTTGCGGCGTCGCAGCATATGACGGCGACGTGGTATCGGCGCGGTTTGGCAAAATTGATGGAACAGAAGGCTTCAGGAAACCGTCGCGACGCTGGTGCTCACCTTGGTTGAGGCTGAGATGGAGCCGGAAGGCAAGGTCGACGACGACAGTAGGTTCGGCGGTGAGTTCCGACACGGCCATCGCGTCCCGACGTCACCTGCGCACCACTGACCCAACGAAGGAGAGCAGGAGGGGCAGAAGACGATGACGATCATGATGGCGAAGACTATAACGAAAAAGCGACGCTGGATGGAGTTGCCACGGCGCGGTCGGCCATGTCGAGCTCGGGCCGGCGGCGGAAAAATGATGGAGCATGCGCGGTCCGACAGCGAGACAAGGCGCAAGGGGGCTCAATCGACGCGCAAGCTCGTGGCGACGCTGCTGGGAAGATGACACGGACGGTGGTCTTGTGGTGGCGGGGAATTTGACGACGATGGTGCACGGCGGCGCTCGGGAGCGGCACGGCGGGCAGGGAAAGAGAAGGGGAAACCGTCCTCCTCGGCCTTTAAGGCGGCACCAGCGACACGAGGACGGTCGACACGCGGCGGTGAAGCTTCTCGCACGGGCGCGCGCTGGGGCACGGCCTCCGGCAAGGCGGCATGGGCACGGCGGCGTCGATGAACAGAGAGGGAAGAAGATGAAAGTGACGTCATTGCTACTGTTCACAATATTTACCGAATTGCCACTGCCCGTATTTTGCAAATATCTCCAAATTCTTGAATAGAACTTGAAAATCTCCAAAAAGACTTTTTACTCAAAATTTCATTTCCAACATTTTTCTCAATATGGACTTTTGCCAAAAGTGTCTATTTTTTGAATTGGGGTTTAAAATTCAAATACTTTACCATAATCATAGCACAATGCCATTAACTAAATAAATGATGCTTATGCCCATGTAATGTAATGCAATTATGCTAGCATAACACTGGGGTGTTACATAGCATCTATGCTCAAATGAGGCCTACAACCTTCAAGGAATCCATCAATGCATGGTTTCAGGCACAGAAAAAACGGTGGAAATATATCTCACCATCTACCTCCAGGACATCAATCTCAACGCCACTCCCAGGCATCTGCTTCATCACCTCAGCCTTCCACCTAAATAGTAGCTCAAAGCTATCTGACCATTTCCCATAAATCACTTCAAGAGCTCTTTTTTTCCCCCATTGTACAGTGTCATATCCAATTGTACACTTATGCAATGGATTTGTCTCCAACCTCGTTCTTAGATCCTTAGTACCAAGGGTTGGTTCAACTCTAAGGATATCCACAACCCTGTCAGTTACCCACTTTAAACTTGGAGTTGTAACTTCAATCCTCTGGCTTGACACACAATCCTTAGTACTAACACCGTTTGCTGAGCTTTGTTGAGGCCAAGACTAGAGACAAAATGGTCCCTCGAAATGTATTGACTGAGACTGACCGTCGTGGTCACCTAGGACGATTACTGGCAGCGCACAGTGGACCATGTAGTAGTATAGTCTCTCCGTCCCATTGAAGATGTCTCCCGGGAAACGTGTTTGTGAGAGGGGCACGGATTTCCAACGACATCTTCAATGGGACGGAGGGAGTATGCTAGTAGTACTAAGCAGGAGTACAAAACAGTTTTTTTTTTTTTAAAAAAAGCAGGAGTATAAAACAGGTCACGCGAGGAGAGAGTTGTACTCGATCGTATATGCCAATACTTGATTTGATTTAGAACTGAACAAATAGCACTGTACTGCAAACCAACAGCAACTTTAATCCGATTGTGTAAGCTTCGCTTTCTGTTTATTGTTGCGTCCGTATGCAGTGGTTGGATTGCATTGCATTGCATGGGCCATGGACACTCAAACCTCAAGCTACGCTAAATAAAGCCACTAGGCTATCTCTACTTGGTGAACAGGTGAAGCTAAAGCAAAAGATTAAGCCCCCTTTTTCTTTGCTTTGCTTTGCATTGCTCCCGGCCTGTCTGCCTGTCTGTCTGTCCCTGTCGTCTTATTGATAACAAATATCGGGTGGCACTAATGATGGCGCTAATGACTGCTGGCCTGTCACTGATGTACGTGTGTGCTGTCTGCGCTAATGACCACACCAACGTACTACGACGCTGAATCTCCGCCCGGAATTTTCGCTTTTGTTCAATTCGACACACCAGCTTGTATTGAGCCTTTGTCATGCATTCATTCAATTCAGCAGATGTTTACCTGTGCTGCTGTAGGTACGTAGTCCGAGTTCTGGCAGAACAAAATCGACCCTACTGTACACCACATCTACTGTACTTTTACCCCTCAGCTCGTATTAACCTTTTTTTTTTAATACTAGCTCTGATCAACTAGTGCACCTGCTCGAGCACTCAGCGTCTCAGCTCGTAAAGTTTCGGTTTGTTTTTATCTACTGATGATCATGCCACTAATGCGTAATCGTCAGCTTTACTAGTTCACGGCCTAAATGCTCATCAGCTAGCGGCCGGCCGTTTTCTCTATTCTATACTAGGAGTACTATACTTACTCGGTCATCATCACATGCCTGGGTGATTGGGGCCGGAGTGCAGAAGCAGGGTTTTTTTTTTTTTTTTTTTTTTTTTTTTTTTTTTTTTTTTTTTTTTTTTTTTTTTTTTTTTTTTTTAAGTGGAGTACTGGAGTGAGAGCTTTGAGTTCGGATGTGCTCCACTTTCGACCGTCGAAGGTGCAATTTGGGCCGGCCTGGCATCCGAACTCGGACCGTGATCCTATATATAGCAAAGACAAGAGAGACACCGCGAGCCGCTTTCGGCTCTCTGCCTTCCGACGGTTGATTTCAATTTCATTCATAATTACTGTCCGTAATATGAGAAGCGACCCCAGCGACACAGTTAAAAGTAGATAATTTGAGGATAGAATTACGACCAAACTAATTAACTAGCATGATGTGTACGTTAGGTTTAATTTTCTAACCAACTAGTGAAGAAATGTTGCAACTTTGAGTTGTTCCTATTTTTTCCTATATAATAATTTCATACCATTTAATATGGTGCCACATAGGACATTTTGTTGATTTACCAATAACAATATAAAGGAAAAGAGATGAGGGAACTACAAGAAACATGACTCATTCAAGATACTGCACAGAAATCAAAATTTAAGGAGTAAAATGCACCATGGGTACTTAAACTATTGGGGTAGTATCGTAAGATCTTTCAAGCTGAAAAAGCTACCACCTAGGTACTCAAACTATTGGATAGTATCATCTGGGTACTTAAACTATAAAAGCTCTCGCCTGGGTACTTAAACTATTGGCCAGTACCATCGGAAAAGTGCCGAATAGGAATTAAGGAGGAAAATGAATTTTTTTTTATTTTCTAAAAATTGATGAATAGCATTGGGAAACTGGAATTTGTTATTTTTGTAAAAACATAATTAGAGCTCCAAAAATTCTAAAAATTTTTATGTAGCCTCTCCATGATGTACTTTACCTACGAAAAATATAAAACTTGAAAAATGAGTTGTTTTGTATGTTTAAAAATTACCTATTTTAATCTGACTTTTATTTTAATTATTAAAATTCATGGAAGTTCATTTATTAATTAAAAGAGGTAATTTTTAAATATACAAAACTATTTATTTTTCAAGTTTCATATTTTTCTTAGGTAGAGTACATCATGGAGAGGCTACATATTTTTTTAGAATTTTTGGAGCTCTAATTATGTTTTTTACAAAAATAACAAATTTCAGCGCTATTCATCAATTTTTAGAAAATAAAAAAGAATCAAAATTCATTTTTCAGCGCTCTGGCGTGCCAACGGTAATGCACAATAGTTTAAGTACCTGCCAGTGGGAGCTTTTATAGTTGAGTACCCAGATGATACTATCCCAATAGTTTGAGTATGCAGTGATAGTTTCGCCCCGAAAGATTCTAGATGATACTACCCCAATAGTTTAAGTACTCAGAATGCATTTTACTCAAATTTAAGAGTTACATGAAATCCATTAGAATGGACATCGTCATAGATACAAGACAGAATAAGAGACGGGTCATAGGATATTTCCCAGCAGCTGGCTGCTTTTGTGTAGTACTATTTTCAAATCACATTGAACCTTACTATTGGCTTTTCTGCTATTCCAAATGGAAATGGATGTTAAGGGAGACATTTTATATCAATTTCAAGAGAGATAAAATAGAGAGATTATGTTTCATAGTTGTTTTAAACAATCCTCTTACAGTTTTCACATAGTGCATAGGTCACCACAGCTTTCCAAAGCTCTTGTAGCACAAACATTTTTTTAAACCTCACAAGTGAATGAAAACAGACCTCAAGGCTCATTGGTCAGCACCGTGGTAGGTAGTGGTGTAACAAGGAAAAAAAAGGTACGAGGCAGAGCAGCGCACCCCGTTCCATGTATATCCATCTGCGCATGGCCCACACACAGGTGCGAGGAGGCCTGGGCACCAGAGCAGCGCACGGCCTTGAGGAGCCGATTTCAATGATGGGCCGGGCCAGATCGCCGCCGCTCAGCGCCTGGCTCGATTGGCCTGCCTCTTTTCCTCCCAAGCAAATTCATTTGAACTCAGAGCCCACCTCAGCCCACTTCTCTGTCATAGATTTTTTTTTTTTGACAAGAATCTGTCATAGAATTTGGATCTATGCCTTTCATCATCAAGTCAAGAAAGAAACTTTCTGGTCTTTGTCCTGTGTGTATACATGGACCTGCAAATGCAATGCGCCGTGGACCGTGGAGTGGACCTTTTTTTTTATCGAATATGCAAAAGACTTGCGCATCTTTGTAATTAAGTAGAAGAGAATGTTTTACAACGGTACCAGGGTGGAAACAAGATTTTAAACACGTCATGCCACCTCCGGTTAGAACCAACAGAAACACAAGCCAACAGAAGAAAAGGAAGAAGCCCCCCACCACACCAACAACACAAGGCCCAAGGAGGCTAGCAGGGGCAGGGCTCGACGTCGGAGGAGCATCGTGGGTGCATCAACGGAACCTTCAGGAAGGGGATGACGCCCGCAGACGCCAATTTCATTGGGACATGCTCCCGTGGGATCTTTCGATCTCGTGCTTGCTGCGGCAGTGGCGGTCGAGGAACAGCGGAGACGACGCCTTCAAGAAGGTGGTGACGATCCTCGCCACTATCGCTGGCCCTAGGCCCTCGGCCTGAGGCCATGGTTTTTCACCTGTACTGCCCTAGGTTGCCGCTGCCGCCAACGCCGTCGCTAGATTTCTTCGTGGTGTCCGCCGCCGGTGCCGAAAAACGGAATGGTCGTGGTGAGGGGAGAAGCGCTGGCGCATGGGTACCGCCAGGACGGTCGTGGCTCACCGCCGGAGCAGGTGGGAGCCCAGTCGACCGCTGGTCACCGCCACAACACTCACCCTGAGTGGTGGCGGGGAGGCGCCGTCGAACGGCCGAGGCCCAACGCCCACAGCCCGGGAGGGGGGGGGGGGCAAAGCACGCTTGCGGTAGCACTGGCCCCGGTCAAGAACGCGGGGAGGCCGAGCAGGGCCGACCAGCCGTCCTGCCACCCACCCTAGAGACCTGAGATTGGCCCCCATTGATATAAAGAAAATGAGATCATTGACCGACTAACAGAGTGCAATACACTGAACAGGATCTGGCTTTTGGTCCAGCCCCATCGGCAAGGAACTTATTACAGGATCGCACTAATCATCTCTCCTTCTAATAAGATATACATAAAGTAGAAGCGTAAAGCCTAAGTACTTAGCATTTCTTACTAGCTACACATCCGTTTTGGTTAGGATAGGATTCTACTCAACTACTGCGCAATGAGCAGCAATCGTTGGACTCGAAGGGACCAGCGCCGCTAGCTAGTCCAGGTCAGTCTTCTCCTTCTAACAATACATTATACTGGCTAGTAACAATGGATGCTGGGGTTAGGTGACTAATAAGTGATGATTAGGGACGGGGTACTTAAAAGTCAGTCGTGTCAATGTTTATTGTTTGCTAGAGGAAAGGTGAGCAGCAGCATGTAAATGAAACCGTAGGGGCGCACTGCGCTCGGTGTGAAGAGAATTTGTCTTTCGGTGCACATTGCGGTGGTGGGAGGATAAGTCAACAGTCATTTTTACATTCTTAATATCGAGACAGTAACAAAAGTGAAAGCAAAAAGTGCCGAGTGTTAGATGTATATGTATTTTCTTTTTTGATGTTGAGATGTATATGTATTTTCCTAGAGGGGTTTTACCATGATCACTCATGAATGTCATTTATATATACCATTGTGTTGTTAATTGATACAAGACAGAACAAGCTCCAAATCACACAGCATTCAACAGATAAACTAATGCTCAAGTGAAAATTAAAATGATTATTTGCCAGCATCATAGATCAATTAAGACAAAAGCTGTTGGAACACAGTTCCGGCGGGTTTAGTATTCAATCGTAATTACAATTACAATGCTAGAGTGTGAAGAGCAGAAACTCTTCCACTCCGGCCGATCTGACTTACAGCGGGACCGGGGCTCCTTTTATAGCCGTCCGGCTCCCCAATATGAAAAGACATTACAACCCCAAAGGGGAGGAGACGGGGAAACCCTAATTTTAAGACTCGCGGTGGGGTCGGCGGGGGCAAGATCGTCCGCCGTTGCGGCGATGGGCCTGCTTGGGCCCTTCACGGGCCTCCTAGGCGTGTGATGTCCTCCTCGCTCTGGGCCGCCGACGGGCCGCCTCTTGGGCCACCGGATGTCTCCGCTCCCGTCCCGCCGTCTCCGCCGCCCGCCGGGGTATCTCCGCTCCGGGATCGGAGGCTTGCGCCTCCGTCCGGTGCCTCCGCCGGTGGCCGGAGACCGTGGGTCTCCGCCTCCGCTCGCTACCTCCGCTCGGAGGCGAGGTCGAGGATGCCGGCTGTTGTCTCCGGATGGTGACCGGAGACCTTCTCGGGCGCATTCCGGCATGGTCTCCGCCGGCGGTCCCAATACCTCCGCTCGGAGGCACGAGGTCGGGATGCCGGCTGTTGTCTTCGGATGGTGACCGGAGACCTTCTCGAGCGCAGGCCGGCATGGTCTCCGCCGGCGGTCCCAACCTCCGATCCAAACTGCGTAACAAGCAAAGACAACCGTAGTAAACAAGATAAATGGGGGTCAATTGACCGTAGGCTCATGCCATGTCTCCGCCTTAGATGCCTTTTCCCAACATTCCCCTTTGAGGGTTAGGTCCGCGGAGCGGGCCCGGCCATCAACTCTTGGCTTGATCAGCGGAGACCATGGCCCCCCCCCCTGGCTCGCCTTTGGTGGACGGAGACTTCAGGGTCCGAAAAAGGTTTTCTCTCTTTTGCCTTCTCTCTCTTTTTCTGGCCGTTGGATCCGGGTTTTGCGGTTTTTTCGACCGTTGGATTTTTTACCGTTGGTGTGGGGGGATGTCCTCCCCCATGACCGGCCGTCCGGCCACTATAAAAGGGGAGGGGCGGTAATAGTTTTTTACCCCAATTTGTGGTTTTCTATTCGCTCTCTCGTGCCACCTCCGCATACGACGGTTGCCTCCGATTTCCATCGTGGCACCTCCGCTGCGTCGCACTTGTCTCCGCCACCGCTACACCGGTCCTTATTCCCGGTTTCAGAGAGTGAAAGTCGGAGATTGGCTGGATCTTTTTGAGAAGTGTATGCTTGTTGCGGCGGAGGCCAGAGATCTGGAAGAGTCTCTCTCTGACGTGGAAGCCTCCGTCGAAGACCTCATTCCTTCACACAGCCCCGGAGGTATGGCTGCTATTACCTACGATTTTGGTCCTAGCAAGATGACCAAGGCGATGATCGAAGACCTTGAGCAACGGGGTGTCATCCGGTCGGGCGTGCCAAGCTTCCGGGGTCGAGATCGAGCCAACCCCGCCGGGGGTATGCGGTCGTTTTCAAGGATTTCTTTACTTGCGGCCTTCGGCTGCCGGCCCATCCTTTTCGAGGAGAGTTACGGGGGAGTTCAATGCTCAAATTCACCACCTAACTCCTCATGCCTTCTTGAACCTTAGCAAGTTTGTGCGGGCGGTGGAGTCTTATGGCGGAGAGGCGATGTTAATGCCTTTGTGAGGCACTATGAACTGCGAAGCAACCACGGTCTTTTGGTGAGGACAAGGTGAAAGCACGGTTTGGGGCCTGCACCTTTATGGCGAAAAGGTTTCGGGATGAACGATTGGAGATCTCGTGGTGTCAAAAGGGCAAGTGGGAGCCGGCCAATTGGATGGAGTATTGGTTCTACGTGCAGACTATCGGTGTCACCGGGGAGGATGACGATGGCAATAAGATTGTGAGGTACCCCTTGGCCTCCGCTATGACGGCGATGAAGCCGCACACCAATTTGAAGCCTCTTCCAGCGTCTTCCGCTGCAGCCTCCGCTCGCGAGAAGTCCTGCCGAAAGGCCTTCGCTTTGGCTTGCAAATACTCCGGAGGTCGCGACCTTCGGAGGAGATAGTGGCCTCCGGCTGCGGCCCTTGGCTAAGGAGAGGCCAAAGTTTGAGATCGTACGGAGGAGTTGCTGTTTTTCGGAGAAGCTGCGGGCATACCGTGCCCGTCTTCGGTCTCGGTTACCTCGAGGGGAGGCGGGACCAATTTCGTTAACCGAATTGAAAGGAAAGTTGTGGAGGCTGATCGGAGAGGTCTCCGAACGTGAATACCTTGCGCGGAAGGCGGAGGCGGTTTCATGCCGCGCCTAAACCGCGTCTTTGAGGAACTTCAAATCCTATTCCTCCCGCTGTCCACGGCAAGGTTCTCGGAGGATAGAGTCAAGGGCGTTGAAGAATGCCTCCGCTATTGCTACGGTCAAGGCGGAGGCATCAAAAAAGAGGAAACGTTCTTGCGTTGGCCGCGGGCCCTCCAAGAAGGAGAAGACCTCCGAGCCGAGGAGGCTGTGAGAGGCTTCCGCATCCGCCTCCCCCAATGCCTCCCCGAGGCGGCTATCAAGGTGACGACGGGGAAGAAGAGGTTGCCAAGGAGTCCGCTAAGCCCTCGCCTACAGCGGAGGCGAAGGTGGCTTCACGCCCCTCCGTTTCTGCGCGGGTCCCCTCACCGGAGGTGTCCGTTCACCCCTTCCCTAGCGCTTTTGCCGAGCTGTCTAGCTCGAAGACGGTGAGTTTGGTGAAGAAGAGGAAGAAGCGAAAGGGGACGAAGAGGCCGGGGGACACGAGGCGTCGCTTTCTCCGGCTCACCGGGTTCGTGATATCCCCGACGACATCTCCGATGATGATTTTGTTGGGAGTCCCGGCCATAAGGTGTCGACAAGGCCGCCGGCGGCAGCCTCCGGTGAAGGGCGGGCCTCCGCTCCCGGTGACAAAGGTCCGGTGGGCGGGCTTTCTCTTCGTAAGTTAAAATTTTTTGACTTTGGCTAAGTTTCTTGGACACCACCCCCCTCTCTTTTTTTCTTAGGGTGAGAAGACTTCTAACCTTTTTATTCTATAGCCGAGCTTGCCGGTATTCTTTGGGAGCATGAGGCCTCCTCCGGTGTTGATTTGGCCCGCGTGTTCCGCGCGTGGTGCACGAACTTTGCCTACGGGCGGAGGTTCTACTTCCGCCGCTCGTGCTTACGGAGGTAAAGATTCTTTACTCTTGTCTTATTTTTAGCTCACACGTTGATTGCACGATTGGCTTTGCTAAGATGTGTCTTCGCTTCTCTTTCGAGATGCCTCCGCTACGTTTGGTGCGTGGGGTTTGAATGTTCATGATATTTTCGAGCATTACGGAGGTTTTTGTCATGTTACTTTACTGCTTTGTCTCCGCTAGTTTGGGATGTTCCGGGCTTGTACTCATGATCATTTTCCCTATGGTTTTTGTTTTGATCCCAGCCCAAGTTGACAACTACCTTGATGCGCTCGCCCCTACGAACGCCTTCTGCGCCTTCAACCGGAGCACCACCGTATGGTGAGTGTGCTTTGGGCTTTTGGCCTTTTAATCTTTTCCTTGTTGCTTTTTTCTCACTTTATTCTTGTCTATAGACGCATCACATGGCCTTCGCTATTGAGCACCGAGAGCTGTGGAACTTGGCCGACGGACGCGAGCCATTGAGGCCCCGAAGGGAGAAGTGGAGACCCTTGGCCGCGAGAAGACCGACCTCGCGGCCAAAGTTTCTAACTTGGAAACCGCTCTCCGGCAATCGGAGGCCCGAAGAAGGAGGTTGAGGATTTGGAAGTGAGGCTCAAATCTGCTAATGAAGCCAAGGACGTTGCAATTGAGCGTGCCAATAAAGCCACGGAGGTGTGCGAGAACCTCCGCACCCGGTAACCGGGCTTCGATGGAAAAGCTGCGGAGACCTTTCGGGAAGGAGGCGGAGGGATTGGTGCGGAGATCGAGGAGATCGGGGTTGCCGTGCGAAATTGCGGAGACATATCTGTGCGTACTTGAAGAGTTTGGTGGTGTTGCCTCTCCTCTTCCCGCTAAGTATCGCCGGTGGATTGATGTCTTGGATCAAATCCAATCGCGGCGGCTGTCCCTATTCGTCGGAGGCGTGTCCGATTTTGCGGCCAAGGCCTCCGCCACCGGTTTAATTAAGATCTTGGTTCGCGGAGGTCCGGACATTAGCGTCGTTGGTCTACCGGAGATCTCCGATTCCTCGAGCTCGGGAGACTTCCCGCCCAATCCGCAAGACCATTCAAAAATTCTTGAAGTCTTTCTCGGGTGCCTTTTGGCCGGGCGGAAGCCGTTGCTTTGCTCACACAATGCGGAAGGTGAAACTTGTCTTCCTTTGTCTTTTATGTTTATCTTTTCTTTTGCTTCTTCACGGAGCTAATATTTTTTTGTGTCTTTAAGGCTGCACGAGGCGGACACCGTTAGGCTTGTGATGAAAGGTGTCCCCGTCCTTGGTGAGCCTTCCCAACCAGGCCGCGGCGGAGGTTCTCGGATTCCTCGAGCAACCGTGTCTCCGGCGAGGATTCGGGCCGAGGCGGAGGTTCTGTCGGGAACCCGGGCACACACCGAAGCTCGCGCCGGTCCTCCGCGGAGACATTACAAGAGAGGCAAGATGGAGATGCCGATAGAGCCGCCGAGGCTCACGACGTCCGCGGGGAGGAGGTAGACTAGGATTTTACTTTTACGTGTCTCGGTGTAAAAACACTTGTTACTTTTGCGTGGCGCCCGGTGTGCGCGTATTGTAAATGAAACTTATTGGTCAATCCTCCCGCGGGTCTCCGATTTTGGGCTGTGCGGGAGGTGGAACCCGCAACCCTTATGCGCGATGGTGTCTACGTTAGCGGTTTTACGTGGGATTGGCGATCGGTGTTCCCTCATCGCGGCGTTGATGATATGTTTGAATTTGTTCGCGCTCAGTTGGACGATAGGCGCGACACCTTCGTTGGGTCGCTAGCATGGAGGGGTCCTTGAATTTGGCGCTCGTCGGTTTTTATTTTTTCTCGTTGCCTTTTTCTTTTCGGAGGCTATGTATTTGTTTACTCTTGGTCTTTTTCCTGAGATTTGCCTTTGTGTAATGGAACTCAGACGCATTCATTTCATGCGCGGAGGCTATGGAAGAAATCTTAGATTATCGTATACGTGTTTTTTTTTGTGTTGTATGCCAGTGTTACCTGATTCTGAGCTAAGGTATTAAGACGGAGGTACTGTCTTCGCTAAGACGTAGTTTTTTTTACTTGTCTTCGCGCGCCGCAACGTTAGTCCATACTACGTTTGAATTGCGCGCGGAGGTTACTAGTCAGATTCCGGAGGCATTTTGTCGGGTACCTTTTATTGATATTTTTGAATGGGCAGCTAGGTTACATGGTTCCATGCTAAGGCATGGAGATTAGGTTCTTAGTGCTGCCTTTTCTCCAACCGTAGCTAATTGGACATGGTCCCTTGCGATGGGGACTCTCAACTTGTGACTAGGTACCACTTTTGTCTTCGGGCTCACTTTCACGTGATATTCCACCCTTCATTGCGTGGTTTTGACCGGCGATAGGGGGACGTTACGAATTCTTACGCGGTGTCCCCCTATCCCGTCTTCTTCCCCGAGGCAAGGCTCATTGGTGCATGCTCTTAAGAAAAGGGTGGTGTTCATTTTGGTCTATGTGGCCCTCTCTTTACGAATTCTTACGTCTCTCTCTACCGCTCTTTGTGGAACTCTTGTAAATATACATCGGCCTCCATCCCCCTACTCTTGATACGTGCTTTGTGTGATCTTGGGGGTGGATCTTTGGAAGCGCCTTCCTTTTATAGGCCTTGGCATGGCCGATTGGATTAAATGTCTCTGACCTCTTTGGTACGCTTCTTAGTGAATGCTGTGGATCCTGTGTTTGATTTCTCGTGATATGCTCTCTTTGATTGCTCGAGGACCAAAACAACCGCCGCGATGGTACTGCGGTTTGAATGAGCTTGATTGCTACTATGGGTTATGGTACAGATCTTGCTCCTTTAATGCGTTAGATTGCGAGATCAAGGCATTCATTTACCTTTCTCCTCCCTAGGGCTATATAAGGCTTATGGTTTTTGGTGATGCTTGGTCATTTGGGGTAGTGTTCGCGGGATTTTGATTTAGTGAGAGCATGGTCTTGCTTTGTTAGATGCACTTGAGCGATGCGAGTAAGAATTCGTAATGGCTATATCACAATGGTGTGTCGCTATTCTCGCGAGAGGCACGGAGTGGTATCCGGCTACGAATACAACCGTGCTTGCTACTTGGCCTATTCTTCTTAGGTGTGTAGTGGGGCGGGCTAGTCCGAGGTGTGTCGGTTGGCGGTTGTGTTTTGGGTACCGGGAGCCGAAGTCCGTCGGTACTAAGGCTCCTCCCTTCTCGGAGATGGAGAATTGCGGCGCTCTTTGCTCTTTTGCAGGCTCGTTTGCTGATTGTAATAGTAAGAGGTGGCACACCTTCTCTAGAGTCTGCACTAGTTGGAGCTAGGGCATTGGTGATTCTTGTAGCCTTAATTTCATATTTGTATGCAAATTAATGGACTGGAGTGGCTTGCTCAGCCGCCGTGTTACCTTCTCTTTGTTTTCGGTTGCCTTTTTTGCTTATGACGATTAGATTGCTCCGATTTCTTCAATTTTCGGTTTTCGTGTTTGGCATGCCTCCGCTGATCTTGCGGAGGCATGAGAAGCCGCTGGCTGATCAAGCGATCTTTGCTTTAATATCGGTGCCCTAGCTGCTTGCTGGGTCTTTTTCCGATTTTGGTGATGCCTTTTTTGGCTTTTTGTACCCCTTAGCGCCTGACTGATCAGGTCTTTTTCCAAGGGTTTTCAACCTTTTTGGAGGTCGCTTATTTTGTACCCCTTAGTGCCTGACTGATCAGGTCTTTTTCCAAGGGTTTTCAACCTTTTTGGAGGTCGCTTACAAATCTTTTTGAGGTCCGCCGGTCAAGGCGAAGTTTGAAGTGACCTCTTCCGATGCTTAAAGCACCGTCGAATATTGCGGCTGCGTTGCCAGCCGCTTTCGACTTTGCTGCATTCTGCTGTTTCTCGGGGCCCTCTTTATATATTGCGAGAGGTTGATTACAACGGAGTTGCCTCGTTAAAAACCTCACCTCCGATAAGGAGTCCCCGCGTGAGGAAAAGAGTGCAATCCGGTTTGAAGGGAAAGAAAAGAAACATGAAAATGAACTCTTGGATGCCTCCGCTTATAGATTTGCGGAGGTTCCTTACATTTTAGATGTAGTATTTCCGAGGTTGTCCACATTCCAGTGTGGGTTGATACTTTCCCATTTTCATCCCGTAAGAAGAACGATCCTTTCCTTCCGCTTGGTGAGCTAGGTAAGGTCCTTCCCACTTTGGTTGCGGTTTCCTGCGTTTGGTGCATTTGGTTTCCGGCGGAGGACCCAGTCTCCTTCTTTGATGTCTTTGATTACCACTTTGGCATCCCTCCATTTCTTCGTTTGGTTTTGGTACTTGATTATGTTGTCCACAGCTTCTAGTCTCTCTGCCTCTATCATCTCTTTCTTTGTACTCTTCATTTTACGCTAGCGCTTTGTTTTGTGACCCGGAGACTTTGGTTTCTTAACTCCTCCGGCATCATAGCTTCTTCCCCATATAGCAACTTGAAAGGTGTGAAGCCGGTAGCCCGTGAGATATTGGTGTTGTGAGACCACACGACCTTAGGCAACTCCTCAACCCACTTTCCTTTCTTCGGGCCGTGCGGTGTTTTTGAGATTCTTTGAGAATATGATTCCGTTGGACCTCTCAACCGCCCCGTTGCTCTCCGGGTGGTATGCGAGGCAAAGGCCAGCTTTGTGCCAATGCTTACGCGGTACTCTTTGAACTTTTCAGAATCGAATTGCTTTCCATTGTCTACTTTTGTTAGGGTTCTTGGAACACCGAATCTCGCACACTATGTTTTGCCGGAAAAACTTTTTTCTGTTTACGAAGTGATGGTTGATAGTGGCTTGGCCTCAATCCACCTTGTAAAATATTCTCGCCACAACCGCATACTTGCTACCTCCTTGAGCCGGTGGGAGCGGCCCAACGAGGTCCATACCCCATCTCCGCATAGGCCACGTTGGTGGGATGAGCCGTGACTCCCCCCGGCTTGTTTTGGTTTGGTGAGAAATTTTGGCGGCGCCGCACGTCTTCACTATGTGTAGGGCATCTTTGATGTGAGTGGGCCGGTAAAAACCTTGACGAATGGCCTTTGCGGATAATGCCCTTGGGCCTATGTGGGATCCACAAATCCCGCATGAATGTTGCGTAGGAGTTCCTGGCCTTCTTCATTGCTTAGGCATTTGAGTAGTGGTTGCACTATGCCTTTTTTGAATATTGTCCCTCTATCACGGTGTAGCTTCTTGCTCGAGCCGCCCGGCCTTGCCGCGCCGGCTTCATCGAGGTTACATGATTGCCTTGATTTGATCTATGATTGCCCGCCTCCGGTCTTCGGAGTGAATTAGTAGTACCTCCGCAAATGCTCTGTTTAACCTTGCCGTGGCCTGGTTTGCCGTAGCTCTTGGTAAAAGGTGCCGCCGGCATGTCAAGCTTGTTTGTTCTTTGCCTTTGCCAACTCATCGGCCTCCATGTTTTCTCCTCTCGGTATGTGCCGAGGGTGAAACCTTTGAATCTCTTCTCAAGGCTTCTCATGACCTCTAGGTATCTTGCGAGTTCAGGTTCCCTCGCGGTGTACTCTTTTTCCACTTGACCTGCTACCAACTGTGAGTCCATGTTTACTAGCACGTGAGTAGCCCCGAGTGCCTTTGCTTTTGTCAACCCCAATATGACACCTTCATACTCTTTGTATTGTTTGTGGCTTTGAAGCACGGTCTAGCCGCATACTTTGTCCCGACTCGATGGTGAAAACAGTATTGCGGAGGCCCGGCCCCCCTGGACTCCCGGGCACCATCTCGTGTAAAGCGTCCGAGTGGGATACCTCCGATTTTGATTCGGAGGTATTTGTTGGCACCCATTACGAGAGAAAATCCGCTAGTGCTTGCGACTTGATTCTTTGTTCTTGCAACAAACTTGATCTCGAACCGAGACAGATACGTAGCCCACTTGCCAATTCTTCCCGAGGCTTCTTTGTTGTTCGGGATCTCGGCCGGTGGTTGCTTGTCGGTATCGAATAGTGTGGTCTGAAAGTAGTGCTTTAGCTTCCTTGATGCCGTGATTACTGCATACGCTATCTTTTCAATCTCTCGTGTAGTTCAGCTTTGCTCCTTGCAATGCCTCGGACACATAGTATATCGGCCGCTGCACACGCTTTACCATTTATCTCGTCTCTCTTGCACGAGTACCGCACTTACGCCCCCGCCGATGCCGACACGTACAACGGGAGTGGCTCGTCGCTATTCGGGGCTGCCACCATTAGGTCCTCGGCCATGTATTTCTTGAGCTGCCCGAAAGCTTCGATTGCTCGATCCCCATTCAAACTTTTCGTTGGCCTTGAGTGCTTTGAAGAAAGGGAGGCTGCGTTCGGGTGATTTGGAGATAAACCTTTGTTCAATGCCGCGATTCTTCCGTGAGTATTTGGATCTCTTTTTTGTTTGATGGCTCGGGCATGGCCGGGACGGCTTTTGTTTTGTCCGGATTGGCCCCGAGACCTTCGGGTCCGACGACATATCCCAACATTTTTCCCCGCCGACTCCAAAGACACATTTTCCGGGTTTAGCTTCAATCCGGCCTCCCTAAGGTTTGCAAAGGTTTCCTTGAGATC
Organism: Themeda triandra; assembly: GCA_018135685.1. Taxonomy (NCBI): domain Eukaryota; kingdom Viridiplantae; phylum Streptophyta; class Magnoliopsida; order Poales; family Poaceae; genus Themeda; species Themeda triandra. The sequence continues at coordinate 225,252 of JAENPR010000508.1, forward strand.
TTCCGAGATGGTTCTCCGGTTCTTTGCTTACCACGGCAATGTCATCTACATAGGCTATGATATTTCTCTCGCAACCGAGACCGTAGTACGGCTTGTACCATTCTTGCAAAGGTTGACCCTCGCATTCTTGAGCCCTTCGGGCATTCGCACAAAACAAAAGTAGGTTCCGGTCGGTATAGTGAAACTTGTCTTTTCCTCGTCTTCTTTCCTGAGCCAGACCTGATGATATCCCGAAAAACAGTCCAGGAGGGAGAATCTTTTGCATCCTGCGGCCTTATCAACTGAGGTGTCTATTCTAGGTAGCGGGAATGGGTCTTTTTTGCATGCCTTGTTTAGGTCAGTGAAGTCGATGCACATTCGCATTTTGCCATTCTTCTTTGGGACAAGTACCACATTTGCTAGCCATTCTGAGTATTTGACCTCTCGTATGACGTTTGCATCCAATAATCTCTGCACCTCCGCCTTTGCGGCCAAGGTTCGTTCTTCCGACATTTTCCTCTCGCCTTTGCTTCCTTGGCTTTACATTCTCATTTAAATCCAAAGTGTGCTCGATTATATCTCTCCCGATTCCTTTGAGGTCTTCTGCTGACCATGCAAAGACATCTCTGTTTTTGGACAATAGGCTAAGTAATTCTCTTCGTTCTTCCTCTGATAGATTTGCTCCGATCGTGACCTTCCTGTTTGGCACTGCCTCATCGAGGGGCACTGTTATTGTGTCCTCCTGATCCTTCATGTCCGTCTTTCCTCCGGGCATATCTGGTGGCTCATCTGATGCCACTGTGTTTATGTTTCTGTGAGCCTTGTATATTGCTCTCTCTATGTTTCTTGCTTCCTTTTGGCTTCCTCGAACCGTGATTATTCCATGCAGTGCTGGCATTTTCATGCAAAGGTAACCCATGTGGACTGCCACATTGAACTTGTTTGCGAATCCTCTTCCTAGGATTGCATTGTATGGGTAATATATGTCCACTACATCAAAGGTGATGTATTACGTTTCTCGCGTTGTCCCCATCTTGAAAAGACACGGGTAGGGAAATTTTCCCGAGGGCGTGAATCTTCCTTCCTCCGAATCCTATCGGGGTGTATCTCGGAGGTTGCGCCCGAGACTCCTCGAGCTTCATTTGATCGAACACACTTGCGAAGATGATATCGCCGAACTCCCGGAGTCAACCAAGATTCGTTTATCTCCCATCCCGCCACGTTTGCTTTTATGACCATCGCGTCGGTGTGAGGATAACTCTCCAATCGGAGGTCCTCTTCCGAAAAACTGATTTGGGCCTTAGACCATTCGTTGTTCGGTGTGCTCCTTGCATGACCACATTATTCACCAATCGGAGGTGATCTTTTTTCGTTTCTTTGTCTCGAATTCCATCGCCGATCCGCCGGCTATCGGTAGTATCATTCCTATTGTGGGCGGAGCGAGTGGGGGTTCATCGATTCTCAATCGGAGGTTCGGCCTTTGGCATGGTACCGGGGCGGAGGTGACCCGCTGCGGAGGTGCTTGGTAGTGCCTCGAATTGCCTTTGTTGCGGAGGTGGAGGTAATCTGCGTCGCCTCTCGTTGTTGATGCGAAGGCGAGGTGTTTCTACCATGGATATCCGTGGGGGTCGAGTGTTGACATAAGTGATCGCACTCTCCGCCCCGACGGGTGTCCGGTTGCCGTCGAGACAACCGGTACCGCACAGGCCGCCATGCCGGTAGGGACGGTGGATAGTGCTTGTGCGACGTTCTCATTGGGGAAGACACTCGTTAGTGTACCCGGATAGCTTGGGTTGTACGCGATGGTGTTGTGTAGTGAAGGTGTGATTCACTTGTCTCGGTTGGCTCGGAATGGGTGGAGGCGGCCGTTGCTTGTTCTTCATCCGATCCATTGTTTCTTTGGTTTCGGGGCATTCCTTGGTGCTATGCCCCTTATCTTCCCCATGGAAGATGCAATAATGCCTTCTCGGTTTCGGTTCTTATTCCAGTTCTTCGACTTGCTCTTGTTGAAGTTCGGTTATTCTCGAGCCTTTGTATCTTGGCGTTTCTCGGCTCCTTGTCCGCCGAACGCCGAGGCCGGCTGTTTTGCACATTGAAGACTCGCCTTTGCCGAGAGCATTCGCCTGTCATAGGACTGTTGTCTCTATTGTTGTTCCTACCGGAGTACCTTTTGCTTCCGGCCTTCTCCTTCATCCAGTCTTTTCCAGGAGGTCATTGTCTCGATCTGCGGTATTTTTCGAACTCTTCGTGCAGCTTTTCCATGGTAGGCGGCTTTTCTCTCGCTAAATGGCTTGCGAAGGGTCCAATGCGGAGACCTTTGATTGCTGCCTCTATCGCGACTATTTGCTCCGGCACATCCGGCGCCTTCGCCCGAGGTGTAAGAATCTCTGGAAGTAATCCCTTAACGGCTCTCCCTTGTCGTGTTTGTTCTTTGAAGCAGTCGCGACGACAATGACTCACTTGAGAAACCTTTGAAATTGGCAATTATCTTATCCCTCGGGTTCTCCCATGAGTAGATTGTGCTAGGCTGCAGCATGGAGTACCATGTCGGTGCGTCGCCCTGCGGCGATAACGAAGGATTTGGCTAGGACACCTGTCATTTCCTCCGCGGAGGCGCGCGCCTCAAAACTCATCGAGAACCGCCGTGGATCTGTTTTTCCATTGTACCTAGGCGGGACCATGGGCTTGTAGCCCGGAGGCCATGGTGCTTTACGTAGGCCTTCGACGGTGGGGATCTCGGGTCGAACGTCCTCTCGGTAAACCATGATCGAGGTATCTCGTGGGTGTTGCGGCCATGTATTGGCTGAGTTGTGGGGTTGTCATAGTATTGTTTTGATGCATTGTTATGGGTTGCATGCTCGAATCTCCGCTTGCAATATTGCCATTTGCTGCCTAATCTCCTCGCCTCGCCGGGAGGTGTGTATTGCCCCGTGCGTAGCTGCTTGCTTCCGCTCTCGGCTGTCTCGTTCGCTTCCATGCGCTGCATTTCGGCTCTCGGCCGACTTACCTCATTTTCCCGGTGCTTTGGTCACCGTCCCGCTTGCCGGAGGCTGTTCATCTTCGCCGTGGTCATCATCGTTCGCTCATCTTCGGTTGCTCGCTCGGAGGCATACGTGCTTCGGGCGGACCTTCGCGGTCCGCCCCTTCGCGGTGGTTCGGGTGCCTCCGCGGGTGTCTCCGCCCGGCGGCGGCACGTTTTGCGTCGAGCGGCGGCGGCCGGCGCCATTTTCTTGTTGGCATCGTGAGTGATATCCTCGGCCGGACACACGGGTGGGCGCTAACTGTTGGAACACGGTTCCAAAGCGGGTTTAGTATTCAATCGTAATTACAATTACAATGCTAGAGTGTGAAGAACGAGAAACTCTTCCACTCCGGCCCGATCCGACTTACGAGCGGGGGACCGGGGGCTCCTTTTATAGCCAGTCCGGCTCCCAATATGAAAAGACATTACAACCCCAAAGGGGAGACGGGGAAACCCTAATTTTAAGACTCGCAAGTGGGGTCGACGGGGGCAAGATCGTCCGCCGTTGCGCCGATGGGCTCTTGGGCCCTTCCCGGGCCTCCTAGGCGTGTGATGTCCTCCTCGCTCCGGGCCGGCGACGGGCCGCCTCTTGGGCCACCGGATGTCTCCGCTCCCGTCCCGCCGTCTCCGCCGCGCCCGGGGTATCTCCGCTCCGGATCGGAGGCTTGCGCCTCCGTCCGGTGCCTCCGCCCGGTGGCCGGGAGACCGGGGTCTCCGCCTCCGGCTCGCTACCTCCGCTCGGAGGCCCGAGGTCGGGATGCCGGCTGTCTCCGGATGGTGACCGGAGACCTTCTCAGGCGCATTCCGGCATGGTCTCCGCCGGCGGTCCCAATACCTCCGCTCGGAGGCCTGAGGTCAGGATGCCGGCCTGTTGTCTTCGGATGGTGACCGGAGACCTTCTCAGGCGCAGGCCGGCATGGTCTCCGCCGGCGGTCCCAACCTCCGATCCAAACCTGCGTAACAAGCAAAGACAACCGTAGTAAACAAGATAAATGGGGGTCAATTGACCGTAGGCTCATGCCATGTCTCCGCTGCTTAGATGCCTTTTCCCAACAAAAGCAAAGTGTTGTTAGAGCCTATAGAACCGAACTGCAGTTTGCAAACAAGGAAACAGAGCAGTGCAGTCCTGCTGCACCAAGTTACACAACTTCTGGAAAATGGCAACTGATCTGTTTACAGAAAACTTGCAGTCTCATACAGGTTCATTACTGAAAGAACGAATCAGTGCATGTCTAGTCAGTGTGCAAAGAATAGTAGCGTGTGCTGCCCATGAAATCAAATATAGGAAGCACTCATGCAGACTTACTCTGGGTACATTATGTAGACCACGAGTAATCATAGTGAAAGGAAAAGCGAAGCCACCAAGGGCAATTAATCAAACCAAAAGTAAAAGCAAAGAATTGAATGGTAGCATGTTTAGATGGTATTATTGGAGGTTGTGGGCCATTGCGGGTTAGAATTAGGCAGACAGCTAAGGGTAAAAAATGGACCGATTATTTCTTGTATTCTAGGTTCTTTACATCATGACAAGAGGGTTTTAGTTGTACATACATATTCCAAGCCGGCACCAGCAAAACCTTCAGTGACGAAAGAACTATCCTTGTCTGTACATTGAGGTCATGATATATTTTTTTCTTGAAAAAGGAATAGTTCCAGCCTCTGCGTTCTCATATAGCTAAGTTATAAATTTTCAGCTCATATATTTATTAAACTCCAAGGGATAAGAGAACACTAAATTGTAGGGGAAAACAACATCAAAATACTGACCGTGAGATATCCTTTTAGCCCATATATATAATTGTACAGTAGTAGCACCGCAACAAGTGCAACTGCAAACTTGATAGTTATCCATGTCGTATGTGCTCCGGCATCAAAGGCAAAGTATAGCTAGAATGCAAATATGCCCACTACTGCTCTCTTTACGGTGGGAAACATCAGGACCCAGCAGGCACCCAGCAGGTCATGTTTCCAAAGCTGCTCAATATATAAGCATCCACAAGACCACAAGGGAACATTGATAAATTCTCAGCAGTCTCGCGGACTTCACATTTGTAAGTCGATATCTAGCTTACTAATCGTCTCAAGCTCTTTAATTACGCACCCTTCTTCTCATGTATACATGTCCTGTAACTTAATTTTCTTTTTGGCACAATTTAAATCCCGTACCATGCATGTTCCACATAATAACTTTTTCTATTGTTCGTTTGTACCCAATAATTTGTTCTTATGTTGAAATTTGGTATTCAGCTAGACTATGGCCCGGAACAATGCCACCGCATCAATCTGCTACAATGATGCTGCACTACAGAAGTGTTCCTCAAACATTAGTTGCTCTCATGAATTCTTGGGAGCCTTCAATCAGATCATGGGAGGGAAAATGTGGCAGGTGAACATGCTGATAGTCATGGATGCGGTCTTGGCGGGAGTCATAGTTGTTATCGGAGCCTATGCTCAGCGGTATCGCTACCACCCCTTAACACGCTTCATCTTCCTTGGAGCTACAACTTTGTTCCTACCCATCATCTCCTATGTTGTCTCCACTATCGGCGCCAACACCAATGATTACATCAATCATGATAATGTGTTGGGAACCTTGACGACAGCAGCAACCTGCCATGGAGGTTTTCATCAGTTTACAGTTGTATCATGGGCATTTCTTGTTCAGATCGTAGTGATCAATACCAGCGTAATAGTCGCCGTCGATGACAAAGAAGGTCGGAACAAAGGACCTCGAATCCAGCTGCTTGTTCAAGGTATCTGGACACTCTACCTTGGTGTCAGTGTCATCGGCCCAATTAATTCCAACAAGTGGCAATTTAACCTTGAATTGATGCTTTTTGCTGTGATTTTTGCTAAACTTGTGTTGAAGTATTATGCATTTGAGAAGGCCCGGCAATCCTTGGCATTTGGACGTAATCCTCGTCTTATTTCTGGGTACATGAAGGATCTACAACTACAAGAAGTCAGTGAAGTTGGTGATCCATGGGTAGGTGTGGATGTAAATCCTCCTCCACTCTTGGTTATGGGAGAAGAGGATATTCAAGTGGAGAAGAAGCCTCATGGGTATGTGTGCAAAGATCTCTCAAGAGGAACACTAATCAACAGAACTGGATTATTAGTAACCTTTGACAAGGTTTGGCAGTTGGACGACATGCTTGCTATATCAAGACCACAACTAAAAGACATATGCTTGTCATTCTCATTGTTCAAATTGTTGAGATGTCGGTTCGCAAGGTACGAGTTTGCTAATGCTGGGTCTATGAGAGTCCTAAAGATTTTCTTGATGAGGTTGTTGCAGGAAGATGGCAACCATTCAAGGGTATTTGGGGTGATTGCAGATGAACTTTCTTTCATTCAAGATTACTACTACTCATCACTTCCAGTTTCTTATTCCCAATATTGGCTGCCCATGTTAAGTGTCAGTATCTCACTCTTGAGCATAGTTTACTGCCTTGTGGCTGGCTTATTCATCATCAAGGGTCTTGTATTGAAATGGGAGCCCAAATATGAGCATCAGATGCGCTGCCATTTATGGTGCAGCGAAAGGCACTTGATAAGCGACATGCAGAGAAAATATTTTGGACCCTTTCTCTTTGATGATGTTCCTTTATTTTTTCTTCTGGCGTTAGTTGTGATGGCGGAGGTGAAGTACATAGCATCCTACATTTGCTCTAACTGGACCAAAGTAACTCTCATCTGCCACTATATCAGACATGCCTCTTTGCAGCAATCTCTCCGGGTGCAGAAATGGTTTGTCCTTTTGTTGCAGTGCAAATGGGAGCTCATGAAGCATTGGGACGAAAAAATGGGCCAGGGCTCAATTTTGGTGGTTCACCCCAGAACAACCCCACATGTTCTTCTCAGACGTCTCCTGGGTCTCCCGGACCTAGATAGGAGTGTGAAGGTACCAGAAGCAGTGAAGGTATGCATTATCAATACTATGACACATTATATGAGCATTGGGCAACCATTAAGCAATGGCACAAATTCTCTACTCCTGAGCCGATTTGGTGGTGAAAGGTTCCTGTGGGCCTGCAGTAGTAGCACCAGTACATCTGATATCATACTTACGTGGCACATCGCCACAAGCATCCTTGAGGTGAGGCATCCATACCAATGTGGGCAAGAACATGGTTCTTGGCCCTATCTGAATTACAAGATTGCTGCTACACACCTGTCACACTACTGCACATACCTGATGGCCTGGTCTCCGGATCTGCTTCCTGATCATGAAGAATGGAGCACAAGCCTATATGAGATGGTGAAGAATGATGCCAAGCTTGCCCTCTCAGGGTGTAGCTGGACTGCAGTGGGACCACCAGAGGCCGAGTATGAGCAGGTGATCCAGTTGCTGAGTATCAATTCCAGGCACGAAGTGGTCAAGAAAGGTGTCGTGCTTGGGAAGCAACTGGTGGAGTTGATGGAAGGTCAGGAAATTGCATGGATGGTGCTGGCAGAATTCTGGTCAGAGATGATCCTGTACATCGCTCCCTCGGACAATGTCAGAGGTCATTTGGAGGCCATTGCACGGGGTGGTGAGCTGATAACATTGCTCTGGGCATTGCTCTCCCATGTTGGGATCGTGAGTCGGCCTGACGATGCTGCCGTCACAGCTTCTACTGATGCTGCTGCTTCTGCTCGACATCGATAGATTGCTCTCGTTCCATGTATGATTTGCAGATGCTAGCTTTTACTCTCTTCCGTCCTCCAAATCTTGTCAGTTGTTAAACCATGATCATTGTTGCGTTAGTTAAAAGCAGGAACGAACAGGCAGTCCTAGCAACCATCAGAGATGTATTCACCAACTGGGCATCGGCAAGGAGATGGGCAAGGGACCCAAGGATTGATAGTAATGTACCATCAGAGATGTATTCACCAACTGGGCATCGGCAAGGAGATGGGCAAGGGACCCAAGGATTGATAGTAATGTAGCGAGTAATTAGTTTTATGTATTTCTAAACCTCTTCTGGCAGTTTGCCATGAGAGGTAGCGCTACTCGCACTTGTAAGTTTTGAACTCCATCTTGCTTATGAAATACCGGGAAACCGGATCTTAAAAAAAAAAAAAATTGTTGCGTTGTTGCACATATCACTCTCAGTGGAATGTCCATCTCATTGAGTTTGCGTGTACGTTTCTGGGTTAGCCTGGACTGGTCAAACTATAATGTGATGTCTACCAATTATAAAACTTCGTTTGAACTTATATAATGCATACTCCCTTCGTCCCTTTTTAACTATCGTTGTCACTTTCAAGTTAAACGTACTCAACTTTTTGATCAAACATATACAAGAAAATATTAATATTCATGGTACATAGTTGAATTTATTTTTATAACAAATTTATTTGAAAATGTAAATGTTGATAAGCACAATTTTCTCCATGCATACAAAATCTTGAGTGACAAAGGAGGAAGCCATGCACCGGTCGCACGCACGTCGCACGGCCACGCCTATTGCCCCACACCCAGAGGGGCGAGTAAGCGAGCTTCAATTAGTTGGAGATAACTCAGCTATTTAAATTGGCTTCATTGCTCCTAGAGTAGCAATATGAGACTAAAGTCCCCTTGTGTGAGTCAGCCTTTGAGATCTGTTGGTATTATTATTTAGACCAGCCCAAATCTTCTACAATACTAACTGGGACTGTTTGTTTGGAGGCCGGGGAATTTTTCCAAGCAAATATTGTTGCCTTGAAATTGCATGAAAAGTTAATGCTGAAATTTCATAGACACGCATTTGGCTTGCACATTTGTTGTATTAATATAAGCTAGTGTTTTCAATACGAATCTAGCTAGTAACATCAATTTTGTATTAAAGAAATCATGTATAAATAAAAAATTGGTGGTCACTGTATTGTCACAATGAAGCGAAATACGCCTTCCAATTTCAAATTTCAACGAAGGGAATAGCGTGCAAGGTGTGCGCCTATCTAATTTCAGATACAAAAGAAATGTGCAAGACAAATGCGTGTCCACGAAATTTCAGGAGCATCTATTTTGTGAGACAGATCGAGGTGTGATTTAGGTTTAGTAATAATTACCTAACAATGATAGACTATAAACGTACATGTGAACTGAGTATAGTTTAGCTGGTTAGGTTTCTTATAGTGTCAAGGTCAGTAAGGCTTTCGCCAACACTTCCACAACACTCGAACCACTACCGACACACACAAAAATTTCCTCCGCGAACACATCATGAGTCATGCATGCCTCAAGTATATGGCATAGCCACCCTTGATAAGCATGACGAGCCGCTACTTGCAAACCCCACCACCATTGTAGAAGCCACCATGCAATGCCTACGTACCACCAATGAGCACAGCCAAGGACATAACCACGGATTTTGTTGCCCCAAGAGTGGGGCCACCAATAGCAAAACAGGCTGTTATCATTGTGTGAACCTTGGCCATCGTCGCCATCACAGATCCACATCTGGGCTTGAGCCACGGTGCTTCCACTGCGGTGGTGGGAGCAAGTGCCAAGCAAGGACGTTGCCGCTCACCCGAGCCCCCTTGCCATAGCCCTCCAAAGGACACGTCTGATCTCCATGGCACACAACATGGTCACGGTCCGCCACCGCTCTAGGGGACAAAAACAAATAAACTAGACAGTAGCACACCAAATTCATCGATCCCCAATGTGGATCTAGCCCACCATACCTATATCACAACCACCAGAATCTAGCAACTGCCGATGCAGTGCACCCCCACAACTGTTGTCTTCACTGGTGCCATGCCGCTGTGCTGGAACAAGGCACCCATATTTGGGGAAGGCAACGGATCTGCAAGCCTTGGCACCGGGTCTGACCATGGAAGTACCAAATCCGTGGTAAGCCGATGCACGACTGGTGATTAAAACTCTGAGGGTGGAGGGAGAAAACAAAGTGGAGACAGGGTAGGAGCTGCCCCACCGTCACCTTCCTCGCTGGTGCCCAGGTTCTAGTCGTATGCTCTGGTGACGGCAAGGTGGAGAAGAGTAGGCGCCTAAGAGGTGCGGATATAGAGGCCGGATTTTATATTCTTTATTTAAAAAAGGGTTTCTTGTAGTGAAACATTTCTACTTGGGTTTAAGTCGTTATCTTGATGTGAGTGCCCATATTTCATAATTTATTCAAGAATTTAGTGACATCATTGTTTTAGTGGTATGCAATGTGGATCAATCTTAAGATCAGTTAGTTTAAACTTTAGAAGGTGTTCATAGGTTTAGGATTGCGTGTAAGGTGATAGCGTGTGCGGGAGCGTGCACTAAATGTTTCACGGTAGTTTCCACAATCCTAACACAAGCAACTTCAATGCAAAGTCCACGCTCTTACCTTCAAACACACGCTTTTGTGCGGTGAGATTGATGATGTATTTTACTCGAGCAACGTAATGTATTCCAGAAAGTCAAGTCGTCTAACAATAATGCTCCATATATGAATCCGATGGCAGAGCAGAGGACGTCATATATAATATTATATTCCAAGCTGGCAAATCCAATAACCAATTATGGATCAAGTCAATGTCTCTTGATTCTTGAACCCTGGCATCTGTCGGTGGAAAAGACATAGAAAGAACCGGCAGAAGCATGCAATATATATCCTCCTCTGCAGGCTGCATCCATCACGAGACATCAATTAATTCCCACCAGCATAGCAGTGGCATAGCACAGCGGTAAGTGGAGATCTCTCTTTCTACCTATCGAAATAGAACCAAGAAGCATTTGTACTTCAATCAGTGTTATACCTTTTCATTACTAGGTTTTTAAAGATTTTGCATCGTACATTTCCATATTGGAGCATAAAAAATAAAAGCTAGCGGGGTATACTTATTTATGTGCCAACTTTGTTCTATTGTTAGGATTTGGCAGTCAGCTAAGCTTATGGCTGGGGTGAATTCCACCACAATTTGCTTCGACGATGCTTCACTGCAGCAATGTTCCTCGAGCATTAGATGCTCTCATGAATCAGTGTCAGCCTTCCAAAAGACCATGGGACGGACCTTGTTAGAGGTTAATATACTGGTACTTGCTGATGTTGTTCTAGCTGGAGTAATAGTTGCAATTGGCGCCTTTGCGCAGCGGTATCGCCACCACCCCGTCACAAGGTTCATCTTTCTCGGAGCCACTACCTTGTTATTGCCTATTACATCGTACGTCGTGTCTACAATCAGCACCAACACCAATGATTATGTCAGAAATAGAAACCTTGCAACTTTGGCAGCATCATGCCGTGGAGGTTTTCATTATTTTACAGCAGTCTCATGGGCATTCCTCATTCAGATCACCATGATCAACACTAGCATAATAGTCGCTGTCGACGATAGGGAAGGTCGCAACAAAGGTCCACCTATCCAATTGGTGTTTCAAGGTCTCTGGACCATCTACCTTGGTGTCTATGCCATTGGCCCGATTATGACCGATATCTGGCAACTTTACCTTGAATTGATGCTTTTTGCTATCATTTGTGCTAAAATTGTTTTAAAATATTATGCATATATGAAGGCCCGGAAATCCATTGCATTTGGACATAATCCTCATCTTATTTCTGGGTACATGGAGAAACAAGAAGCATTTCAACCCAATGGACCATTGGTAGGTGAGGATCCTCCTCCTCCTCCACTCTTGGTTATGGGAGAACAAGATCAACTACAAGAAGAAATTCAAACCAATGCACCATTGGATGGTGCGGATTCTCCTCCTCTACTATTGGTTATGGGAGAACAAGATCAACTAGAAAAAGCAATTCAATCCAATGGACCATTGTTAGGTGATGTTCAGCCTCCTCCACTCTTGTTTATGGGAGAACAAGACAATAATGTGGAGAAATGTCCACATGGGTATTCTGTCACTAATGAAACTGGCTTAGTAACCATTGACAAGATTTGGCAGTGGAATGATCAGGTTGTTCAGTTAGAGCAACAATTAAAAGACCTGTGCTTGTCATTTTCATTGTTCAAATTGTTAAGATGTCGATTTTCGGGGTACAAGCGCGCCAATGATAGATCTGTGGGGATTCATAGCTTTTTCTGGAACTTCTTGCTGAAAGATGGCAAGCATGAAATGGTCTTCCAGGTGATTGCAGATGAGCTTTATTTCATTCAAGATTACTACTTCTCATCACTTCCAGTCTCCTACTAAAGTATTGGCTGCCTATGTTGAGTGTCAGTATCTCACTCTTGAGCATAACTTACTGCATCTTGGCTGCAAGATTCATCGTGATCGGTCACTTGTCGAAACATTGGAAGACTAAGTACAACCATCAGCTGCGTTGTCATTTCTGGTGCAGTGAGAGGCACTTGATAAGCAACAGACAGGACACAAATTTTGGATCCTTTTTGATTGATGACATTTCTTTCTTTTTGCTTATCGCATTAGTTGCGATAGCGGAAATGAGGTACATAGCATCATACCTTTTCTCTAATTGGACCAAAGTAGCCCTCATCTTCCACTATAAAAACCGTGCCGCTTTGCAGCATTCTCTTTGCATGAGGAAATGTTTTGGTTTTCTGTTGCGACGCAAGTGGAAGCGCATGAAGCACTGGGATGAAAAAATGGGCCAGAGTTCAGTGTTGGTAGTTCATCCCAGAACAACCCCACTTGTTCTTCTCAGGCGACTCCTGCGTCTCCCGGAACTAGATAGGAGCGTGGAGATAGAAAAAGTGGTGAAGGCCAGCATCATTCGTACTTTGCGGTCCTACAGGCATGAGTGGCAACGATTGGGCAAGGGCACAGAATCTCTACGCAACAGTACAGTTCAAAGGAATGGCAAGAGTTAATATCAACTGTGGGGATACTTGTCTTCTTTGGACAGATCTGTGGCTTGATCAGGTTCTAGAGCAGAAGTGGCCTGAACTGTTCTCGTTTGCAAAAAATAAGAAAATTAGTGTGAACAACACTAAACTACACAATAATCCCCAACTTTTGTTCCACCTTCCACTTTCACAGCAGGCACATGATCAGTTTCAACTTCTTCAGACAAGCTTGGAGCAAACTGCTGGAAGCCAAGACAATGACCTTTGGGAATACATTTGGAACAGCAAAAATTTTTCAGTTAAAAAGGCTTGCAGACAACTAAAAGGACACCAGTTAGTCCACCCAGGGTTCAACTGGATATGGAAATCTTCTTGCCAATCCAAGCACAAAGTGTTCTTTTGGCTTGTTTTGAAGGACAGGATCAGCACTAGAGAATTGCTGAGAAGGAAAAACCTGAATATCCAAAACATAAACTGCGTCCTCTGCAACCAAGGGACAGAGGAGTCCCTAACTCACCTTCTGTTACACTGCCAGTTTTCAGTGCAGTGCTGGGGATGGTTGGGCATCCAAATCGACCCGACTCTTAATCCTTTTGCCACACTGCTGAGCTTCAAAGACCAACTACATGTGCCTTTCTTCATGGAGATCATAATTCTGATGGCCTGGACTATTTGGATGATGAGAAACAATCTAATTTTCAGGAACTTAAATCCAACCTTTCAAGCAGCAAAGGTTTTCTTCAGACAAGAATGGAACTTGCTTCTTCTACGAGCGAAGCGAAGGTTTTTCCCCCAAATTGATTTATGGACAGCAAATCTTCAGTAGCTTCTTGGTTCATCCTTTTATGGATGATTTTTGCTTTTTCCTTTTTTGTGTCCTGATGGGACATAGGAGTAGTCTCCAGGGGTTTTCAGGTGCCTTGTTGTGCCACCTGACGCCTTTTTGTTTCCTCTTTTGTTTCACCTTTTCCTTTTTTCCTGTAACCCTTCTTTTGTAAACTGTTCCCTTTTTAATAAAGTACTGTAGGGGTGCAAACCCCTCCAGTTTTCTTCAAAAAAAAAAACAGTAAGAAGAAATTTTCTCGACTTCTGCAATAGCAACACCACAGATACTATACTTACATGGCACATAGCCACTTGCATCCTTGGGTTAGACCATCCAGCATACCAAGATGGTCAAAAACAAGATGTCCGGAATCACAAGGTTACTGCTACTTACCTTTCCCGGTACTGCACATACCTAATGGCCTGGTCCCCAGATCTGCTTCCAGATGATGATGAATGGATCAAGAGCCACTATGAGACTGTCAAGAAGGATGCTAAACGTGCCCTGGTGGGGTTCAATGCATTGGCAAAGGAAGAGTCTGAATACGAGAAGGTGGTCCGATTGCTAAGTCAAAATTCTGTAGAGAATGGTGTTCTCAGGAATGGTGTGGATCTTGCAAGGCAATTGGTGAAGTTGACAGAAGGTGAGGCGTGGACGGTGCTGGCCAACTTTTGGTCAGAAATGATCCTCTATATCGCTCCCTCGGTAAATGTCAGAGGTCACTTGGGGGCCATTGCACGGGGAGGTGAGCTGATAACACTTCTCTGGGCCTTGCTCACACATGTTGGGATCACGCGTTGGCCTGCTGACGCTGGTGACACTGCTATTGCTTAGAGCTGGTTTTTTCAATGTGTATAGATTGGTTTCCATGTATACATGGTCTGCAGATTAGTATATGATTTCTCTGTATTGTGTCCTCCACCTTTTGTACTCTTATAAATCTTGATCATGGCGTGTCAATTGGCACTTTCCTTGATTGAAGGGGAAGCTGTGGATTCAACTATATTGCTGTTACTTGGTTGTTCTAACTTGTTATATATAGTATAAGCACTGAGTCTGTGAGCAACGTATTGCTTGTTATTACTGCTGAGAAACTGACAACCAAGGCTAACTGCAGCTTAACCTTGGATGACTGCTACCATATATATGGGGTTCATGGACATTCATCCTAAATCCATGTTCATTTTCACCCCTGTCCTCTGCTGCTCTGACAAATTTAGTGGCCTGCTCTTTCCACAGTTACAGGACAGATGCATCCGTCAGCATTAGTCTCTGCCACGAGGATGGAACATATTCAAATCCTCCATACCGCATCAGGATTCATTAGGTGAATATCTATCCATTTCCAGCCACCAAAAACCCACACGTGCTAAGATAGAAGGATAATTTATTTGGAGAGAAGACAGCAAGCACAGACACACAACAGGTATCAGTCAATCAGGCTGCCCATGGCCAGAGGGAATTTCAACAAATGCTGGCAAGGCCCTGCAGTGAACCAATGCTCCACTTAGATAAGCTACAGGGTAATGTAAAGCAACAGTAGCTCTCAGGGAATTTAGGAGCTTGCATTGTAGGCTTGCATATTTAGCCTCTCTGTTTTTGCCAGACTCTGTTTGTTGTTTCTCTAGGCTCGATGTCATGTAAAAAGGCTGATCATTTGGTGTCGTATCTTTCATGTTATTATTACTTGTGAAAAATTGACAACCAAGGCTAGGTAACCGTTTAATAAATTTCAGTAGAGGCTCACACCCCTCCTGTTTCATATAAATAAATAAATAAAACTGACATCCAAGGCTAGCCTATGGTAGTAGTAGTTTTCTAAGGTTAAGCTGCAGCTAGATCGACTATGGCGGATCAAGAAATGGAGTAAAAAGGGACCTAAATCATTGAAGGCTAGAAATCATACTAGCACCACACCAAAAAAAAAAAAAAAAACATATAGAAGAAGTAACAAAAAATTAATGTTGTAAAACAACAGATTTGAACAGAACAAGCTTACCTTCTTGAAAATTAACTCAGCTTCAAATGCACCAACACGCCGCCTACATTCAGAAATTCTCTTCCCGTTCCATTTCTGTCAAAATTTCATACGCTTCGTCATACATAAGTGATAAGTACGAAACAAAAAGTTGGAAAAGGCGAATGGGGTAGTAGACCCACCTATGACCTGTCAGAGTGTGAGCCTCTCTAGAAAGCAAAACTCTGCATCAAAACGTCGAAAAGCCAGCGCGCGCAATTCCCACCACCACTAGCGTTTGCCTCGCCGTCGCCGATGCCGCCAGAGTGGAGATCAATTCTGCTAACAAGGCATCCGACGACCTGGCCAGGGCAACTGGCGGCCTGACCTAGGCCGCTGGGCGCCTGAGCGACGCTGGCCAGCCGGGGGGCGCGCGGGATCCGGGTGACCGGCGACCTGGCTGGCCCTCGTGAGCAGGGTGCAGAGAGCAAGCGACGTGAATCCTCGGAGACGGAATCGGACCTCGGAAGGCCGGCGACGGGAGCTCGACGAGGGCGAGCGGGAGAGACCCGGCTCGTGCTTGGTGGTTGACTGGCTGATGGGTTGTTGGACGTGGAGGGGGCTGTTGGGCTGGATCTGAAGATTGGCTCCCTCAATTTTGGGTCCACGACCGGGGCTGCAGCCCCCTGGTGAATTCGGCCCGTGTTCATTTTCACCCCTGTCTATCTGTGACAAATTGAGCAGTCTGCTCTTGACATACTTATTGGATAACAGTACTCTCTCCGTCCTACAAATAATAACACATATTTGACTTCAACAGTTTTCGCTTGACCATTCGTTTTATTGCTGTCTTTGCAATGACGACGATTGCTAGGGTACCAAAGAATGTCCGGAATACAGTTCTCACGAATGGTGTGAGGCTTGCAAAGCAATTGGTGGAGTTTACAAAAGAAGAGGCATGGATGAGGCTGGCTGAATTCTGGTCAGAGATGATCATGTACATCGCTCCCTCGGAAAATGTCAGAGGGCACATGGGGGCTACCGCGTGGGGTGGCGAGCTGATAACACTTCTCTGGGCCTTACTCACACATGTTGGGATGAGGAGATAGCCTGCTGACGCTGGTGGCGCTGCTATGGCTTAGAGCTCATTTTTCGATATAATAGGTTGGTTCCATGTATGTATGGTTTCTCTGTATTGTGGCCTCCACCTTTTTGTACTCCTAAATCTTGTGTAATATCCAAAAAAAAAAAAGAAAAGAAAAAATACCTTATTTGTATTTGGGCCGTGGGAGAGAGAGAGAGAGAGAAAGCAAAGTCCTAATTATAGTCTAATTAGGGATGTTGAGTGGTCAGAAAACAAATGCCTAATTATAGTCAATCCACTAGGTGAGTTAAGGGGTTAGAAATTTCCACCGTAACTCTAGACTCCACCTCGTCACCTAGACCTCCCGATTCTATTTTCCCGGTCTCGTGAGGGGGTTGGAGGCGGTGCTCTCCTCCCCATCAGTAGTGCCCAAGGTTTCAATCGTCCTCTCTAAATTCATCGCAAAAACTAGATCTTTGCTGCTGCTACTCATACATCCATGTTTGCCTTGTTGGCTGTAGAACCTACTCCGTACTGCAGTAGGTTCAAGAGGGAACGTACCAGTCCAGGGGCAGGTGATCACAGGAAGGTCACGCTAGGTAATTTCAAGATCAAAATTCGTTTTTTTGTTTCCCTACTGATCTTCAGTTGGTTCATCTTGATCCAATAGCTGATCTCAGAATTTCACCTGAACTCTGATGGCTTGTTCTTCGAGTTTTGCTATCTGGGAGTTTATTTCTTCATCACAGTCCTGATCCATATATCAGCACCTGTTAGAGATAAAATATTAGGAGTCAGTAAGTGATGTGTTAGACAAGGGAGGCCAACTTAATTATACCTTTTTCCCTGGGTACCTGAATCCTCAATTTTGTTTCAGTAGACCGACAATTAGGATTCCCTCTATGTCGATTAGTTGCAATTTGGCAGGAAGACTGGATTACCTTGTGACCCAATTTTAAAATAATAGAAGGCCGAATTACGTTTTCCACTGAATACAAGAGTTGTAGAGAATTTTATCTAGTTGTCTTTACTGTATGCAAACATATGTTTTGATCCAATATAAAAATTGTTACGAGAATAACAAGGTATCTTCCCTGGAGGTAGATATATTGCCTTTGGGTATATTTAACCCTATTTTAGTGGTTTCTTTTGCAACTAGAAAATATGAGGACTGATCGCTAAGCGTATAGACGTGTATCTACTCTTTGTATGCTATTGTTATGAATAATTTATTAAGTGGTTCTATATATTTATTTTTATAAGGAAGTGAGTCTCTTAACCGTTCCTGATCGATGTGCTTGTCGGGGTTGCTTTCTTCGGTGAAAAAGGTGCATAATTAGATTTGTCAGGCATGATGGGCTTGGGGCTTAGACGCATGCACATCACTTCATCACCACCAGAATAATTGTTCATGTTTTAAGAATTCAGTTTGTTTTATGGCACTTAGTCTAAAGTCAATTATTGTCGAAGTAAACTTATTTATGCTGATGAGACATTATAATAATGAGATGTAACCCATGAGTTGACGTTTAATTAGTTGACATATTTCGTTGATATTCTCTTTAATAATTTCTTTAGATATGTGATCTTTGTTCTCGCTGCATTTTAATAAGTTGCTGTCAAAATTTTCTATTCCTAATAAAATATTAGTTTATAAAAAGTACGGTGTTATAGTTGGTATTCAGCTCCTAGGTTTTAATCCTTGGTGAGATAATATTTAATTCGACACACTTGCACTTGTAGGATGGGTATGGGTTTGCATAGCATGATACCTTCTATATTGAAATGTTTATATTCTTTGTTTCCGTGGTACTTGATTTCCATGGTTCATCTCAACATTTTTGTAGTTAAGATAGAACTGCAACTTTTATTTTTGTTGCTTACATATTTCTTAGTTCTGTTGTATTATGTCTTTTTTCTAAGTGTGGATTATCCATAGTACTTGTCAATATATATTTTTTTACTTATTTATTTGGTGGAGAACAAAAGTTTACGAAAATAGTATAGTACCTATAGTATATGGTAGTGCAAATAGGGTGGAGTGGAGGGCCCCCACAATACCTTTTTCTGCACTACTAAGTGAGGATTGCTTGAGAGTAGGTTGCGAGCCAACTACCCATATATTCAAGGAAAATGGTGAAGTGGCGGGTGGACTGGCCCCCATGCCGTTCATTCTAACTATTCTCTCTTGATATATTGGATTGGTGGATCGTTGTGCACCTTGCCATAGGATGTGATGTTGTTTGAGCTAGCCTTAGAATGATGCACAATTTTCCCCATGAAGTACAAGACAACCTTGCACTAATCATAGGACACGTTGAGAGAACTACCTGAGTAGAGTTCCAAGTGCTTATGTGTACTGATGTACTTTTGTGGAGAGCATGATGGCTCCTAGTGTCAAGTTCTGAAAACCTCTGCTTCGGTGTAGTTTTGTTTGAAGCCACGTAAGCTTTAGTGTTTTGTGGAATGAATATTTATTATAAATTTCTTCAAAGTCTATGACTTGGTTTTGAGTAGATTTGGGATTAACTGAGTGGAGTAATACATGTACATTAGAAGTAAACTATGTGTTAGCAAGCTCGCCCATGTAATTTATGGTGGCGGTGGTTTTATTCCCTATGGTTATGTTACATGTCGGTGTTGTGATGCTAAACACTTATGGTGTTTTAGGCTGCTAGTGCATTTATAGCAAAGTTGGAGGTGATGGTTGACTTAAGTCTTCTTTATTGAATGACCCCCAAAGTGTGGGTTTTGTCTGGTGACTGATTTCATTGTTCCAGTGTGTGATATATCATTTCTATCATGCGTACTTTCTTTGGGCATATCAGTCCACCTGGGCGGTATTAGTCTTTTAACTTAATGCACTTGCAAGTAATTCTAACTTGAGTTATAACTTTGTCGATCTAGCTTTGGAAAGTTCTAGGTGACCCGTTTTGTAGTATGTTAGTTTTTCCATGTGGTCCAATCTAAAGGAATTCGAGGACGAATTCTTGTAAGGAGAGTAAAATGTAATACGCGAGAAATTTGACCATAGCTTTCATGGTCCTATATAATATGTGGCTTCTTATTTTAAGTTGATTCTTCATGTTGTTTAATGGAATGAATTCCAGAGAAAATTTGTTTTGATTGCTGAGAAGTGCAAATGGTTAAATAGCTTACTAAGTGTTTTCATGAGTAGCAAAAAAATGATTTTTTTAAGCTTTCTTCATATGGATGATCAAAGAACATAGGTGTGTAGAGTTCATGAAATAGATCCATTTGATTATTGATACACACTGCTTGGGGTGAGGATTACAAGTTTTTATTGGTTGCTAAAATGAAGAAAAAGGAAGTCCTATTATGGTAATTATGTCATTAGAGTAGAAGTGATGCGATAGTACCTGAGATCGCCCTTCATCTTCTAAAATATCCTTTTAATATGGCTAATGGCCTCTCTGCCTCTTCTCTACTAACGACAACACACTAGCCTCTTCATTTAGTAGCTGACTTAAATTCCTTGCATCATTGCCCACATTTGATCCTCCCTATCCTATATGTTTCATCTCATCATCCTCATGGGAACATATGTGCTTCTTGATTTTCTAGTCTCATGGGTGCCCAATTCAGCATGGAAGAAATTTTGGAGAAGATTGGGAGAAGTTTTTTTTTGGATTAGTGAGGGGTACAAGCAAGTGGTCTCAAAATTGGTACTTGGCAGTTCTACTTGTCGGTAGTTATTTCCTTGATACATGCCAAATTATATTTCCCAGCTATAGGACTTTTTGTTGAAAACTCAGAGATCATTCCAGGATGTCCTATCTCTAATTTTTTTAATGAAACAATTTGGAAGATTTTATAGTGATAGGATGGTTGTCATGTTTTAACAGCTTTCTGGAATTTAATAGATGCATTTTGTTTAGAATCACATTAGAGGCCTAACTGGCCAAATACTTGAATATTAAATTTATAGATTCTTCATCAATCCTTCCTGTTGTTAAATTTCATGATTTTAAGCTATGCAGTTTAGTATTTATGGTTTTAAGTGTGTCTGGTGCTATTCTGACGATGCTCTGGACAGACATAAATTGATTTAGTTTTTCAACATATTAGAGGACAAACTAGTTTCTTAAATGAATACCAAAGTCATAGAGTTTTTTTTTAACATCCTTCCCACAACGAATAAAACACTATTTTATCTTAAATATAACTTTAGATTGCTAAGTGAGTAGCTAGTTTCTGCCATCAAATTCTATGCAGGATTGGTCCTTGATGGGGGCATCTTTATGAGTTTTACGGAAAAATGTCTATATAGAATAAAATTATGTATAATATAATTTTCCATGATCCGGTTAAGTTTCATAATTGTTGGACAAGTTTTTAGTAGATATCAACATTGTGCTCTGAGCAGATTTCATTATTTAAATTCAACTAAAGTTTAGGCATGCATAAGTTCAGATAAGAATTGTGTGTCTTCATGGTAGTTGTAGGCCCTGTTTAATAGTTTCTGAATATGTATTTACTTACTCTCATTATATTTGTGTATATCTAAAGATATATAAATATCAGGAAGCTATGCCATTGTTAGCTGAACATAGGGAGGACAGGCATCTTAACATGTTCTTGTTTTAGAAAATTTCTTGTGAATAATGAAGTGGAGAGCCTTGATGCCCCTTTTCATACAGAGTTGGGTGACTACTTCTTTCATTGGCTTAAATGGTTTAGGGTTCTACACTAGAATAATGGCATCTTATGCTACATAGGTGTGAAACACAATTGTCATGTAAGAGAAGTTTCTAGTTATGTTGTAGTTGTTTTGTGGAGTGAGCTCTTGTTGATTGAGACACGGTCAGTCTAACACCCTGTGCAGGATGTGTGTTGTCTTATGTTTAAAGTGTTTTCTTAATGCCTGAGAGGCCATGTTTTCTTTAATGCTCCTATTTTGTTCTAAGGGATAATGGCCTTAAAGGCTACCTTTTGCTTTAGAGCAGTTTTAGATCAAGTTAGCCGAGTGGACTAGGAATGGACTATGATGTAGCAGTCATGATATTGTTAGTTAAATACACACAGTGTCACATTGTTGACATGTTTTTGTGATGATCACGGCTTGAATTGCAGTGTATGACTAAGACAGGTTCGTCCGTGGCAGGGTTTTCCATGGTCAGTAGATGAGTGCTTTCCTCTTTCATTTTTTTTCTTTACCTGAAAGGAGAGGTTGGGGTTATATCTTCTTTTTTTTGTCTTGGCTATTTGTTGTTTGCATCGATGTTGTGTCAGTGTGAGTTTTGGGGGGTTGGTAAGTTAATCTCGAATTGTTAGATCTGGGTAGTTTTGGCTTAGTAGTGGGAGTAACTGTTGTAGGTATTGTTATGAAATTTCCTTTGGGGGTCCAATCTGTTCTCTATGTTAGGGCCCTCTTTAGTGATGTATTATACGCGCGAGCATCAACTATGGCTAAAATAATTTTGGAATATTTCAACTAGATTATTCGAGTTGGGGCGAGTTTGAACAACTCCTCCAAGTTTCGTTGTTGAAATGTATGTTAAACTAAGTAGTATTAGTTGGTTGTTTTATATACTGGTTGGTCGATCTTTAAGTTTTTATTTTTCTTTTTCTTACCTCTTGCCATGGGGATTTCCATACAGAGAACTTGAATTTGAGCTCAAGATTAGTTCATGGAAGATTCAGATTCCCGAGTTGAGAATAGATAGGCGTTCTTCCGACTTGTCTTTATAGTTGAATGCTTTATTGGTCAAATACTTGTTCCATGGAGAAGTCAGACAATGGTTGAAGTGTTTCATTTCTATAGTAGTATCTGCCGCTTTATACTAGGACGTCTGTTGTCCATGCACTTTGTTAAGTGTTGCCCATAATAAGTCTTATAATTTTCTTTGCTTAAGTGCATGAATTCGGGGACGAATTCTTTAAAGGGGGGAAGAATGTAATATCCAAAAAAAAAGAAAAGAAAAAATACCTCATTTGTATTTGGGCCGTGGGAGAGAGAGAGAGAGAAAGTAAAGTCCTAATTATACTCTAATTAGGGATGTTGAGTGGTCAGAAAACAAATGCCTAATTATAGTCAATCCACTAGGTGAGTTAAGGGGTTAGAAATTTCCACCGTAACTCTAGACTCCACCTCGTCACCTAGACCTCCCAATCCTATTTTCCCGGTCTCGTGAGGGGGTTGGAGGCGGTGCTCTCCTCCCCATCAGTAGTGCCCAAGGTTTCAATCGTCCTCTCTAAATTCATCGCAAAAACTAGATCTTTGCTGCTGCTACTCATACATCCATGTTTGCCTTGTTGGCTGTAGAACCTACTCCGTACTGCAGTAGGTTCAGGAGGGAACATACCAGTCCAGGGGCAGGTGATCACAGGAAGGTCACGCTAGGTAATTTCAAGATCAAAATTCGTTTTTTTGTTTCCCTACTGATCTTCAGTTGGTTCATCTTGATCCAATAGCTGATCTCAGAATTTCACCTGAACTCTGATGGCTTGTTCTTCGAGTTTTGCTATCTGGGAGTTTATTTCTTCATCACAGTCCTGATCCATATATCAGCACCTGTTAGAGATAAAATATTAGGAGTCAGTAAGTGATGTGTTAGACAAGGGAGGCCAACTTAATTATACCTTTTTCCCTGGGTACCTGAATCCTCAATTTTGTTTCAGTAGACCGACAATTAGGATTCTGTTAGCTCTGACACTACATCGACACCGGCTCCTGTGGTTCACAAGCCAAGCAGCGCAGAGGACACATCTCCATCTGGCCCAGTGAGGCCCATTCGACTTCGTCGGCCCAATTCCAATGTAGTTGGTCCAGAGTGGAGTGAGTGATATATATACATGTTGTAATACCCCAAGGGGAAATCATCAATTATCAAACAGAACAATCTATGCAATTATAATTTTCCTCGTTCCCCATCTCGTCTTCCTCCTCTGCTCGTTGCTGCGGCAACCTTCTTCTTCCTTCGCTGCGGCGATTACTTGCTAGGGTTGCTTGGTAGCTGTCGAGATGCTAACAATTGGTATCAGACTTCTGTAGATCCTGGCTTCCTACAATCCTCCCCACCACCACTTCACCCGCCGCCAGCAATCCTTTGGCGCGATGGATCCCAATATCAAGCTCGTACTCGATGAGATCGCCGGGCTGCAGCGCGGCATCGGCGACCAAGGAGCGGCGCTGACGAAGCGTTTCGACGACCTGGAGATCCACCTCACCGAGCGCGCGCGGGTCGTCGACACCCGCATCGCCGACGTGACTCGCCGGATCTGCGACCTGGAGTTGGCGCCGGCGGATCCGCAAGTCGCCGCGCTTGAAGGTCGTTTCCGCACTCTCGAAGGTAGCTACGCCGACCGCGACGCCGAGTTCGCCAGGCGCCTGAAGGAATTGGAGTCGTTGCGGCTGGTACACATGAAGGATGAACGCGATGCTCGAGTCGAAGATCTGGAGAAGGCGACTAAGGAGCTCTGTGATTGGCGTCCAGGCGTTGATGGCGTCCTCGACGACATCCGCGCTTCCGTCCGCAAGCTCGCGAACGCGGCGGAGCGCGAGTGGCTCGGCGAGCTGCCTCTTGGTGTCGTCCTCGAGCCAGCGGCGGCCGGGCGTACATCTGCCGGAACCACCGCCACATCGCCCGTTGTTGGGCACCGCATCGAAATGAGTACACGGGATTAGGGATCTGGGGTCGTCACGACCTGGATCCCCGTCCCGGCCAATGGTACGTCGCCGGGCCTTTCCTCTGTTCCTGCCTGTAATTTCCAGTTTCCGTCGTTGCCTAAGTTGTCTGCTACTCAGTTTGTTCCTAAGCCAATCACTGAAACTCAATCTGAATCCCCTAAGCCAGCTCCAGAGATTAATCTGAGTCCTAAGCCTACACCAGTGTTCACATCCCACCATAGTGATCCACCACATCCTATTCCGAGTCCACAATACAATCATCCCACATTCATATCTCACCCCCACCTCGTCCTTACCCTGATAAATCCCAAGCCTCTTACCAATCAGGCCGTATACCTAAGCTCGATTTTCCACGATTTGATGGGGACAACCCTCGTCGTTGGAAGACGCGTGCTGAGAAGTATTTCCGTATCAATTCTGTAGTTGACACATTATGGATAGAGATTTCGGAGATGCATTTCGATGGACCTGCCTCCCTGTGGTTTCAGTCTATTGAACACAGGTTGTCTGAGCTCAATTGGTCTTCCTTCTGTGCGCTGATGCACGACCGATTTGATCGTGTTCGTCATGACACTTTGAGCCGTCAGCTTATGCATATCCGCCAGCTTTCCACAGTTACAGATTACCTATCTCGATTCACTGAACTCACAGACCAGCTCAAAGTTTATTCTCCTCAGCACGATGAACGTGCCTTTACACTTCGTTTTGTCGATGGCTTGCGTTATGATATTAAAGCTGCTGTTACACTTCATCAACCAAAAACTCTGGATGCTGCCGCAGCTCTCGCATTGTTGCAGGAAGAGGTGTCCATGGCGCCCAGGCATTCTCGCTCTGGTGATTGGTTCTTCTCGTCGCGGTCGTCATCAGTAGCCAAGCAGGTGCCTCTGCCCCTGCCAGCGCCGCCTCGTGTGGACAAGCCTCCCCAGCTCACGCCGCCAGCGCCTGTTCACCATGACAAGGGTCTGGCAGCGTTGAAGGCTTCTCGGCGCGCTCAAGGTCTCTGTTACAAATGCGGCGCCACATGGACGAGGGAGCACAAATGCAATCCTGAAGTCTTGATGGCGGTTGGTCCTGTGTGGGACGAATTTGATGCCTCCGAGCAGGAATCGCTCACTGAGCCTGAATCTGAAACTGAGCAGGCGTTCTTTGCTATCAGTAAGGCAGCCATGAACTCTTCAACTACAGGTCAGGTGATTCTCTTTCAGGGTACAGTTCTGGGCCATGCAGTTCGTATATTGTTGGATTCTGGCAGTTCTGCTTCCTTCCTTAGTGCTGAATTGGCTTCTAAGTTGGTGAATGTGCAATTCAAGTCCGTTCGGAACACGGTTCGAGTGGCTGGCGGCGGTATTCTGCAGTGTGATCGGATGGTGCATCAGTTGCCTTGGTCTGTTGGCTCTTGTGAGTTTGCTGCTGACTTTCGTGTTCTTCCTATTGGTCCTTACGATATGATTGTTGGTATGGACTGGCTTCAGTCATTCAGCCCTATGTTAGTGCATTGGTGGCAGAAATGGCTAATGATTCCTTATGATCAGCAGTGGGTGCTTCTTGAAGGGATAGGTGCTGAGTTCCCTGATAAAGTTGTGTTGCAAGTGTGTCAGGTTTCTGACCAGTCTGAAGCTGATGGGCAAGATCCTTCCTTCACACCTGAAATTCAGTCACTTTTGGAGCGTTATGCACATGTGCTGGAACCTCCTACTCAGTTGCCACCGTCGAGGCCCTGTAATCATAAAATCCCACTGATTCCTGGAGCCCAACCGGTGTTTATCCGGCCTTATCGGTACCCTCCTGCCCTCAAAGACGAGATTGAGCGCCAAGTCACTGACATGCTGCAACAGGGTCTGATCAAGCCCAGTTCTAGTCCGTTCTCTTCTCCTGTACTGTTGGTGAAGAAGAAGGACGGTTCTTACCGCTTTTGTGTGGATTTCCGACAGTTGAACGCTATTACTGCTAAGTCCAAATTTCCTGTACCTGTATTCGATCAGCTAGTAGATGAATTGGGTCAGGCCAGTTGGTTCTCTACTCTGGATTTGCGCGCTGGCTTTCATCAAATCCTGCTGCACCCAGGTGAAGAGTCCAAAACAGCGTTCCAGACACACTGTGGTCAGTATGAGTTCAATGTAATGGCCTTTGGACTCACTGGTGCACCTGGTACGTTCCAGGGTGCCATGAACACCACTCTCAAGCCGGGTCTCAGGAAATTTGTCATTGTGTTTTTCGATGACATTTTGGTGTACAGCAATTCTCTTGAAGAACATTTGGTTCATCTGGAACAAGTGTTTTCTTGGTTGGCACAAGACCAGTGGAAGATCAAGTTGTCCAAATGTAAGTTTGCCCAACGGGAGATATCGTATTTGGGTCACATTCTTAGTGCTAAAGGTTTATCAACCGATCCATCTAAGATTAAGGCAATTCAAGATTGGCCAACACCTGCCAATGTTCGGGCCCTGCGTGGGTTTTTGGGGCTGGCTGGTTACTATCGAAAGTTCATCCGGCATTTTGGATGCATTGCTAAGCCTCTCACTGATCTGTTGCGGAAGGACTCGCTGTTTATCTGGACTTCTGTTCATGCTTCAGCATTTCAGTCACTCAAGAATGCTCTTTGCTCTGCACCAGTTCTGGGTATCCCTGATTTCTCCAAACCGTTTCATATTGAGACTGACGCTTCTGGTTATGGCATCGGTGCAGTGCTGCTCCAGAATGGACATCCATTAGCTTTCATTAGTAAAGCTCTGGCGCCTCGGAATCAAGGTCTGTCGGTGTATGAAAAAGAATACTTGGCGATTCTCTTAGCAGTTGAGCAATGGCGTCACTATCTGCTGCATGCGGAATTTGTGATACACACTGACCATCGTAGTCTGATCCACCTAAACGAACAACGTCTCCATACGCCATATCAGCAGAAGGTTTTCACCAAACTGCTGGGCCTGCGCTATAAGGTGGTGTACAGGAAAGGTTCTGAGAATTTGGCTGCAGATGCTCTGTCCAGACGGGATCCTCCAGCTCAACTCATGGCCGTATCATCACCCTCTCATGTTTGGCTGGAAGAACTGCAGCAGTGGTATCCTTCAGATCCTGAGGCTCGGTCCCTGCTCCATCGTTTGACTTTGGATGCTGCTTCGGTGCCTAATTTCTCGCTACACCAAGGCGTTATTCTGTACAAAAAGCGCGTGTGGCTGGGATCCAATACTTCTCTGCACTCCAAAGTGATTTCAGCTTTGCATTGCAGTCCTGTGGGGGGTCACTCCGGCGCTCCTGCCACATACCAGAAGATCAAGCCCTTATTTTATTGGCCAGGCTTGCGGGCATCGATTCTTCGCTTTGTTCAGGACTGTACCATATGTGCTCAAGCCAAACCCGACCGTTCTGGTTACCCAGGTTTGCTTCAACCTCTTCCTGTGCCGAGGTCTTCTTGGGAGGTGGTTTCTTTGGATTTTGTTGAGGGTTTGCCGCCATCGGGGAATTTCAATGCAATTTTGGTTGTGGTTGACAAGTTTTCCAAGTTTGCCCACTTCCTGCCTTTGCGCCATCCTTTTACTGCAGCCTCTGTGGCTCGTTTGTTTATGGACAACATCTACAAACTTCACGGTCTGCCGCTGGCAATCATTTCTGATCGGGATCGGGTGTTCACAAGCTCTTTCTGGAAGTCCTTATTTGCTCGGGCTCTTACTGAATTGCGCATGAGCACATCTTACCACCCACAGAGTGACGGACAGACCGAGCGTGTGAATCAATGTCTTGAGACGTATCTCCGCTGTTTCACCCATGCTTGCCCAAAGAAGTGGTCAGAGTGGCTCTCTCTTGCGGAATACTGGTATAATACCAGTTTTCATTCTGCTCTGGGTCGCACACCCTTTGAGGTTCTCTATGGCTGCCCCCCGAGACACCTTGGTCTCACGCCGGAGTCTGCTGCTCCTCTGCCGGCGCTGGACGATTGGTTGGAAGAGCGCCAGCTCATGCAGTCCTTGGTTCATCAACATCTGCTCCGCGCTCAGGACAGAATGAAGCGTCAAGCCGATAAGCGCAGAGTTGATCGTGTGTATCAGGAGGGTGATCTGGTGTTCCTTAAACTCCAGCCTTATATGCAATCTTCGGTGGCAAGGCGTTCGTGCAACGTTCAAGTTTTTCGGACCGTTTCGGGTGCTTCAACGCATTGGGAAGGTCGCATATAAGCTTCTGTTGCCGGAGACTTCAGCTATTCACCCGGTTTTTCATGTGTCCCAGCTCAAGCGGTCTCCGGGCAATCAAACTGTAAGTGCTGCTTTACCTTCTGACTTGGTTCATCTGCAAATTCCAGTCAAGGTGCTTCAACGCCGTTGGTCTGCCGGCTCTCACCCCGTGGAGCAAGTCCTCGTCGAGTGGTCTCACATGCCTCCGTCCTTGGCGACTTGGGAGTCGTTCGAGCAATTGCGCCAGCAGTTCCCTCGAGCACCGGCTTGGGGTCAAGCCGGCATTCAAGGGAGGGGGAGTGTTAGCTCTGACACTACATCGACACCGGCTCCTGTGGTTCACAAGCCAAGCAGCGCAGAGGACACATCTCCATCTGGCCCAGTGAGGCCCATTCGACTTCGTCGGCCCAATTCCAATGTAGTTGGTCCAGAGTGGAGTGAGTGATATATATACATGTTGTAATACCCCAAGGGGAAATCATCAATTATCAAACAGAACAATCTATGCAATTATAATTTTCCTCGTTCCCCATCTCGTCTTCCTCCTCTGCTCGTTGCTGCGGCAACCTTCTTCTTCCTTCGCTGCGGCGATTACCTGCTAGGGTTGCTTGGTAGCTGTCGAGATCCTAACAGATTCCCTCTATGTCGATTAGTTGCAATTTGGCAGGAAGACTGGATTACCTTGTGACCCAATTTTAAAATAATAGAAGGCCGAATTACGTTTTCCACTGAATACAAGAGTTGTAGAGAATTTTATCTAGTTGTCTTTACTGTATGCAAACATATGTTTTGATCCAATATAAAAATTGTTACGAGAATAACAAGGTATCTTCCCTGGAGGTAGATATATTGCCTTTGGGTATATTTAACCCTATTTTAGTGGTTTCTTTTGCAACTAGAAAATATGAGGACTGATCGCTAAGCGTATAGACGTGTATCTACTCTTTGTATGCTATTGTTATGAATAATTTATTAAGTGGTTCTATATATTTATTTTTATCAGGAAGTGAGTCTCTTAACCGTTCCCGATCGATGTGCTTGTCGGGGTTGCTTTCTTCGGTGAAAAAGGTGCATAATTAGATTTGTCAGGCATGATGGGCTTGGGGCTTAGACGCATGCACATCATTTCATCACCACCAGAATAATTGTGCATGTTTTAAGAATTCAGTTTGTTTTATGGCACTTAGTCTAAAGTCAGTTATTGTCGAAGTAAACTTATTCATGCTGATGAGACATTATAATAATGAGATGTAACCCATGGAGTTGACGTTTAATTAGTTGACATATTTCGTTGATATTCTCTTTAATAATTTCTTTAGATATGTGATCTTTGTTCTCGCTGCATTTTAATAAGTTGCTGTCAAAATTTTCTGTTCCTAATAAAATATTAGTTTATAAAAAGTAGGGTGTTACATCTTGATCGTGTTGTGCATAGTAGTATAAGCACGGAGTCTCTGACAACCAAGGCTAACTGCAGCTTGACCTTAGATGACTACTACAAATGGAGTTCATCGACTTTCATCCCAAGCCCGTGTTCATTTTCACCCCTGTTCTCTGCATCTCTGACAAATTGAGCGGTTTGCTCCTGCCACAATAAACAGGACAGATGCACCTGTCTCTGCCACGAGGATGGAACATATTCAGATCCTCCATACCTCATTAGGATTCATTCAGTGAAAATCATAGATTCAAAGATTTGAATCTAATGCATGTCAGTTAGTACATATACACTTTCCAGCCACCAAAATCACACGTCAGTTGTACTAAGAAGGAAAAAAATCTGAGAGAGAGACGTGTGTCTTAAATACAACCACATTTTTTTGAAAGTGTGCCTTAGCATGTGCTTCATTAAGTGAAAAATGGAAGATTTACAAATTCTAAGGACAGTCATGACAAGGAACCGTCACTGTCCTGGAGGGCATACATAACACAAATAGCCACCTAGTGGCAGATTAGAACGGTTGTACTAACTTAGAAACTGTTGTCGTGACATGGGGGATGGCTCACATGGCGGGGCTAATAGGCCAGAGCTGTGAGCAACGCTAGACACCTGAAGCATACACCAATCCAGATGTTCACTTCCTCTAAGGATCCGGCCGAGCAGCTCCGTTATCCTCAACACCCAGTGGTCAAAGGAAAGGAGCACTGGTTCCTTTTTTTCCACAGGCACCACGACACTAGGATATCCAAGGTGTCAAAGCTTCACTTGAGAGCCTGTGGGAATAGGTCCTGGGCTGCCATCCACCAACCCAGCAGGGTGTCGTCCTGGCTAGGGGCCGCAGCAGGAAAGCCCAGGGAGCATCGCACCCGTGACCACACCTTGCGAGTGAGCAAGCAGGAGCAGGGTTGTTTGTGGTCCGGTCGAGCTGATCGCACAGCGCACAGGATGCGCATCCATCTCCAGGCCAGGCCGCTTCCTTCACTGCACGGTCCACAAACTCCCATGCAAAGCAAGACAGAAGAAGAACTTTGACCTTTGGAGGAACTGCTGCACGCCAAAGCTCCTTGGTCCCGGCCATATGTGTCCAACCAACGAAGAAAGCCCTGCATGCCAACCGTACGGAGTACATTGCGTCTGCTGTCCAGCGCCAAATGAAGCGGTATGGCTCTAGGGCCGCAATTGGATGTCATGGAGCATATGCCATACACTACTACAGATTCGCACATCACTGCCCACCTAATCACCGCCAGAAATGGTGAAACCGACAGTAATGACTCATCACAGCCGGTGCCAAGCTCGACGGAGCCTGACTCGCGTCAGGCAGCGACGGCACCGGCAGTGATGAGTGACATTACTGCCGGTTGGTGTCCAGAGCCGGCAGTGATATGGGGGGCAGATATCACCGCCGGCTCTAGCCAGGCCCCGGCCGTGATAATACCAATCGTCGCCGGCGTCTAGCAAGAGCCGGCAGTGGCCACCTGATAGCACTAAGATGACTGCAACCTTCCTCTTTTTTTTTTCTACCGGATTGCTTTCTTCCTCACCGAGTACAACATAATAAATAAATAAATAAAAATGAAAATTTATAAGATCAACTTAATAATAAATTTTTGCATTACATATAAATAGAATTCTTATACGAATTCTGCATTACATAAAGGATAGATTATATTCTAATAAATAATATTAAAGATCGACGACGGCGATCGTCATGTCGCAGTCGCCGTCGTGATCACTGCCGCCGCTGCTGCCGATGGCCTAACGGCGGGCCGCCGCCACGGAGCTTGCCGGCCTCGTTCTCGCTCCCCAAGCAGGCCGCCCGCTCCACCTTCACCGCCTGGCGGAGCGAGGTAGCCTCCACCTCCGCCTCTCTACGCCAGCCCCGCTCCTGGGCGAGCTGCACGCGCAGGGCGAGACTTTGATTCTCCGGCGTGCGCAGGTGGCGGCCGGCGGAGGAAGGAAAGTTGGGGTTCACCCAACGCCGTCCTCTGCGGCCGCCATCGTGGCCGCCGTCGTCGCCGCCGCGGCCACCTGCGTTCATCGTCGTCGGAGCAGGGGAAAGAAAGCGCCTGGTGAAGGAGCCACAGTCGAATGGCGCCTGGTGAAGGAGCCACAGTCGAATGGCGCAGCTTTATAAAGGTCACCGAGCGTGGGCGCTTCAGTTCCCTATTGCTGCTTCCAGTTCCTCATGCTCCCTTGCGCTGGTTCCCACGCAGCCGCGAAGAATACGAAGCATCTCTCATTAATCCCGGCTTGGTCCCAGTCGGCAGTGATGTATAGAGTATCACTGCCGGTTCTAACCACAAGCCGGCAGTAATTACTTGCATCGCTGCCGGTGCTTCCCACCAGCCGGCAGTGATTATGAAAGCTTTTCTATCTTGTCAAGACAGCACTTCCGGTTCGTGTATATAACCGGCAGTGATGTTTTGACAAGACATAAAGCCTTGCACCATCGTCCTCTGCTTTTCTCCTCACTCCATTCCAGAACAGAGGAGCGCGCGCGGGCCATTTTCTCCATTGTTGCGGCACCTGAAAACCGTGAGCTAGAATGTGAATTTTGAAGAATGCCTTGATCATTTTGCTTCACGGTTGGTCACAAGCATCCTCTCCTTTGGTTTTTAGCTTCAATCTATGTTTTGATGGCTACATTGCTTGCTTGATTCTCATTCTAGTTCTTCCTCTCTTCTAAAGAGAGCAAATTCGTTGGGAACATTGTGCTAGGATTCCATCATCTCCATCATCCAAAAAGCTAGGTTGGTGATATATCTTAGAAAATTTTATGGTTTGATCAAGATGATTGTTAGTATGTGATGCTCGAATTAGTTCATTTTGTCGGAGTAGAGTACATTACTTTACAATTTTGTTAAATTATTTAAGTGGACACATTCTTTGGAGCTACGTTGCTATGGTTTTCAATTTATATATGGCTAGGGCTGCCCTTTTCAATTTTTTTCATAATTAATGCATAATTTTGTTCATGAAGCTAACTAGGTACTACTTATCCTTCTTTTGTTTTGGGCGAGAGATGGATCGAAAGTGGATGAATCTGCCTTGAACGGACAAGCTTTTTATGAAAGGCGTTAGAGATTTTTGCGTTGCTGCAGTAGCTCACGCTGGGGTTGGGAAGATGATCTTCTGCCCATGCAAAGATTGCATGAATGTTAGGATGCTTTTGAATCCAGGCACTATCAAATCGCACTTGCAAATGAGGGGGTTCATGCCAAACTATACGACATGGTGTCACCATGGGGAAGTTCCTGTTTGTGATGCAGAGGAAAACAATGATGATGTGGACATGGCTGATGTGCACCACGACGACGATGACGACGATCCCATTGTCAACCCAGAACCTATTGCTGAGGTGCTTAGGAATACGCTAGCGGATGACACGGCAGAAGAAGATGGCATTTCTTTGATGCTCCGTAATGCAAATACTGGGTTTCTTAGTGATAGTCAACTTTAAAAGCTAGAGAAAATGAGAGAGGATGGCAAGACACCATTGTTCAAGCATTGTCCTATGAGTAAATTGGAAGCCACCATCATGTTGTTAGAGTTCAAATCTATAAACGGATTGAGCGATACAGGCTTTGATGACTTGTTAGGTAAACTAGGGAAAATACTCCCTGCAGACAGTGGGCTACCAGAAAATACATACCAGGCCAAGCAAATGATCTAGCCCCTTGGACTCGAGGTTGAATGAATACACGCGTGTTACAATGACTGCATATTGTACCGCGGCAAATACATTCACCTGGATAATTGCCCCATTTGTAATCATCCACGGTACAAGGCAGAGCTGTCGGAGGAGGGTACAAAGAAGAGAGGAGGCCCCATAAAGGTCGCCTGGTACTTCCCTATAGCTCCACGGATACGTAGGCTATTCACATGTGAGAAGATAGCCAAGCTGCTGCGCTGGCATGGTGAGGAGCGTAAGAACGATGACATGCTGAGGCATCCTGCCGATGGACAGGACTGGAGGACTCTGAAAACCATGTTCTATAAGGAAATCGGTGGAGATGTAACGAACCTTTGGGTTGCATTGAGCACGGATGGGATGAATCCTTTTGACCAGGTTAGAAGCACTCATAGCACGTGGCCATTGACGCTCTGTATATACAACCTTCCGCCTCACCACGTTATGAAGCGGTCGTACATCCAGATGTCATTACTGATCCAAGGCCCAAAGCAACCCGGGAATGACATCGACACTTTCCTAGAGCCAGTTGTCGATGAACTAGTGCATCTGTTCAAGAAGGGTGTTGAGCATGTTTGGGATGAGTACAAAAAGGAAGAAATCACTGTCAAGGTGGTACTTGTGGTTACAATCACTAACCTTCTAGGGCGAGGTTCCTTGTCTGGAGAGAAGACAAAAGGCTATACAGGTTGTGTTGAGTGCATAGACGAAACCGATGCGGTACACCTACCCAATAACTCAAAAATGGTTGTATTGGGGCACCGTAAGTTCCTGCCTATTAAACACAGATTCCGTAAAAACAAGATAAATTTTAATGGACAGGTTGAGACACGCAAGCCTCCTAAGTATCGAGACGGGAAAGAGATACTTGAAGAACTTAACAAACTGGACGTTGTTCTTGGCAAGGGGCAAGGGGCTAAACGAGCGCCGAAGAGAGCATCTAGAAGAAAATTTAGTATTTTGGAAACTACCTTATGGCCATATTTGTTCACGTACGCCACTTGTCTTGATCCCATGCACATTACTAAAAACGTGTGCCTTCACATACTTAACACCTTGATGAACACCGAGGGGACACATAAGGATTCGTACGACACACGCAAAGACATGCAGCATTTGGGAATCAGGCCAGAGCTACATCCCGTGGTTCAAGAAAATGGCCAATTTGTACTTCTAGTTGCGTCTTGGACACTAAGCAAGATAGAGCAGGACATGTTAATTTCATTCTTCGATAAACTAAAAGTTCGATGGGCTACTGTGCAAACCCAAAGAGGCTAGTGAACAAGAAAGAACGCAATTTCAACTATGGACCTATGAAGGCCCATGATAGTCATGTCATTATGACTCAATTTCTCCCAGCTGCCTTGCGTGGTATCCTGACGGAAGATGTTCGCAAAGCGATCACAAAGTTGTGTTGGTTCATGAATGCGATCTCAAAAAAGGTCATTGATCCGAGCACGCTACAACAGCTACAGGACGACATTGCTGAAGTTCTCTCTAGTTTAGAGATGCAATTTCCACCAACTTACTTTGATATGTCAGTCCATCTTCTCATTCACCTGGTTGACCAAATAAGAGCACTTGGTCCAATGTACCTACATCAGATGTTCCCTTTCGAAAGGTTGATGGAAGTTTTCAGGAAGTAGGTTAGGAACAAATTCAGACCAGAAGGGAGCCTGGTTGAGGGATGGTCAACGGAGGAGTCCATTGAATTCAGCACAAATTATATAGACATCAACAAGGCAGGAGTTCCTGAGTCCCGTCACCAAGGCAGACTAGGTGGCAAAGGCACACTATGTGTCTTGGACACGTGCTCAATTCACTGTTCTCCAGCAAGCCAAGGAGGTGATGCCATACATTGCAGAACACCATCAAGAGTTGCTACGTAAGTATCCGCAAAGGTTACAGGCTTGGCATCATAAAAAACATAAAACCAAATTTGTTGACTGGTTGCGACGTCACTTGCTTACAGTAACGTTGGGTAATCAACTGGACAAATTAGCCAGGGGGCCTTCTAGTTCCTTTGTTAAGTACCAGGGATGTGAGGTCAATGGTTTCACATTTTTCACCGAAAAGCAAGATGAAAAGAGTGCAAATCAGAATAGTGGTGTTCATTTCAATGCTGAAGACAAAGACGACAATGTGATTCAGACATACTATGGTGTCATAGAGCAGATATGGGAGCTATCATATGGCTTGGTGCAGGTAGCCCTTTTTCGCTGCAAGTGGGTCCATCTAAACGAAATCAAGAAAGAACCAGATGGGTTGACTACAGTTGACCTTAAAAGCGCATACAAAGACGACCCCTTCATCCTCGCAAAGATGCTATGCAAGTCTTCTACGCAATGAGACAATGCAAACAACGCGAGAAGTGTAGTCT
The DNA here is from genome assembly GCA_018135685.1 of Themeda triandra. NCBI lineage: Eukaryota > Viridiplantae > Streptophyta > Magnoliopsida > Poales > Poaceae > Themeda > Themeda triandra. The sequence continues at coordinate 261,178 of JAENPR010000508.1, forward strand.
TTCAAGGCAAAAAAAGATTGTCGGCGTCGATGGAGTGACGGATGATGAAGGCTACGGGGGCTATGAGGAAATTCCTGCATTCGGGTCGATGTATCCCTAACTAACATTGGAGAGGGCGACGAACCAGCTTACATTAGGCGCGATCATAATGAGGCCCTTATTGTTGATCCACCGAGCATAGTTAGATTATTGATAACTATGTAACTGTAGTCGGGACGTATTTGTTCACCAACTATATATATGTATTCTAATTAACATTACTTGTGTACCTCTAAACTAGTATATGGTAGATAATTTTTTTTATTTATTGAATTGAACTTCTTTTTTATAAACAATATATAAAAGATATGCCTTGCACTTAGGACACATACTATACTATAGCTCAAGCGGTCAAAACTCAAATTCCTTTTTTCGTGGTCGAGCGCTGAGTTCGAATCCGATGGGCGCCACCCTTTTTAGGATTTGATATTAATAAAAAAAATACCTGCCCGGCCACTTCTGCAGGAATCCAAGGTGGGCTCGACTTTTTATTTTTAAAAATATAACCATTGGACCCTATCACTGCCGGTTCTTATCACAAAGCGCTAGGGATTTTATATCACTACCGGTTTGTGAGAAGAACCGGCAGTGATAGGGAGATTCCAAGTGGAGTGCTCCTGCTCCCTCTGATCACCACAGAAGGAGCACTGCTCCCACCTACCATGCCAAGAGCTCTATAAAAAGGCCCTCCAACCTTTAGAGCCTCTCCATGACAATGGCTACCTGTGTTTGTGTTCTTAGATTCTCCAGTATTTCTAAATACATAGCTTCTTTGTGGCAGAAAGCCCTCCACATACAAATATCGACAGGCTTCGTAGTAGTCACCAAAATGGTGCATAGATTGGTGCTAGAAGAATTCTACTGAATAGCTATGCGACATTTTAGTGTCTCCAGCGAGAGGGAAAGAATTTCCTCCTGGGGTCTTGGCGTTGCTATTATGAGGACGGCTTGCAAGTCCCACGATTGGGCTTGCAAGTCCGTACGTGAAATCTACATGGCGGGAGAAGCCATTGAAGATTCCACTGACCCCATGATAGCCACTGAACCAATGACACTGAGAGATGGCCATGCACACGCCGGTTGCTTCGACTGTCCCACGGAGGAGTTCCTGCCGGTGCGGTTGCCTTCCTTGATCGTCTCGAAAGGCATAGTTCATAACCACCTCGTCACTTTGTTGGACCATAGGATACTAGAAGAATCCTACTGAGGTGGTTAAATTATAATGTGTTGATAGACATGGATGGTAACATTGATGTGAAAAAAATGGTCTTTGTTATCGTATTGTAATTTGTTTTTATGGTTTTTTTTTGTTTTTTATCTTTGTAATCTCTCGAATAAATATATCATTGTTTTTCCATTGTTCTTACTTCACACATTCCATTGTTTAAAAATCTTACTTCACATGTTCCATATCCGAGCTAAAAATAAATATATTATAAAATTATTTAAAATTAAAAAATCTAGTTATCTAAAAAAATACGACTCAAAAGGCACCCTATTGTTGGATTTACGCCCGACCATGTCGGGAATCAAGGCGTTCAGAATCCAAGGCCCGGCCCTTGCGCCAGGTCGGCGAGCTGCGTTCGTAGTCGGCTCGGATATCTACAAAAAAATGGCCGTTGGTGGCCAATCTTGCCGGTTCTAACCACGGGCCGATCGGTAGAGCTGCGTCCGCCGAGTGGGCTCGGCTTTTATAAAAAAAGGCCGTTGGAGGCCAATCACTGCCGATTTTGAATAAGAGCCGGCAGTGATATGAGACTCCTTATTGGGGGAGGGGGCATGCTCCCTCTGATCAGCACAACAGAAGCACTGCTCCCACCTACCACGGCAGAGGGTCTATAAAATGGCCCTCCTCCAAAGATAGAGCCTCCACCATGGTTTGCGAGTATCATTCTCCTTATTTCTCTAGTTCATTCTTTCTTCCTGATATTTCAAATACATGGCTTCTCTGTGGGATAAAGCCCTCCACATTTAAATATCTTTAGGCATCATAATAGTCCACCAAAATGGTGCACACATTTGGTGCTAGAAAAATTCTACTGAAGATCAGTTGAGCCGAATGTTGGGGTACCCGGTGACTGCACAAACAAGTCCAACGAATGCGCAAGCAATTCCTACGACTGTGCTTGCAAGTCCATGGAGTTTTCGCCATCATCACAAATCACCGAGGTCTTGCAAATCAACTTTTGCATAACCTCCTTTATAATCTCAACAGGTGCAGCTCATCACCACCTCCACTGCAGAATGCAACAAGAATTCTACTGAGGTGGTTAAATTACAATATGTTGATACACATGGATGTAATTTTAGTAAAAGGTCTTTGTTATCGTATATTTAACATGTATTTTATGATTTTTTTGTCTTCTATCTTTGTACTCTTTCTAAATAAATATTTCACTATTTACTATTAAAAGCTCTCTTTCCCATGGTATTGTTTTTGCACACATATATATGTTGGTCTAAAATTAAATAAAAATACATTTCCCCTACCTATCTATCCCTGGACACTAGTGCTGCATGCATCCATGCATCGATTACAGCATCCATGCATCCATGCATCGATTGCAGCCTGCGAGCATGTCAATTCTGACATGGCAGGGGCATCACTGCCGGTTCTTGGAAGGCGCCAGCAGTAATTTAGTCTATCACTGCCGGTTGTAACCTCTGTCCGGCGGAGAATGTTACGTATCACTGCCGGTTGTTTATCCGAACCGGCTGTGATAACTAAGTTCCATCTATAAAATGTGGAGCCAGCCACATGCATACTCCGCCAATGCAAACACTGAGTTCACTTCCACTCTCACTTCTTGCCAAATCAACTTCGACGTAATTCGCAATGGCTCCAGGATATTACTATGGTACATATATAATTTCTATATAGTTTTTGCATTCGATTATTTTTTAGCTAGTTCGTTTTAATTTACTCAAGTTTTATTTATGATATATTTTTGTTCCTATATTTATTGTTGAATTTTATCGATCAGGTCTTCTGCACAATGTACCACCTCCGCTACCGCGACCACTGCCACTGGGTTTCCACCAAGGCGCTGAGCCATTTGCTCCTGATGTGCCCGTTAGGCCATTCCCTAGGCCAGCTATTGTATAAATTTATTTTCAATATCTCATATGTTTATTGCGCTCATAAATAAATATATTTAGTTAAATATATGATTGTTGCATTATTGCATTTTATTTTATGTCGCAGCTCATAGACCCATTACAATGGCTACATGAAGCACTTACCTCGTTCTCGTTGATAATTGAAACGTGGCCACGACTCCTGCTGACACCAATCCTCAGCTCTGGCAGTGTGAAATTAGTCTTACCATCCCTTCAAGGCGCACAAATGGTACCGAGAACAATATCCAACGAAGGGGGGCACTGGGCTTCTCCGAGAGGAGTGCCCAAGAAGGTGCCGTCAACCTCTGCATACATGCACTTCGACATGTTGGATTCAATATCCCTGATTTCTCATACTACAAAGAGATGGCTTTGCGCTACCAAGGTTACACTGTTATATCACTTAGCAAAGGACCACGGGAAGCAACAATTTTGATGTGGTACAATCAACATATATACATATATTGATATAATTGGATCATGCACATAATTTGTTGTTTATTAAATAGTAATATTATTATCTTTTTTTGCACCACTTGCAGATTGTGTCCCATGTACATATTCTTCATGTGGTTTGATGGCCATTCCAAACCAAGCTATAGATTATTTCAGGTGCGATTGGGATTGGGTTGACACCAATGGCTTGGACACAGAACAAGGCAAACAATTCGGCATATGGTTCACTAAGCAGCACACTGAAGTTTCAGTAGGTGATGTCTATGGTCGACCATTCGTTGTGTCTCACGTGGCACGGGAGAGTGCACTCATAAGGGCACTGCACTATATCGATACTGAGAGAGGATACACGATCGGAGACATCAACGGGCACATGTGGTTACAGTGGGTCAATGTGAATGGTACAATCCCCTAGGTAGAAAGTGAATCTAATAATAATTGGTTTGCAAGGTTGTAGTTTTATTTTGTTTTAGTTATAATTTGTTGCTCTAGTGTTTAATTGGTCTCAACACTTTGTCAGATGCAAACATGTCCTATGTATGAAATGTAGACATTGTGGAGTGGAACAATCTTGGTATTCATGAGTTCTCGAGTTGAGGCCATCTAAGGTTTAGCGGCATGTAGCGGTGAAAAATTCAAAATTTAAAATTTGAGTTCTTCGAACTTTGTCGGATGCAAAATTGTCCTATGTATCAAGTGTAGGACTTGATGAGTTTGACAATCTTTGTAACTGAGGCCATCTAGGGTTCGGTCAAAGTGTATTTTTTAAAACAAACAAGGTTGACCTGGTCAAACTTGGTCAAATGAGGCAAAACTTTTGAATACAATGGTGTTAGAACTCATCAAGATCTATATTTGATACATAGGACATTTTTTTCATTTGAGAAAGTGTTAGGAAACACTACACACAAAATACTGTTTAAAAATCCAATTTACTAAAAGTCCTGCACTGAACAATCACACGCGACCTCAGCTAAGAGCCGGCAGTGATCAGTATCATTACTGCCGGCTGTATCCCCAAGCCGGCAGGGATGACAAGCATTGCTGCCAGTTTGTCTTTGGAGCCGGCAGTGATGTTGTCTGGTATATAAACGAACGGGTGGGGAAATGAAATTTTCATTTCTCCCTCATTTCCCCGCCTGTTCTCCCTCTTCTTCCCCACGCTCCGCCCGACGCCGCAACGATGAGGACCGCCACCACCCCACGCCGCCGCCGCCCGCGTCGAGGAGCAGCTCCACCGTCGCCCGTGCCGACGAGGACCGCCACCACTATTGACATTTCTTAACGCAATCACTAGAATTGTTACATCCCAGTGGTCATGCCAAGAAACGCCAGGTGATAGTCGTGTTTTAAAGATATTATCCGCAAGCGCACGGATCTATCATTGTAGCATTTCACCCGAGGAGTATTCTCAGGGTATCGTTATTTATATTTCCCGTAGGAAGACATGGTGTATAGGTGTCTAAACATGGATATGGATACTTTACTTCACATCATCGAAATGTGACTCTAGTACTATACAGGGGTAAGTATAATGGTTTTGCAAGATGGTGGACACACATTTGGCTAAACTCAAAGATAAAGTATGAAAGAAAGAATAAACGAATGAACGAATAAAGAATAAATCTAAGTGGAGCAGGTAGGTCATACATAGCAATGTCGTGAACAGCTAAGTCATATAGTCTACAGGGTTAGAGATGGGTCAGAGCCTAAAGTAACAGGGAGACCCCCGCAGCTGGTCTGCCAGCCGATAGAGGCATTTACGAACTCCTACACAACATGCGGACGTGGGGGATTACAAGGGACGAACAAGGCTGTCACCACCTGCCGCCTACCCCTCAACCGTGGCATGCCGTCATATCCGAAGGCTCTCTCGTATCTGGACACCACGTCCGCATATTAGAGAACTACCCACATTCCCCGCGGACTCCCACCCTACGGATGGACGAGCTAGAACATAGGCAAACCCGAAGGAACGACGAACAGTTACTCCATTCTCATCAGGACCTCTAATCTTATAAAGCATATGATCAACGAAGAACAACGAAGAACATGCTAAGCAATGATCATAAGAACCCTGGTCTAGTTCATATGAATCAGGTTTAGCAAGAACGCAACTATACTCTAGTTCATGAACAAAGCTACATAATAAAAACAAGAACTTGAAATAGGAAGAACACTCCATAGTATATTACCAAGTGATGAATCCTCTTCCTAGGAGACAAGCCCTCCTTGATAGCTCAACCTAGCTCCTAAGCTACTAGACTAGGCTAGAGAACAAGAGTAGAGGAGAATGGCTCAAATGAATGTGTGTGTTGGAAAAGCTTGATTCTCCCCTTTTATATGTTGAGCAGGTCGGTTCGAGGGCAGATATGGAAGGAACACCAGCGCACCGCCCTCCTCTGCAATTAATGTACCGCCTCCAGGAAGATGGTCCCACCTGGCAGGCTGGGGGGCGCGAGCGCGCCCTTGGCGCGAGCGCGCCAGGTTGGAGCCTCCCCCCAACCGCCTTTGGCTAGTGGGCCTCTCCTGGTAGGTGGGTCTCGGTGGTGTGGTGTTTTGGCCCATTTCAGCTCTGGTTAGGCCTGTCTCCTCCTTGTGCCTCTTTTACGCTTTGCCGGAAAGCGCCTTTTCTGTATAAAATTCCCTGTACTTGGTGTATTTTCCTGTAAACGTTGCTAAACTCCAGGTACAAGTGGAATTCGGTTAATAGTACAAGTATATGCGTGTAAGAACATGTATTTCTCCCTTTTCTATCTTAAGTTGGCGGTTAAAATGTGTCGATAAGGACCGCCAACAAGATCCCCAAGCTTACCCTTTGCTCGTCCCGAGCAAAGTTGGGCTTTTGGGTTGTTGATCAGGGGCTGCTTCTATGCCGATCGTATTTCTAATATACCATAGTTATACGCATGTTCTCCACTGAATTTCAACAAACCGGCATTTCTATCCACCCTTTTATTATCTCGCTCCAATGTGGCTTTTTGGCTCCCAAGTCTTGAGTGATTGTAAGGTAGAACAGCACCACGGCCTGTGCTTATCATTCGTCCAAAGCTTGACTATTCTTCCGGAGGTTTTGACAATTTTATAAAATAATTCCTAAGTTCCTCAAATGATTCTCTTGATCACTCAATGTGTATAGCAACCTCACCAAAGACATTTTGAGAATTTGCCTTCTACCTACCACTAAAAAGCTGAGAGTGGAGTTTTGGGCAGGTATGTAAGTGGGCATACTTGTATCACATATATTGTAAGGTCAAGGATCGAACCTTACGGAGATTAAGCCATACACCTTGATTGAGATGTGCAAGTGTGTGGGATGGAAAAAATGGTTCCTAACTTTTGGATATTTTTGTGTACTCCATGCATCATGTCTCTCTTTTATTTGAATGATGATGATGATAAAAGGGAGAGTATGGGCTATGAATGAAACAACTTCTTCTTTTTTTTTCTTCTTCCTCTTTTTTTTTTTGAACGGGATCTAAAGATTTTCCCATTGAGTTATTGCACTATCCTATCCTTCTTTCTTTCCTTTGTTTTCTCTCATTTTTTTTCGAATGAATAGCACATCTCCGATGAATGATAATGAAAATGGAGAGTGACGTCATGATGAAAATGCAAGGAGTACTTTTTTGGTGGCTAATGGTGCGCGATCCTTAGGATAAGTATCGGCATTTTTATTTGGTGGAAAGGTGGTGCGCAACTCTCAGTGTAAGAGTCGGCGGATGGAAAGGGGTGCATGTTGTGCATGACTCTCAGTGTAAGAGTCGGCGTTTATTTGGTGGGTGCAAGTGAATCTCAATCATGGGTGTAAGGTCATAATCTCGCGTCGGTAACAATCCGACCGAACTCAATGTACGAACAAGTAGCGTATGAAGGTTTTGTACTACAGATAAATCATATGGCTCTGGTGGGTATTCATAATCATTGAGGAACATTTCGTTTTTGATTGTTTTGCAAATGAAAATTCCGGAAGTCAAGTCGTACTCTAGAGCAAAATCATAGCGATGGCTATAGTACTATATCATACCCCGCAATAACTTAGACAAGAAAACACAAGTGCTCCCACTAAAACAAGTTTTCAGGATGAGACATTTCTAGCAGATAAACCCAAATCTAGAGATAACATTTTTATAACTAGGGTATAAAGAAACAAGAGACAGAGCAAGCTCATCATTTCAACAAGGGCGAACTACACATTTTTTTCAGCACATACCAAGAGGCACATGAATAAAAATATTTTTGGTTTTTTTATATATATGCATAAGGACAGGAATTAAACATGCTAAAAGAAAATAAAATTACTTGGAAAGTAAATATGCAATGCAAGGTACCTTTGGGGGTCCTCCTCCAAGCTAGCATGAAGCTCACTATCCAGGGTGATATCCCATGAACATCCAGAACTCCTCATGTTGAGCCTGGTCGTGCTGCATCTGTGCACTCAAGCCATCCCACCTTTGATCCATATGTGCCTGCCAATCATGGGTCTCCTGCACAAAGGAAGTGAGAGAGTGCTGTATTTCACCTGCCTGGATCTGCAGCTCTCCGATGCGGGTGCCGAGGGCTTCTATCTCGAGGTTGTGTCGTGACTGGACTAGTGGTGGAATATCTTCGTATCGCTGCCTTTGGCACTCCCACTCGTCCATGCCCACCTCAGCCCATGCATCTGTGGTCGGTGCGGGAGGTACAAACTGGTCCCAGCTCCCGCTGCCCTGTGGAGTGTACCCCATGTAGTCGTGGTAGGGGGCCCATCCTTGGTGTTGCTCAGGCTGCGAGGAACTGGGGCCTGCTTAGTCCTCCGCCCTGCCTCGTCGTGTCCTGCTGGTGAGTTCTTCCCTGCGAATATCTTCAGCAGTCTTGAGCACAAAGGTTAGCGACTGGCAATTACACAAATAGTAATCTAGGTTAGGTAACCGGATCCTATTTTCTTAGCCAGGGAAAAAGAAGAAAAGCTCATCCTTTGTGCCATGGGTAGTCAACGTGTGCCCTTGGATCAGAGTGGTCAAATCACAGATGGGTCGAGGAATAGGAATGTACTCAACAACCTCACCTTCCAAAATACCCATAGAGGTGGCAACACGAGTGACAAGAGAGGTGCATAAAACCGGATACTTGTTGCGAACTGTGTCTTGCCAATGACGGACGATCTCCCTCATGGGTGATACTTTGATTTTCTTGACAATGGCATAGAGCAACTTAAGTTCGGCTATGCGCACCCATCTAACAACACTAGTGGGGAAGAAAACCATGGACATCCAACGATGCATAAATCTCAAAGTGGGATGATGGATTTGGGTGTTCTGGGGTTTGAAAGATCGGAACTCAACCCTCCCAGAAATTTCTTCCCAAAACTTGTTTCGATCAAAACCGATGGTGGCAAAATCAAGGTCGAGGAAGCATCTTCGATTAAAACCCAAATGAACACTAAGTTCCTTCCAAGTAAGCTCATGCTCCTCATTGAACAAGCGAAAAATCACACCATCATCGGTTTCTTGCAAAGTGCTGAGGAACTGTATGGTTAGGAGGCGTGAACCTTGTTCCTCCACGGGTTCAACATCCTCCCAACCAACAGACCTCCACACAAGATCGAATCCATCATCCATACCTATGCGGCGGAGGAGGTTGGAGTCGTAGACTTGAGTGTGGAGGAAGAGACGATCCTTGAGGTGGAAGTAGGCTTGCATCTCCTGACCTTCTTCCAGGTCGAGGTACAGCTTGTCCTCCTCATTCATGACTTGCTCTTGTGGCGCTTCCGGCGCCACCTCTTCCTCTCCGGCTCCTTCAACCTCCTTGGGCTGCTGCTCTTCCATGGGGGCCTCGGGAACTTGAGAGCTCGTCTCGCCGAGGTGACACTTGGAGCGTCTCCTAAACAAGCTCCCGATTCCTGCCATGGCTTCACAAGTAGAGAGAGCTTCCTTGGGTGTGAAGGGTTAGTAGAGAATAAACTTCTACACCCAAGAGTGCTCTTGCTACTTGCTCTACTCAAAAGATGTTGGAAAAATTTCTTGAAGAATGAAGTGGGGAAGTGAGAGGAGTGAAAGTGAGTGAGTGTGAGAGGGGTGGAGCTCCACCACCGGCTCCTCTCCTATTTCTAGGCCAAACACACGGCCATGGGGGAGGGAGCAACGGCTCCTAGCCATTGGGCGCTAGCGACAGGCGGAGCCGCCGCGGGGCGCTGGCGCGCGCCTCGCGCGCGCGCCCGGCCCGCTCTGTTGTCCCCTTTGGCGGGTCGCCCCAATGGCCATTTCAAGAATGTGGCCGTTGGGGTTGGTGTCTTGGCCCAAATCTTCCCCAAATTTTGAATTTCCAACAAAATTTGATCAAAAATAAATTTTCAAAAATTATTTTAAAAAATAATTTTTAATAAGAGAAAAAAATTATTCCTTCTAACTAACTTATTTTCAGAATTTTTAGGACAAAAAGTTTTGAAAATAAATTTTATTTTATTTGCTCACAAAAAAGTGAGTGCAAATAAAAATACTTTTATAAATAAATATTTTGTAAATAAAGGAAGTTTTTTTTTTCGAGATAAGCGCCCCGGTTTACCTATCGGCCAGGGCTCACCTATTTTTAAGTCCGTTGAGCGGGACTTCCTCCCTCATCAATTGTTGCTTGATGATTCACCTGGCCCGGGAGAAGTGGGTCCAAATTTCTTTGCCTTAGTCTCGGGTTGTCGCTTCTTTGGCGGATTCTTCTTTACTTCTGCCGGCTTGGGATAGCCATTGAATCGAAGATTGATCACCTTCTGCTTGAAGTGGAAACTGGCTACGCCCTTCCCGACATATAGTGCTGCCTTGGTGGTGAAGAGGAATGGTCGACCGAGGATGAGTGGTCCTTCTTCTGTGTCCCCTGTGTTGAGGATGACGAAATCCACTGGGACGTACTCATCCTGGATCCTAATTAGGATATCTTTTGCTATCCCCTCGGGCTGTGTGATAGTCCGATCTGCCATCTGCATCATGAATGCTGGAGGGGACAAAGGTCCTCCCAACACTTTCTCATATGTTGCCTTGGACATCATGTTGACACTTGCTCCGAGGTCACAATAGGCATTATCAATGGTGTGTGGGCCTACTGCGATGGTGATAGTCGGTCGGCCTGGATCTCCCTTCTTTTCCAAGACAGAACCCCAACTGGGACATGGCTTACCGGGCCATGTCGAGATCATATTGACTGTTTTAAGTGAGATCTCGGGTTGCCCGGGTATTCCTCCTGAGCCACTATTGTTTGGGAGAGATGCAGCTATCTGGGCTAACTGGGTTTCTATCATTTTGTTGAAGCTCAACTGATCTCTAACAGTAGAAGATAAGCCCTCTATCTTATCATTGATGCTTCCAAAAATTTTATCATTGTCAAGCTTCTTTTTGGTTAGGTTTTCATTGATCTTAGCTTGCCCAAGGACTAGGTCTTTGAATGAAGGCTGATTCGAATTATTATTGGAGTTATAATTCGAATTACCTTGGAATGGTGGTCGAGAATAGCTACTGTTTCCTCCTTGTTGTTGGCGAAACCCGTTGTTGATGTATGCTGCTTCTTCACGGGTCTCAGGGCAGTCACCTCCTGAGTGGCCAAGATTACCACAGACTTTGCAAGTCATGCGAGAGTCCATGGTTTTGACGGAGTCGGGCGTGCTAGCTGTAGCACGTTCCTCCATCTTCTTGAGGAGTAGCTCTATCTTAGCGGCAAGCATATCAGTCTCCTTGACTGTGTGCATGCCCTTTGTTGTTTGGTCGGGGTCCTATCTTCGCCCCAAGCTTGGTTTTCCACCATTTTGTTGACTAAAGCCGTGGCTTTGTCAACTGTGAGTGATAGGAATGCTCCTCTAGCAGCGGCATCAAGGTGCCCTTTTGACATGGGTGTTAACCCATTGTAGAAATTCTGGAGTACCAGCCACTCCTACATCCCGTGATGAGGACAATCTTGAATATAATCTTGGAGTCTCTCCCACGCTTCAGGGATGGGTTCGTGCTGCGTTTGCTAGAAGTTGGTAATTCTTCCTCTTAGGGCATTTGTTTTGCCCATGGGGAAGAATTTGGCGAGGACACGTGTTCACCGCTTCTCTATCCTTGTAAAACCACTGCTTCGCCTTCCCTGAGAGAGAGAAGGGAAACAGACGGAGCTTGATGACATCAGCAGATATGTCCTTAATGATGACTGTATTATAGAGCTCCATGAAGCACTGCAAATGAGCATTTGCATCCTCATTGGGTAGTCCAGAGAATGGACTAGATTGCACCATCGTGATGAGTCCAGTCCTGAGCTCAAAGTTCTTTTCTGTTGCGTCGACAATGGGCCCCGTGGGCACATGGGCAACAGCGGGAGCTGAGAACTCGCGGATTGACTTCTGGGCCATCTTTGATGGTGTGGATGGTACTGGTTCAACTGTCAGCGGAGCTACCTCTGGATTCGTATCAAAATTCTAGCAAATGAACCAGTCCTGCACTATTCTGTTTTCATCCACAACAGACGAAAACATGAAAGTTAGCCTGCATAGACTATGTCCATTTCTAATGAAGTCAATTCATATCCATGTTTATGCTAGATTCTTTTCAACCAATGCCTTCCTCGGCAACGGCGCCAGAAATGCTTGTTGGCATTTCTTAACGCAATCACTAGAATTGTTACATCCCAGTGGTCACGGCAAGAAACGCCAGGTGATAGTCGTGTTCTAAAGATATTATCCGCAAGCGCACGGATCTATCATTGTAGCATTTCACCCGGGGAGTATTCTTAGGGTATCGTTATTTATATTTCCCATAGGAAGGCATGGTGTATAGGTGTCTAAACATGGATATGGATACTTGACTTCACATCATCAAAATGTGACTCTAGTACTATACAGGGGTAAGTATAATGGTTTTGCAAGATAGTGGACACACATTTGGCCAAACTCAAAGATAAAGTATGAAAGAAAGAATAAACGAATGAACGAATAAAGAATAAATCTAAGTGGAGCAGGTAGGTGACGTAGGTCATACATAGCAATGTCATGAACAGTTAAGTCATATAGTCTACAGGGTTAGAGATGGGTCAGAGCCTAAAGTAACAGGGAGACCCCCGCAGCTGGTCTGCTAGCCGATAGAGGCATTTACGAACTCCTACACAACATGCGGACGTGGGGGATTACAAGAGACGGACAGGGCTGTCGCCACCTGCCGCCTACCCCTCAACCGTGGCATGCCGTCATATCCGAAGTATCTCTCATATCCGGACACCACGTCCGCATATTAGAGAACTACCTACATTCCCCGCGGACTCCCACCCTACGGATGGACGAGCTAGAACATAGGCAAACCCGAAGGAACGACGAACCGTTACTCCGTTCTCATCAGGACCTCTAATCCTATAAAGCATATGATCAACGAAGAACATGCTATGCAATGATCATAAGAACCTTGGTCTAGTTCATATGAATCAGGTTTAGCAAGAACGCAACTATACTCTAGTTCATGAACAAAACTACATAATAAGAACAAGAACTTGAAATAGGAAAAACACTCCATAGTATATTACCAAGTGATGAATCCTCTTCCTAGGAGACAAGCCCTCCTTGATAGCTCAACCTAGCTCCTAAGCTACTAGACTAGGCTAGAGAACAAGAGTAGAGGAGAATGGCTCAAATGAATGTGTGTGTTGGAAAAGCTTGATTCTCCCTTTTATATGTTGAGCAGGTCGGTTCGAGGGCAGATATGGAAGGAACACCAGCCACCCGTCTTAGATGGGAAGACTAGGACGATCTTTGCTCCTTATTATTGGAAAGATGTCATGCTTGTGCTTATGGCTATTGCCATTGCTTTTTTTATTGGGAAGTCGATGTAGAGTAGTTTGTCAACTTAGTAGCATGTGTTCAATGAAACAATTAGTTTGGCACTTAATATTACACTATGTAATAAATCTTTGCCCTTTTTTCATAATAATTGTGCCTAGTAAACACGCGAACTAACCATGATCATGTCACAACCATGGTTTGCATTCCCCGTGCCCAAAAAAACCTTGGGGAGCAAGTTGCGGGTGACAATCAGGCTAACCAAGCAAATCGGGATGCTGATAGCCCAAGTAATTTTCTGGACCTACGCGGTTTGACCAAGATCACCAACCTAACCAGGTAAATTAGGTGTGATTTTATGATGTTGCCACGTCCGTTAATCAATTGATAGAGGGTATTAACTTACTCCTATTTTTAGGAGGAACCTACGCCGGCCAATGCGGAGGCCAATGCGCCGGCCCAAGCGCCAGAAGGCTCGGGTCACACCAGAGGCAGAACCAAACGTGGACCGACAAAGCTTCATCAAGACAAGCATTATTGGGTCACAAGATTTGATGAATTCGGGATGCCGGCCTCACCAGAAATTGCTGTGAGAAAATAGTCCTCAACCCTCAGCATCCTTGTTAGGAACTTTGTCCCCTTGAAGTACTGGAAGTGGTGGGGCAAAGAACCTGAAAATCCAGAAAATCCGGAAGATCCAGAAGATCCGAAAAATACAGAAGAGGTGGACCCGGCGGTGGTCCCTGCTAGTATCGAGAGAGATATATGGGAGTCATAGATCCCAAAGTATTTCACTTTCCCTCGAGAAGGCCCTTTATTTAACGAGTAGAGAAGGCCCGGAAGAGAACCTACAAAAAAATGGGGACAATCAAGTATTTTAGGTGTCAAAATTACAAGAAATATATACTTACAGAAAATTGAGATCCAGACTGGGAGGAATTCAAGGAGCACTGCGCCTCCGAGGATTTCCAAGCACTTAGCGCGAAGAATCAGGAGAACTCGCAGAAGTCAGACAATACACATCATTGTGGCTCCCGTGGATATGCCAAGTTGGTGACCGTTATTGAGGCGGAATTTGAGAAGCGGGCTAGACTTATGGAACAAAACATTGCAGTTGAGACTACAGATTGGGAGGATAGGGCGATAATGCACTATATCGGGAGGTAGTGCTGTCACGGTGATGATGGGAGCTTCAATGTCTTAAATCATCCAAAAAATACAAAGCGTATAGACGATCTAGTCGTCAGCGCCATCGTCAAGAGGATTTCCCAGGTCCAAGACGAGGTGAGGCAAGGCACTTGCAACTCTCACAGGGAGAACGACGTGCTCACCCAAGCACTTGGGAACAAGGAGCACCCTGGTCGCACCAGGGGAACCGGTGTGGTTAATTGGTTCGAAGGATTCCCAGCCGAGGCCATTACTTATCGGAGCCGCGGCCGGGGAAAACGGGAACGAGAGGAAGAGACGAGGAGGATGATTCGGGAGCTGGATGAAAAATGGGAATCCAGGGTTGCAGCTATCATTGAGGTGAAAGTCAGCCAAGTCCTGGTCTCCCATCAAACGGAGGGTCTAGCACCGGACCTTACGCTGCAGCAGAACCTTACACTACAGCAAAACCGAAGGTCAAGCTGTGGCTCGACCCCTATTGTAAGGGAAGACCCGAATGCGCCTCATCCATTGGACAACATCAGTGAAAACGTCAATGTCAGGCTGTACATCCAACAGTCATGGACAAAGGACAAGGTAGCGATCGGCCGAGCCTGGCCTGCGGGAGATGGCACCATTAATGGCACCCCGATTCCACCGGGGTATGCCCATGTGACCATCAACATGGTACTTGAGAAGAAGTACAGCAGGATACGGATCGAGCACCCCGCATCACAGTCCATGCCGAAACTTGGCCAGAACAAGGGATGTCATGTGGCCTGGTGTAAGCGCCTCATTAAGCTTGAGCATGAGTTGTCCTCGGACGAAGAGGATGAGGAAGAGGGCCAATGCGGCTCCTCGCCCTTACCATCTTTGAGCGGAGGACAAGCCCCTGGGATGCAAAGAACCACGGGGATGACCTCTCCTCCTCGCCAGGACTCTCCTCTTCAAGGTTCACATCCACCTCCACCTCCACCTCCACCTTCACCTCCACCTCCACCTCCTACTCAGCAGAAGACACTGCCATGTCCACCTCCACCTCCACCTCCTACTCAGCAGAAGACACTGCCATGTCCACCTCCACCTCCTCCTCCTCAACCTATTGTTGTTCCTACTTCTGGTCGCTCTACATCAAGAGGGTCCACACAAAACCCTCTGGCTAGAAAAGGAAAGGTTCCTACCGGCTCTACATCAGGATCTAAATGACAGCAGAAACATCCTCCTGCGCCTAAAGCAACAACTAATGCATCATCGCAGTCGCGCAAAAGATCCTCGGGAGTAGTTGACCAAGGGCAGAAAGAGAAAAACAAGAGGCCATTCGGTGGCAACATTACAAACATTATGCAGCAAAAAGTCGGTTACACTTTGTACCTAAGAAAACTTATGTTACATTCCTTAAGCAACTTGGCACCATGACCTCCGACGATCGAAGATCGAATATAAAAAGCATAGATCGAACAAGTACATTAATGAAATGACCGACAAGGACAATTTCCATATCCATGCACTTAGAGTAAATGAATTGCTCGCAAAAGACCGCACGGACCAGAGAAGAAGTGGAGGAAGTCTACTGGGCCTCAATGGGGACCGCACCTTTGGCAAAGAAGTTTCAGCTTAAAATGGATTTGGTTTCCACGGAGGAATAGGAGGGGTTGCCCGAACCGCTTAAGCGCTTGCATGATTATTACTTGTATCATTCACGGGTGGTTGAAACTGGATGGTTTGCTTTTATTATCAATCCTCCGGCTGTTTTCTTTTATCAAGAAGAAGTGAAATACGACGTCCATTGGGAGTGCCTGTTCCATCTGTACCAGAGACGCAGCCTCTAGATTTTGTGCTTGTGGACCATGTAAATACCCTACACACATGAAATACTACAGAATGCTCTTTCTAGACACAAATTGTTTAATTTTGTGCACTTTACATGATCTTTTATGCAAGCTAGTTGCAAAATATTGCTTCTTAAAACCGCCTCAACTCGGCCACATAGGCTTCTTAGACCCTGTCAAGGTCAATCAAAAAGCCTACCTCGGCCAACTTGGTAATTCCTCCGGCATGGATAACATGATAGAGATATTGGTGCCGATTTTTGAAGCGTTTTTTGACAAAAAGAGAACCCACATACTTCTACCCTACAACTTCAAGTATGTGTTCTTGACCAGGGGTGTTTACACTAATTTTTTCCGAACTACTCGTTACTTATAGTATTTCGATTACGGCGAACATTACGCCCTCGTTTGTGTTAATCTTATAAAAAATGAGATCGAGGTGTGGGACTCCAAGAAAAAGCCACTGGAGGATATGCAGCCACTGTTCGACGTCTTTGAATGCGTAAGCGATGCTAGCAACACCATAGTCCTATGATCACAATATGCCTGTTTCTATTTATTCCTTTTAAATATTCTTCCTAATTTTGCATAGTGTGCGGAAGAAGCATAGAGGTGGGACGCTGTTGATACTAGATACGCACATGAAAGAATCAAAGAGAAATAATCCACAAGCGCACGGATATCGGTGAGCACTTCACCGGGAGATATTCCGGAGTATCGTTATTTATTTATCCGCTAGGAGAAAACGTGCATCCGACTAACCCAAGTCTATACTTAACCCCCGAGCTACAAACAAGGTAATGAGCGATATAGAGAGGATTACTACCACGGTCTTTTCCAACCTATGGCAAGCTTTGCAACTACTACTCTATGGGAGCACCTAAGAAAAGACACCACGAGAGGATGCTTAACCTAGCACTTTTGGACCTACCTTACCTCGACGGGAAGTGGGCTACAAAGGTAACAAAGGGATTGACACTTCCCTCGATACTACCACGTTTCCGGCCGGATAGGGAGCATCTACGAGTGAACCTAGCCCAAGCACCACGCTTACGCTATGAACGATTACTCTATTCCCAACCGGAAGCGAATAAAGTAAACTCGTAAACCAAAGAGCAATAATAACAAGAACTTACTAGTATCGAAGTTGAATTGCGAATAATCCTAGAACCAAGCCTCGGGTTAGGAGACTTGATCCCGCAGTACAACCGAAGAGGAGACACCGACATGCGGGCTTCCTCCAACTCTACCTCCACCCTATACTCTCTCTATCTATCTTGAATGCTAGGCTCTAGGGAGGAGATCCATTCAAGGGACCCCCTCACCTGATCCTCTCTGGAAATTATGAATTAGGGTTTCAAGGGATGCCTCCTCCAGGGGCTAGGGGCCCTGCTTATATAGCCCCCTAGGATGCACCGCAGCCCTCGGATCAAACCGACCTAAACGGACGATTATTATTCATCCTCAAAGGCGGTGGAACAGGGATCCGCGAGGCCGATTCGATTGGTTGGCGCGGTCGGCCGCCCAAGGTGGGGAGTCGGCCGACTCTCCACCGAGCCCGTTCGGGCTCCGTTTCGTCGAGCCTTCTCGAACCTTCCAGATTACGGAATTTTCACCGGTTCCCGATTATCTCTATGTAAACCCGACATGTGGGCCTTCCTTGGGTATTTTCGGTGACACCTGTGAAATGACATTCACCAAAACTCGTGGAATTTTATTAGTGTAACCCCTATATCTAGTTGGTAATTATATTTAGGTCCTTTCTCATGTCTAGTTGACGGTAAAAATTGGCACTTAACGACCGTCAACAACTCCCCAAGCTTTCCCTTTGCTCGTCTCGAGCAAAGATAAACTCAGATGATGGATCAAGAGTTGCTACAATGTTTTCACGCCTCAAAAGTACACATGCGTTCAAACAAGAACTCTCCTCCGAATTAGAGTGAACTATTCGACTCAAAACTTACTCATATTACCTTTCACCATGGGGCTTGTAACCGTCACTTGGGTCTTGAGCGGTTGAAAGACGAACGGTCAAGTCAAGCGCTATGTTTCTCGCTCTTTGATCAACTATTATTCCGAGTTTTTGCAAGATTTTCAAATAAAACTCGAGTTCCTTGTATGAACCTTTCGGGTCTCTCATTTGTGGTATTTTTGGATCCTCTCCAAGGCATGAGTAGTGTATGCCTTCTCTCTTCTCTCGAATATGTGGTATTTGTGGAACTAAGGCATAGTGAAAAGAGCCTTCTCTCTCTCACCCTACTTTCTAATAGGCTTATGTGGAGCTCATAGGTGGGGAGACACTCAAACTCACTTGCATATATTGCACAGTTAAACCATGGATCCAACGGGAACTAAAATAATAATAAAGTCATATGTGCATGTGAAGGAGGAAATGGGATGAATGATAAGATGATGATGATAAGGAAATGATTATGAGGGGTGATCACTTGGCGAACATCTACTTCTACACTTGCTCCTTTGGGGATAATATGACTCCCTTTATTCGGAAACCTTGAAACTTCTTGAAAGGAAGGATGGCTACTCTTTCTTTCTTTCTTTCTTTCTTTTTTTTCTTTTCTTCTTTTTTTCTTTCTTTTTTTCTTTTTCTTTAGAGCAACCAATCCTCCGAAAATGAAACTTTAGCAACGGGGAATGTATAACTTGAAATGATAACGACTGGAGCTTTTATGTAGGCAAATGGAATGACGATAATTATTTCTAGATGTTCACTCCCAGGATAGGAGTAGAACCTTTTCTGGATGAAGTGAAATGAGTGGCGTATGTATTTTGTGGATGGATGGATGGATGGATGCATGCGTACTCCCCGGGGTAGGAGCAGCATAAGCGCGTATCTCCGGGGTAGAGACAAGACAATATATGGGGGAATGCGTACTCCCAAGGTAGGAGCGAAGATAAGTGCGTATCTCCGGGGTAGAGATAGCACGATTTGTAGTGGATATGGATCTATATGTAGGTGGTACTTCTAGGGATTTAAGTAGCCTGAGAATGAATGTAGTATTTATAAAATGGGTGCATGCTTCGAGGACGAAGTAGCATAGATCAATGGATGGAGAGCACATAGTATTGACTTTAACCGCATGATTTGGTTCCTTATGGGTCCACAGCATAACCACACTCAATGCCTATAAAGACTACACTCAAGACTACAATATGATCTATATAAACAGAGATGGGTTTTCCTAATCTAGCAAGCATGAATGTATGGTTTGTGGTAGGAATTTTTAACTCTTGTCATACGGGAACTCATCATGCAGAAATTTTAAGATTTTAAAAGATAAACTCTCCGAACTCTAGCATCTCTAGGAACAAGATGGAATGACAACTCAAAACTTTCCCATATCATATCCGTCAACTACCTAGACTTAGATCAAGCATTCGCTACCCACAAGTTTGGGTTGAGCAAATCTCAAATCTAAACAAGTTGTGTCCAAAACTCGGGGGGAGTGCAAGGTTGAAAACTAGGTACTTGAAAGGAATTACGCAGAGAAACTATTCATCATTTCCATATAAGATCTTATTCTATAGGGTTCATTTTAATGAACAGACTTTTCACATACTCTCTATATTTTATTTTAAAAACTTAAATAGATAGATAGATAAGCTAGTGATACTTAGCTGGATACAAGGGGTGCTCTCCCTGCTGGATGTTGACGTAGTCTCGTTGGTGTTGCCGATCGAGTGAAGGCGTCTTGCCCCTCCGGAGTGTCGGGGATAATGGTGTAGAGAAAAGATGCGGCTGATCGTTGAAGACAAAGCACTCGACAAGGGACGGGACGTCCTACGCTCGCTGTTAGCTCTTCTTGATCCTTTAAGTTGTCGGGCTCAAATAGACAACAAAGCTTGTGGAACTGATTTAAGTGTTAGTGATAAACCTCTAAGCCTTGGATGTCTAGAACTTCCTTAACTCATAAATCTTTTTAGCGGGATCTCAATATTTTTGCAATTTTTTTATATTTTATGATATGCGAGCGCGAAAAATGCATCTAAGATGAAAACTTATTTTTATGCCACCACGGGGGATATCTTTGTGGGTCATTTGTCGCACCATAAATTTATTCGCATGGGGCTTAGATTTTCTACATGCAATGCATGACTTAATTATTTTCTTTTCTAATGCGGATGCATCAAAGTAAATATGCAACAAGGATTGATTATAGAAAAAGTAAATATGCTAAAGGAAAAAAACTTGTGCAATGCTAAAATGGGAAATATGGATAACTACCAAGTTACCTCCTTGGCGAGGATTCGGTGTTTTAAGTCCTCTGAACAGGACTTCTTGTCATGTTCACTCCTTTGGTGCATCATTTGATCTCAAAGGTAGAGACCTTGAGAACGACACCTAGTGAGTTGGTAACTCTTGAGGAAAGTGTCACCATGTTCTTTCCTTGTCCAGTGGTCTGAAGCGAACCTTTAATTGTGATGTTGGCAGCATCTTGTTTAGTGTGCATGTTGCGGGTTCGAACTTTATTCTTGGAGCACCACGGGATGAAGAGTAGATGCTTCTAGTGGGCCTCTCCTCGACCTAGTGTTCCATTTATTGTTTCTTCTCGTAGAGGATTAGTGGACAAAACATACCCGAAGGAATATAATAACAAGGGTAGATTTGTCATAGAGCTAAGATCATATTCTATGCTACAAAAAAGTTGGGTTGAAAATTTTAATTAGCATAGAACATTTGCTCAACACTACTTCTTCTCTTAAGGATTGATTTTAGTTTATCTTAAGTTTGATGTGTATGACATATATAGAAAACAATCAAACTTATAAAGGAGAAGTAATTGTGAGTGGAGGGATTGCAAACCAGCGCGCCAGAGCGACGAGGACTTGAGAAGATGAAGAGCATTGTTGGATCATCATTAGAGGAGTCAGCGGCCTTCCTCCCCAAGCTTGTTGTTGCTCATCACTGGAAGCCAAGTGTGTGTGTTGAATCATCCCTCAAAGTGTGTTGTAATAACTCCATGTTCTTAGACATTGTACGTCCTCCTGTTCTTAAGTCGTCGGAGAGGGATCTCGATTCTAGAGCAAAGATCTCTCCTTGGCATTCTTCTTTTCTTTGGACTATCCAATCTAGGACGGACAGTTGTATGATCTTCTTTTGTCAACCATTCTTGATTTTTTTTGAGCCTTGGTCGACTAATTGATGTTCATTGGAGATGTAGACTCGAGTTCTTCCTTGATGGTCGGCATGGCGAAGAGTTGTGGTTAATGATACGCCATCTCGCCTTGATGATCAAGGAAGGGACTTCATTAATATTTGTATGCGAGGCTTCATCTCCAAATGACCTAGGGACATCATCTTGCAAATGTAGTTGTTCATGGCCTTCTTGGGCTTGGTCGGTAGTCAATCCCTTGATGGTGATTGGTTGACACAAGGATGCATGCTTATCATGCCATGCTTGTTTTTGCTACCGACGTCCAAGATGGTGTCTTCAAGAACACAAGAGTAGGTCTTTGAATGGCCAAAATGAGGTGAGTTTTTCCCAGCTTCTCATTGGTGTCCTAGCTCGAGTTTTGGGCTCAATGCTATGATGTCCTCAATGTTGCTCATAGCTTGTCGCCTTGTTCATCCACTTCCTTTGGGTGAGTGCTATTCATGTAGATCCTTCTTATGGCACTCTTATCTCCTTCTTTGTTCTATCACTGAAGTGGTGATTTGGCAGGTTGTTGACGGTCGTTAACTCATAAAATTAACCGTCAACTTAGCATGCAAATGGACCTATTCATAAATACTTGATAGATATAGGGTTACCAGCAGACGAATTCCACGAGTTTTGGTGAATATCTATTTACGCGGGGTGACGGCTGAAAATCAACCAAGATGGCCCACATGTCGGGTTTACATAGAGATAAAGACCGAACGGGTAAAATTGTATAATCTAGAAGACTCGAGAAGGCAACACCAGAAACACGGGGCCCACTGCACCGTGGGCGGTCGGCCGACCGGGGGGAGGGGAGTCGGCCGACTCCCCATCTCCACCAATCGGAGTGGAGTCTCGCGGATCCGCCTCCACCGACTTTGAGGATTAATAATTATCGTCCATTTAGGTCGGTTTGATCCGAGGGCTGTGGTTAATCCTAGGGGGCTATATAAGCAGAGCCCCTGGCCCCTGGGTAAAACCCTAATTCACTCTCCAATTCATTCAAGACTTCAATCTAGAGAAAGAGTTAGATAGAGAAGGGTCCCTCGAATGGATCTATCTCTATAGGGTATTAGTATCATGAGAGATTGAGAGAGTATAGAGTGGAGGTAGATTTGGAGGAAGCCCGGCCTGTCGGTGTCTCCTCTCCGAGTGTACTGCGGGATCAAGTCTCCTAACCCGAGGCTTGGTTTGAGAATCATTCGGCAATTCAACTTCTAATACTAGTAAGTTCGTTGTTATTATTGTTCTTTGGTTTACAAGTTTACTTTATTCGCTTCGCGTTGGGAATAGAGTAATCGTTCTTTAGCATAAGCGTGGTGCTTAGGCTAGGTTCACTTGTAGATGCTCCCTATCCGGTAGGAACCGTGGTAGTAGTGAGGGAAGTGACAATCCCTTTATTACCTTTGTAATCCACTTCCCTTTGGTAGGTAAGGTAGGTCCTTTGTGCCCGGTTTAGCATCCTCTCGTGGTGTCTATTCCTCGGGTACCCCCTTAGAACGGTAGTCTCAAAGCTTGCCATAGGTTAGAAGAAGCGACGAAGGAGTTCTCTCTATATCGCTTAATTCTCACTTGACTAGCAGCCCGGGGTAGTAGTAAAGATCGGGTTAGTCTATTGCACGTTTTCTCTTAGCGGATAAAAACAAATACGATACTCGGGATTTATCTCCCGCGTGAAGTGCTCACCGATATCCGTGCGCTTGCGGATTATTTCTCTTTGATTCTTTCGTGTGTGTATCTAGTGTCAACAAGCATTTACGGCGCCGTTGCCGGGAGAAAGACGGTCTCGCTTAGATAACCTAAATCTTGCTCTACCTTGTACCTATACTTTTACCTTTTTCTTTCACTTTACTTTTCCGTACATTTTATCTTTTTCTATCCTTATGGATAATTCAAATTCCATTCCTATCTTTCAATTTTCGCACCCACGGAGACCGGCCTAGTGCCACATGAGTCATCACAACCTATCCAAACACCTAGCTATAGGTGAGTCCGCGGTTGATTGCATTGGTCCAAAGCCTATCCTTTTCATGAGAAGGAGACGAAAACCCTTACCTTCACATTAGAGACTTTGAGCAAACATGTGACTGTCTTCGCATAGAGGGCATGTCCGACAAAACCCTCCGTTGGAAGCTATTTCCTTTCTCGTTAAAGGAAAAGCTAGACAATGGTATGATAAAGTTGTAGGTAAGCAACAAGGAGATTGGGGGTCCTTACGCTCCAACTTTTGCCTAGATTTTTATCCCATCTCCCAAATCGTCGACCTTAGAGTCAAGGTTCGACTATTAAGCAAGAACTGAAGAATCTTTGGCCTCATCCTGGAATCATTTTACTACACTTTTAGCATCGGGCCGGACCTTAGTCTACCGAGATCCCATTCTTTTACAACACTTTTATAAAGGTCCGAGTAGAGACAAGTAGAAAATTGCTCGACACAACTTCGGGAGGATCATTCTTGCATATCTGTGAGAAAGCAAGATCAATCCTAGACCAAATCCTATCCGGTGAATTAGACTACCTCCTAGAAGTAGAACCTCAAGTAGTGAAGACAAACATTTGCAGATACACCATCCACCTCGGCTAATCCATGTCTTGAGCAAGATAAGGAAGACATTCCACTTCCCGATTTTATGCTAGATATTGAACCCGATCTGTTTTCCGATTTTGGAAACATCTTCAACTATCACAAGGTGAAGAAGCCACAAGGCAAATATCACCCAATAAAGCCATGCAATATTGATGAGGATATTCCAGCGGGAAAAACCTCGGGAGAGTTAGTGTCTGTCATGAGCAATGAGTGGTTAGAAGAGTCGAGCTTTCCTACGAAATAATTCGTTTGGATTCATCTTCTCTTCCCATTCATTGCATGATTAGCAATGATCGCATAGACGCTCTCTACAATCCGGTTGTGGGTATAAATATCATGTCTACCACACTAGCAAAATATTTGCGAGAGAAACATGACATTGACCCCAACGGTGAAGTTCATAAGAAATCTTTCAAGACAAATTCTTCCTTGTTTAGGAATCCTACATGTCCTACCACTCCAGGGTAGAAGGAACCCCTGTTCACTTAAGCTTTTATGTCTTTGACATAGGGGATTTCCACCTGTTGATAGGACAACCATTTAGAAGACTTCTTTATGAAGGACAAACCGGGAAGCTAAACATTTGTTTAGGCAAGAAACTCCAGTTTGCAATGTCCATTTCACACTCTTTAAATACTATGACCGAGCCCCATCCACATTATGATCCGTTGGAGGAATTTAGAGCAGCTTCTCTAGAATTCCTAGTTAAACCGAGAATTAGAAGATGAAGCTAGATTCTTCATAGAAGAAGAAGGCGACCCTTCCGAGAATGAACCATTAGATGAGTTTACCCTACCACCTAGGCCTCCTATTGAGTTCAAACCTTTACCGGCCCGGTCTTAGATATGCCTTTCTAGGAAATGATCCAGACACTCTGTCATCATAAGTGATACTCTCACTCGGGAGCGAGACTTTTCGCTTAATGGCTATCCTAGAAAAACATAAAAAAGCTTTTGGCTACTCACTCCGGGACCTCAAAGGAATTAGTCCCGCCCTTTGTACCCATCGCATTCCCACGAGATCACGATATTCCACCATCTAGAGAACCCCAACGTAGGCTCAATAATGCGATGAGGGAAGTTGTTAAGAAAGAAGTTTTAAAACCGTTGCACGCCGGGATTATTTATCCCGTGCCACACGGTGAGTGGGTCAGCCCTGTCCAAGTTGTGCCTAAAAAGGGAGGCATGATGTTGTCCAAAATGAGAAGAATGAGTTAATCCCACAAAGAACCGTCACGGGATGGCGAATGTGCATAGATTATAGAAAGCTTAATAAGGCAACAAGAAAAGATCACTTTCCTTTGCCTTTCATTGATGAGATGCTTGAGCGATTAGCCAACCATTCTTACTTTTGCTTCCTTGATGGATATTCTGGATATCATCAAATCCCTATCCATCCTAATGATCAAAACAAAACGACCTTTACATGCCCTTATGGAACCTTTGCTTACCGTAGGATGTCTTTTGGGTTATGTAATGCACCAGCTTCTTTTCAAAGATGTATGATGTCTATATTTTCGATATGATTGAAAAGATTATGGAAGTTTTCATGGATGATATTTGTTTATGGAAAAACTTTTGATGAGTGCCTTGAAAACATAGATCGAGTTTTGCAAAGATGTGAGGAAAAACACTTAGTCCTTAATTGGGAAAAGTGTCATTTCATGGTTAGAGAAGGAATAGTGCTAGGACACTTAGTGTACGAAAGAGGCATTGAGGTGGATAGAGCCAAAATAGAAGTTATTAAACAAGCGCCTCCTCCTATCAATGTGAAAGGAATTAGAAGTTTCCTTGGTCATCTTGGTTTTTATCGTAGATTCATAAAAGATTTTTCTTACATCGCTAGACCTCTTACCCGCTTATTGGCTAAGGATGTTCCTTTTGACTTTGATGATGCCTCGCTTGCAATCATTTGAGATCCTTAAGAAAGCGCTTATCTCTCGCTCCAATCATTCAACCCCCGATTGGACTTTACCTTTTGAAATTATGTGTGATGCAAGTGACTCTGTTTGTAGGAGCGTGTTAGGACAGACTAAGGATAAGAAGCATCATGCAATAGCATACGCTAGCAAAACTTTGAATGGACCTCGGCTTAATTATGCTACCCTTTGAAAAAGAGCTCCTAGCCGTTGTCTTTGCTATTGATAAGTTTAGGTCCTACTTAGTGGGTGCCAAAGTGATTGTTTACACCGATCATCTTGCTTTAAAATATTTGCTCACTAAGAAAGATGCTAAACCTCGTTTGATAAGATGGATTTTATTACTCCAAGAATTTGATCTAGAAATAAAAGATAAAAAGGGAGTAGAAAACTCGTTGCCGATCACTTGTCTAGAATGCGGTTTGAGAAACCCACGGGAACTACCCATTGACCACGCACTCGGGACGACATGCTCTACGGAATCAACAAATCGGCCCCTGGTATGCGAGATATTGTTAATTTTATGGTTACAGGGTTACGTACCACCGGGGAGGCAACAAAAGGAAACTTATCCGGGAGAGTCGTACTCACATATGGGATGAGCCTTACCTCTTCCGAGTGTGCTCGATGGTGCGCTCGAGAAGATGTGTGCCAAGCGAAGAAGGAATCAAAATCATTGAAAGATGCCACTCATCACCATATGGAGGCCATTATGGGGTGTTCCGTACACATGCGAAGATTTGGCAATGCGGATTTTTTTCGGCCAACAATGTATGAAGACACAAAAGATTTCATTCGGAGATGCGGTCCTTGTCAAAGACATGGCAACATTAACTCAAGAGATGCCATGCCACTTATCAACAATCTTCGAGATCGAGCTCTTTGATGTCACGGGAGTTGATTTCATGGGACCATTTCCACCGTCGAAGAAATGTGAATACATCCTCGTAGCGGTGGACTATGTGTCCAAATGGGTCGAAGCTCGCCATGCAAAAAGGCGAGATAGCTCAAGCTCTAAGAAGATGTTCGAAGAAATAATATTCCCAAGATTTGGAGTCCCAAGGATAGTCATAAGTGATGGAGGATCACATTTCATCGACAAACGCTTTGAGCAATACTTATTGAAGCATGGAGTACGCCATAATGTTGCTACTCCGTATCACCCTCGAGACAAGTGGCCAAGCGAGAGACATCAAATAAGCAAATCAAGAATATTCTTCGAGAAGACAGTGAATGAAATGGGAAGCGCATGGAAGGACAAACTTCCCGATGCACTATGGGCATATCGAACGGCATACAAAACACCTATTGGGATGTCACCATATCAACTAGTCTATGGAAAGACTGCCACTTACCAAAGAGCTGGAATTCAAAGCTCACCGGGCCATCAAGAAATGGAATATGGACCTAGAAGCGACGAGGGAGAGAAGAGGAGGATGCAAATCTACGAGTTAGAAGAATGGAGAGAGAAAGCCTATCACAATGCCAAGATATACAAAGAAAGAGTGAAAAGATGGCACGACAAGAGAATCAAGATCAAGGAGTTCACACCCGGAGACAAGGTATTACTTTTTAATTCCAGGGTCAACCTCTTCGGGCAAGGAAAGCTTCGAAGCAAATGGGAAGGACCGTTCGAAGTAGTAAGCTCATCATCGCATGGAGCCGTTACGCTTCGCAACAACGAAGGTAATATATTCAAGGTAAATGGTCAACGCCTTAAAATATTTTTAGAGCCCATTGAGGAAATAGGTGAAATAGATGAATTAAACTTCTTTCTCAATTAGGTAGTTGGGCCCGACCTTTTTACTTTTCATTTTTTGGGGTCCAGGATATTTTTCCGAATGACAAAAATACGCTAAATAGGTTGCGAAAAACCCGGGCGGGAGTCCACTGCCGTAGAGTCGGCGACCGACAAAGGGGGAGTCGGCCGACTCATGGACTCCCCATTCACCGCCGGCTTTTGCATTCGTGATCCTTCCATACTCTTCCTTCGGGAATTTTTGCCGATTAGGGTTTTTGAGATCACGTTGACGCGTTATCCCTTCGGAGATTCCCTTTAGATGCCCTTTAGATGCCTCTCCATCCCCTATATAAAGAAGCCCAGCCTCAAGCCAACCTCATTCCATCTAAGCCTCCTCCTCCTAACATCAAGCTTGCTACACAGCAATGGCGAAGTCAGAGCCAGAGAATTTAGATAGGAGATTGATCCGCTTCGGGATTGATCTCAACACCATCCCAAGAGAGGAACCTGAGAGCAAGGCCATCGTTCTTGCTAAGCCTAAACCCCTAGCCTCTATCCCTCCAAAACCTCAAGCTTACAGCCATAGCTACTACGCCCAACCATTCATCGCTGCACCCAAGCCGTTGCTCCTAGATGGACCTCCACCAAAAGGTCCTATGGTGAAGCTCCCAGAAGGCACCAAGATCCTCCCTCCTAAGCACAATGAGATGCTTATGGGAGTGAAGACCAACAAGCAAGGGGAGATTGTGCGTGCTAAGTATAGCACCGGAGAGCGCTCGTATTTTGAGGAGTCCGTGCTCACCCGAGTAAAGTGAAGTTCGTCCCTCCGAAGGAAGCCCGAAAGCGGCTCTCGCCGCCTCGGAAGCTCCAAGGAAGCGTCGCAAGACCGTTGCAGACTTAGAGAAGGAGTTAGAAACTCGTAGCGACGTTATTGCATCTCCGCGAAACGCCCAACATATCCGGAAGCGGTAGCATTGTCACTCTCATAGATAGACTTCGTGCGCAAGAGAAAAGGACGGATAAGTTAGAGAAGAGGTTAGACGCTCTAGAGAAGCGAGTTGATTAGATGAGATTTATCTTAGCATCAGAAAGGCCTAGTATGTTTAGATTAAAAGTTTTAGTTCGCAAGAGTGCTTAGTTAAAGTTTAGTTCGATCTTAGTTCCTTTCAATACTTGTAATCCAGGCCTTAATGAAGATGAAATAAAGTTGTTAGTTATATTTATTATTGCATATGTGTTGCCTCTTTTGTCTCCACCTTGTTGTGAATGAAGATAATAGGAATCTAGTGTGGGGGAGGCGACCGACGACGAAACTAACGAGATATCGCGCGAACCAGCAAAAATATTTGAGAGTATACGATGTGAAGATCACGCACGACGAAGCGGACCCGAGGGGCCACTGCCAGTCGGCCGACCCATATATGGAGTCGGCCGCCCATGGGCTGAGCCCATCGCTCCGGCTTTCGTCCACGGTCGATTTGCTTCCCTACGTTCCAAAATTTATACCGATCACGTTTTTCCAATTCGTTTGGGGAACACTTTGAATTAAATCATCTAATATATATACTGAGAAGGTAGATTATTTTAATCATGACCCCAAGATAGACTCACACCATGATAATTCCTGGGAATCCCTGTTACTGTCGGGAACGTATTTTTTTAGGGACCCCATTTTACTTAAGTTGTTGAGGACAGTGATATAGCATGGACCATGAGAACCTGATTTCTTGATGTCTAGTTGCTTGGAGAATTTCTTTTCAAAAATCTTAAAATGTTAGCTATACTTCTCCTCTGTGGTTATAAATGCCTATAGAGCCTCGTCGACAAAATTCGAAAGACCAAGACATAAGCTTTTTATTTGTGTTGAGAATAGTCTTGGCGGTATTAGAGCCTTAGAGGAGGGTCTCTTACTCATATGATCAAGTGCACTTACACCCACATATATATCTGCTTTGCTCCTACACTTTGGGAGTACGCAAAAACATGCTTTCCGCCATTCATCCATCTCCTACACTGGGAGAGGATACATACACTTTCTAGGATTTCTATATGCTCCAAGAATTATCATCATCATCCAGCTGTTGAAAGAAGATTATTATTGTCATCATCATCATCATATTCAAGAAAGTTATTGTGTCCGAGAGTGAGATATGGGCTATGCAAAAATAATGTTGTTAAAAAAAAAAAGAGAAGAAGAAAGAGAAAAGAGATAGCCCATGAGCTCCAAAGTATTCTGATCCCAAGAAGGAAGTTCAAAGAAGCTCAAAGAGCTATTCAAGAGAAGATCAAGCAAAGCAATGTTCAAGAGAAGAGTGTGCAAGAGAGGGAAGGAGCATTATTATTATCAATTTAGCCACCAAATATTCCACACACTTGCACACACTTGATCTAGAGTAAGGTCCCCCTCTCCTTGGTTCCGTTTTTGACTAATCAATATGCACAGGTAAAAATGCTATTCCTTGAAATACCTTAAACTCCACATAAGCCTTAGTAGAATAGGAGGCATACCCTTTCACATGCCTCAAGTGAGTTCCAAAAATACTACATACATTGAGAGATTTGAGTGCTCTATACATAATGGTGAGATCCACAAATACCACATATAAAGAGTGATTCGAGTGTGCTACATGATGGAGAAGGGTAAGCTAAGTTTCTTTGCAAAAATATTATAAAAAACTCCGAGTGACAGGATTGATAGAAGAAGGATCTCTACTTCACGCTGTTCCATCTTTCAACTCCCCAAAGTTTAATGGTAGACACTTTGAATCCCTTGATGCAGGTATGATCGGGGATAATCTAATGTTGATGTCTTAGTTTGAGGCTATGCTTAAAGTAATCCATCCTTTTCCTCGAGACGAGTAAAAGACAAGTGTGGGGAGTTTGTTGACGGTCGTTAACTCATAAAATTAACCGTCAACTTAGCATGCAAATGGACCTATTCATAAATACTTGATAGATATAGGGTTACCACGGACGTAATTCCACGAGTTTTGGTGAATATCTATTTTTGCGGGGTGACAGCTGAAAATCAACCAAGATGGTCCACATGTCGGGTTTACATAGAGATAAAGACCGAACGGGTAAAATTGTATAATCTAGAAGACTCCGAAAAGGCAACACACGAAACACAGGGCCCACTGCACCGTGGCGGTCGGCCGGCCCGGGGGAGGGAGTCGGCCGACTCCCCATCTCCACCAATCGTGGAGTCTCGCGGATCCCGCCTCCACCGACTTTGAGGATTAATAATTATCGTCCATTTAGGTCGGTTTGATCCGAGGGCTGTGGTTAATCCTAGGGGGCTATATAAGCAGAGCCCCTGTCCCCTGGGTAAAACCCTAATTCACTCTCCAATTCATTCAAGACTTCAATCTAGAGAGAGAGTTAGATAGAGAAGGGTCCCTCGAATGGATCTATCTCTATAGGGTATTAGTATCAAGAGAGATTGAGAGAGTATAGAGTGGAGGTAGATTTGAAGGAAGCCCGGCCTGTCGGTGTCTCCTCTCCAGTGTACTGCGGGATCAAGTCTCCTAACCCGAGACTTGGTTTAGAATCATTCGGCAATTCAACTTCTAATACTAGTAAGTTCGTTGTTATTATTGTTCTTTGGTTTACAAGTTTACTTTATTCGCTTCGCGTTGGGAATAGAGTAATCGTTCTTTAGCATAAGCGTGGTGCTTAGGCTAGGTTCACTTGTAGATGCTCCTATCCGCCGGAACCGTGGTAGTAGTGAGGGAAGTGACAATCCCTTTATTACCTTTGTAATCCACTTCCCTTTGGTAGGTAAGGTAGGTCCTTTGTGCCCGGTTTAGCATCCTCTGTGGTGTCTATTCCTCGGGTACCCCCTTAGAACAAAGTAGTCTCAAAGCTTGCCATAGGTTAGAAGAAGGCGACGAAGGAGTTCTCTCTATATCGCTTAATTCTCACTTGACTAGCAACGGGGGTAGTAGTAAAGATCGGGTTAGTCTATTGCACGTTTTCTCTTAGCGGATAAAAACAAATACGATACTCGGGATTTATCTCGGGTGAAGTGCTCACCGATATCCGTGCGCTTGCGGATTATTTCTCTTTGATTCTTTCGTGTGCGTATCTAGTGTCAACACAGGTTCACCATGAACAGGCATGCCATATATTCTTTCAATCCTTTCTTGGATGATGAATGAACTATGTCTTCTGTGCGAAGTTGTTCGAGTTCATCATATGCCTTGCTTCATCTCTAATGTGAGTTCATCTCGGGACTTTCCCAATTTGGATTTGGGAGTTTTTCTGCGGGGTTAGTCCAACAAAATATACCAATGTCTACCGGCAGTTTTTAGTTCAATAACCAAACTAGACTCCATGCCTAATCGGATTAAGGAAGGCTATTTAACCTAAGCACCACGCTTAATTTAAAAGCCAATAGAAGCATGTCCAGTACTTCTAAACCAACACTTACTATGGTAGATAAATGTAACATGAAAGCACTACAGAGATTTACTCAAACAGTGATGGCAGAGCATGATTGATGTTTAGCAATTTGAGCATGCCAAAGGTAGGGACAACCAAGATAATGTAGCAACATAGCAAAAGATGTATCTATGGAAGTATATTCCCCAAGCTTGACATTGGCAGAAATCAAGATTGGATGAATGTAATTCAATGTTGCATAATGATTGGTTGGACATACCTTGCATTTGTTATTCCTTCAATCTTTTTGCATCGAACCTGGAAAGGTTAGTGACACGAATACCCGAAGGAATATTTTCACAATTATAACTCTATGCTCAATTAACAAGGACAACACACTAGAAAGGTGAACAGTTATGCCATGGTCTCGAACGGTGCTTGTTTTAGGACACTAAGCTTGTCCTTGGGAAACCTTCAAGATGTGAATTGGTGAAGTGGTTCCCCTCCAACACCAATCTAAGTGTACTCTCTCAAGATTCAACACAACGAGATCTACAATATTTGTGATAAACATATGTGTCTACAACCACCCTCTTAATATCTTTAGGAACAGGGAGCATGAGGGGGTTGAAGATCTCGTGTGGGGCAATGTTGGAGAGACTAAGTGAATCAGGAGATTTTTCATATGAGCAAGGTCTTGATGGGGTGTTAAAGAAGTAACTACATTGCTCATTGAAGTCTCCATCATTTTCTACTTCCAAGGGTGATTCATCATAAATGTCCAAAAATTCCCTTGGATCGTCTCTCGAGTTGATCTTGTCTAAGGCCTTTTCCATCCATTCAATGGTAATAGCACATAGGTCTTTAATGCTCTCTAGCCATGGATGTTGCTCTCCGTGATCCTTTATATGGTTTTGATGATTCCTATGCGTGGGATAAGTAGATAGATTTCTAGGATCATCGGGAGGTTCAGGACAAAGAGCATAGAATGAGTCATAGGGATCAAGGATGGGTTTAAAGATGGGTTTGTATTCTATATCTAATGTGGGCAGAAAAGGAGAGAAGACAAAGATGGTTTCTAGATGGCTACGCTCTCCTTCCATGGCATCACTTGATATGCCATCCTTGAGTCTTTCTAAGCGTCCTTCAAGGGAATTGGATTTGAGACGCTTTCTAAGAGATTTCTTAAGAAAATTTATAATGCATGTACTAAAAGATCTCTTATGAAGCGGGAAGTTTAAACTCCTCCCAAACTCGCCATCAAAAAAATTTCTAAGGATAGAATTACTTCTTTCCTTAGAGAATTTTGGATTACTACTGGTTTGGGATGGATAGCCAAATCATGGGATTGGAATGTTTGCAAAGTGGCTATGGAAACTTCCTCTTCTAGTTTGAGAGATGATTCCTTCTCTACCTCTAGGATGTTATCATGAAGTCTAGTGCAAGGAGTGTGTCCATTAATAATAAGGACAAACCTCACTTCACTAAAGGGTAAAGAAAGGAAAACTCCTCCAAAGGTGATATTATCAAGACCCATATACGAGATGTTGAAGAAGAACATGGTCTTGTAAGGCTAGGTCTAAACCTAAGTTTATAGGAAAATTAGAAGATTCCCTAAGTGTAGCAAAAAGTTCATTACCTACTTGATCAGAAGATAGGACTTTGGGTTCATTACCTTCTCCATGGTTAGAAGATAGGACCTTGGGTACATTACCCTCTTGATTAGAAGATAGGACTCTAGCTATAGAAAAGGGTTGGCTTTGACCTATTGCAACCACACATGGGCGCAACTCATAACTAGATGTGAGAATCATGGGCTCTATAGGTTCTAAGCATGTGCTCATGGGTGCAAGATATTGGTGGATAGGCGTGGAATTTAGGTTATCCATAAGGATATAAAAGAAAAGGCAAAAGAAAAATACAAAAAGATAAAAGTATAATACAAGGCTAAGCATGACTTAAGGTTATCTCGGCGAGACCGTCTTTCTCCCCGACAACTTGGCTTTAAATGCTTGTTGATACTAGATACGCACACGAAAGAATCAAAGAGAAATAATCGCAAGCGCACGGATATCGGTGAGCACTTCACCCGGGAGATATTCCGGAGTATCGTTATTTATTTATCCGCTAGGAGAAAACGTGCATCCGACTAACCCAAGTCTATACTTAACCCCGAGCTACAAACAAGGTAATGAGCGATATAGAGAGGATTACTACCACAGTCTTCTTCCAACCTATGGCAAGCTTTGCAACTACTACTCTATGGGAGCACCTAAGAAAACACACCACAGAGGATGCTTAACCTAGCACTTTTGGACCTACCTTACCTACTGACGGGAAGTGGGCTACAAAGGTAACAAAGGGATTGTCACTTCCCTCGATACTACCACATTTCCAGCCAGATAGGGAGCATCTACGAGTGAACCTAGCCCAAGCACCACGCTTACGCTACGAACGATTACTCTATTCCCAACCGGAAGCGAATAAAGTAAACTCGTAAACCAAAGAGCAATAATAACAAGAACTTACTAGTATCAGAAGTTGAATTGCAGAATAATCCTAGAACCAAGCCTCGGGTTAGGAGACTTGATCCCGCGAGTACAACCGGAGAGGAGACACCGACATGCCGGGCTTCCTCCAACTCTACCTCCACCCTATACTCTCTCTATCTATCTTGAATGCTAGGCTCTAGGGAGGAGATCCATTCAAGGGACCCCTCACCCGATCCCTCTCGGAAATTATGAATTAGGGTTTCAAGGGATGCCTCCTCCGGGGCTAGGGGCCCCGCTTATATAGCCCCTAGGATGCACCGCGGCCCTCGGATCAAACCGACCTAAACGGACGATTATTATTCATCCTCAAAGGCGGTGGAACGGGGATCCGCGAGGCGGTCGATTGGTTGAACCGCGTCGGCCGCCCAAGGTGGGGAGTCGGCCGACTCTCCACCGAGCCCGTTCGGGCTCCGTTTGGTCCGAGCCTTCTCGAACCTTCCAGATTACAGAATTTTCACCGGTTCCCGATTATCTCTATGTAAACCCGACATGTGGGCCTTCCTTGGGTATTTTCGGTGACACCTGCGAAATGAGACATTCACCAAAACTCGTGGAATTTCATTAGTGTAACCCCTATATCTAGTTGGTAATTATATTTAGGTCCTTTCTCATGTCTAGTTGACGGTAAAAATTGGCACTTAACGACCGTCAACAGACGCAAACAGATTTCATTGTTGTTGAAATGACCAAGATCCCGTACCTCAAACAGCCGTATGCCAACAATGAGTATGGCTTCTATGTCATGTGGGCGATGTACCGCTATATTGGACAGACTACAAAGATGCCAGA
Source organism: Themeda triandra (assembly GCA_018135685.1). NCBI lineage: Eukaryota > Viridiplantae > Streptophyta > Magnoliopsida > Poales > Poaceae > Themeda > Themeda triandra. The sequence continues at coordinate 296,660 of JAENPR010000508.1, forward strand.
TGAATTTGTGAGTATAATCCCCCTTTTTATTTATTTCTTTTAATGCAAAAAATTATATATCTTGTACTGATTTTTATACTTGCCTCTTTTTGGAATAGCGTGAGAAATTTAATCACCAAAGGCTGCTAGATTACGAGATAGAGACACTTCAGTGCGAGCTGGCAAAATTCATGCTGGCGGATGTGTTTTCAGCAGGTGGCTTATATACAATTGTAACTACAATGAAGTATAAGGATCATTATACAAAAGAGGACATCGCCCGCCTGCTAGATTATTATGCATAATTTCTTATTTTATTGTTGTTGAAAAAACATTTGTGTAACGAATATACGGTGAATGTTGGATGGAAACTAGTAGCATAATATATTTTATATAATAATAATTCTATATTTATTATTAATAATTATTCGTTATATAATTACGGTCCAATATTATTGTTGTAATTATATAATTATTATAATTACAAATAAAAAGAAAGGAAAAACAAAATCACCGCCGGATCCAGCCCTAAACCGGCAAGTGTTGGCTCCGACTACACTTGTCGGCTTAACACTCAAGCCGGCAGTGTTGTCAAAGATAACACGGCCGGCTTGTTCCACGAGCCGGCAGTGTTCTCCCTGCCAACACTGTCGGCTCCTGTAATGAGCCTGCAGTGTTCGTCCTGATAACACTGTCGGTGTTAGGAACGAACCGGCAGTGTTATCTTTGACAACACTGTCGGTTGTTGGAACAAGCCGGCAGTGTTGGGCTCGGACAACACTGCCGGTGTCTGCTACGAAACGGCAGTGTTGTAAACTCATCACCGCCGGGGCGAAAAAACCGGATGTGATGCAGCACCCACAATACTGCCGGTTGTGCACTGCCGGTTCACTTTCCGATTGTGATGAGGGTTACGAACCGGCTGTGATATGAAAATCTGTAGTAGTGATATCTAAACGTACGCGTAGAGGACGGGGTCGGTATGCACCCGAGTGATGTTGCGCACCCAATGACGGTCAACCAAGGCGTCCCTAACGGACCGGCCGAGGTGACGACGATCAACTACCTTGAAGAGGTTGGGTCTGAAGCTGGGTCCAGCCGGCACAGCCAAGCGTCCGTCCAGAAACGTGTGGACTTCCCATCGCCGATGTCAACAGAGACCGAGCAAGCGAACATGGCAGAGGTCGTGCACCGAGCAGGCAAACATGGTAGAGGTCATGCAGTCGGGCTTGGATGGTAGTAGGGCCTAGGTGGTGCCCAGCTTGGTCGCCATTCCCACCTGAGGGAAAGCGTGAACCCTAGAATCTTCAAATCAGGGACGCCCAATCCTCCGTGGTCCTTAGGCGCGCCCACCAGCCGCCCCGGCCCCGGCCTCGACCTAGAGAAATACGCAAATATAACCGCATATATAGAAATTGATTTCTAGAGGTTGTGCCTCTAAGAAATTGATTCGTAGAGGATCCATTTTTAGAGATGGCTCTTGTTCTCATTCACTTCTAGAAATAGACTTCTAGTTGGAGTAGATTATCCAATTTCTGTAGACATAGAGATAGAGGCAGCTGGGATTGCCGCCTCTATTGAGGCTTGTAGACATCTATAAATCTTTTCAGTATTGGCGAGGGTTTGATGCGCTAAAAAAATTGGCAGTAAACCAAATAGAGTTGTTAACCGGAGCTAATATAAATTGTTCTTAGTTGCAATAGCGGGCCGAGGTAATTGACAACACTCCCTCCAGTCCTATATAAGTGCCGTACACCAATTTCTCGCTTTGACCGTAATATCTGGTGTAGGGGATGCTGAGAGTTAGATTTAATTACCGAGCCAGTGAACAAAGCGCGGGGTTGCCTGTGCATGGCTATCTATATCTCTTATAAAGATAAACCCCACTAGCTATTTCTCTTGCCATGTAAAATGTTCACATCATCATCACTTTCTATCTTACTATACAAAATGTCTACGTCATCATCCACTAACACATCCATTTAACACATACCATTATATTTTATTGAAGCTATTCACATTAGAAAACCACACTATTTGCTAACATATATTTAGTTGTCCGCATCATAATACTAAACATCATCCACTAGCATGTATTATGATATTTATTCAATCATATTAGTATACATAAGTAGTATTTTTTACCAACGATTCCCGCAACAACGCACGGGGTTTTCTCCTAGTTTATAGAGCATGCAGATTTGCAGCGAAGTAGATTCATTGGTCGTGAAAATTACGGCTGACCGCATGGCCGGGTGGCGTGGTTGTAAGCCTGTCACTAGTACACAAATATTAACCATGGCGGACAGATTTGGTTTTCCGTAGCAGGCAAACCAGTCCACCACGGTTCAAAGGCCACGGTAAATCAACAGTTTACTGCAGCGGGCAACCCTGCCCGCCACGGTTAATGCATTAACCGCAGCTGGCAGTTTAGAATGCCCGTCATGGTTATGGCATTAACCGCAGCGGGCTGTTAAGGATGCCCGCCACAGAAGCTATTTTAGAAAATAAAAAAAGCCCACCGTGCCCGGTAGGGCACTGAGCCTACCGAGCTCAGGATGCTGCGCCGCTGGGATCCGCCGTGCCTACTGCCGTAGATCCACCCGCGCCGCCAGGATCCGCCGGAGGAGTGCCGCAGTAAAAGTGTGTCGGGCGTGGACGCGCTCCTACCCCGTGGATCTGCCGCGGATGTGCTCCTTTCCTCATGAATCTGCGACATCCTCCATTGATCCATTGCCTTCCTCGTGGATCCGGATTTGAGATGAAGAGGAATAGTGAGGAATGAGGGAGATTGAGAGAGGAAGAGGGAGATGGAGAGGATGAGAAAGATGAACTCACCTCGGATCTGGAACCCTAGCCACCATCAGGTCCTCCGCGCTGGCTGGAGGTTGAAGAGGAAGGGGCACATCCAGCACCACACGCGGAGGAGTACGCCGGCACCAGATCCGCAGAGGAGGGTGCCGGAGCCGGATCTGAGCTGGAGGAGGGCGCCGGAGCCGGATCCGAGCTAGAGAAGGGCGCCGGAGCCGGATTAGAGGAGGATGAGGTTGTCGGTGCCAGATCCAAGCAGGAGAAGGCACGGCGTGGAAGGACCGCCTTGCGCGCCACCGCGGCCGCCCAGCGCTCCACCGCCGCCTCATGCGCCACCGCAGCCGCCCGGCGCTCCACCGCCGCCTCGTGCGCCACCGCGGCCGCCCTGCGCTCCACCGCCACCTCGCGCGCCACCGTGGCTGCCCCGCTGACACGCGCCGCCTCACCTAGCACCGCCGCAGCCCCACATCGAAGGGAGAGGGGCAGCAACTGGAGTGCGGTGCCGAGAAGAGAATGGGGGCGGCGGAGAAGACAAGTTTCTGGGACGGAGAAGTGCAGGAGAGGAGTGGGGAGCGATGGAGTGCGGCGCGGGGGAGGAGATGGAGTGGTGGACCTGAGCAAGTGAAATAAAACCCTAACCGTTGGTATTTATATGGAGGCAGCAATCGGGCCTCACCCTAGGCCATTTTGGGCCGCGGGATTTTCTGATGCGGACAATATAGCATGCCCGCTGCGATAAATCGATTTACCGTAGCGGGCATCTTAAGGTGAGTATTTACCGTGGCGGGCATGTTACAATGCCCATTTACCGCAGCGGGCAATAATCCTCACTGTGGTAAATAAAAGGTGCCCGCTGCGGTAAATCGAGGGATTAATCATAGCGGGCATTTTGGACGCCTGCCTCGGAGCCCTAAAGGGCATCGTTGCGGTAAATCAAACGTTCGGTAGTGTGTAATCAACGTGGATTAATTAGCGTCTTGGTCTCAGTAATCTTCCTCGTGGCGCCATTCAAAAATGTTGTAGATCTTTTTTTGACATTATATAGTACATCGTAGACGCCCAAGACGCACGCATACTCACCCCTATGAACATATGTACGCAAACTCTACTCACCACTATGAATACATGTACGCAAACCCTACCCCTATGAGCACCTCCTGTTGGATTTATTATGGGCTAGGCCCATTTTAGATTTAATAATAAATCAAATAAACTCTATGGTATGTAATTGTGGAGAATATTTATTGTACCGGATTGGAAGTCCAACAGTCCTTGACTTGACTTATATTGTGAGAATTATTCCACTTAATTTGAGAAGCAAGGAAAAGGACCGAGGTTTGCCACACGCGCGCGCGCGCCGCCGCCGGCCGGGCCGGGCCGTGGGCATGGGCGTGGGCGTGGCGTGGCGTGGCGTGGCGAGGCAGGCGGCGAGCAAGCGGATGGACGTGACGTGTTAATTTTTTTTAGCACTCACATACGGGAGTTTCAATTGAGTTAATTCTCCGGGAGTTTCAACTCAGTTAAACTCTTCGCTTACCGTCTAACCCTTCAGCTCCTGCGCGACCTCTCCCTCTTCCACTTCCTGGCCACGGGCTATATAGGGCGCCGCCCTCTTCCTCCAGATATATGAGACAACACACCACCAGAACCGCAACCCTCCGCAGCAACAGAGAATTCCCATCTTGTCGATCCGCGCGCACGGTGAAGCGAGCGGGTAGGTGCCTCCGGAGCCTTTGCCGATTGAGACCTTGCACGGGGGGTCAGCAATTAGGTTTTTGGGGAGCATCTACGCGACTGCCCAACCTCCATTGTTGCTGTTCTTCGGGCTGGGAAGAGCTCGTCAAGATCGTCTTCTTCCTCTACGTCCCGGAGAAGAGATCGGCTACTGCAAGTCTTCATCATGGCGATAGAAGATGGACAGACTTCGGGAGTGAAGGGATCCTTCACTGGAGGGTATGAATTGTTTATCCCCTCTTTAGTTTTTGCGTTTCTGATCATGCCTGTTCCGATAGCTGTTATGCGATGTTTCAGTTTGTGTTGTCACTATAATTCACTAGATCCAAAACATCGTTTCAGCACTTATATTGTCTCTGTTCTTGCTGTCTGCTATATGTATTGTCTATCTGTTTCAATAGTTCTGTTAAGATGTTTCGTCAGTTATTCTCTCGCATGATCCAAGAGCTGTCGAGATGTTTCATATGCTATCTAATGTTATTTTCAGCCATGATATACATGATTAATCTTGATGCTATGCAATATATGTCATGTTTATATGTCTTTAATTATGATATGCTTTGCATGTTTGTTAATCACATGGTTCATATTCATATGAACATGATTGATGCTATGATCTTTATTTACAAATATATAAATGTCATCATCATATTGTTAATTTATGGAATTAAATTGACATGGAAATTGCCTAATATTCTAACAATCCAAAAACCTAATAATAGGCATTTTTCTGTTAGAGGTTTTGCTGCTGCATTAAAACCTGATCCTTTTGATGGAAAGAATTTCTTGCTTTGGAAAGCTAAGATGGAACTATGGTTGACTGCTATGTCTTGTTATCATGCCGCGAGGGCGTGCTCGAAAACTTGTCTCCGGAGCGAGAGGACTAAGTTTAAGGCCGATGACAACCTCTTTAGAGGGGCGTGATCGGTGCATTGGATGCAAAGTTTCGAAGAGCTATATCATTCTTCCCACCGGGAAAGCATTGTGGGATGCACTTGTTGGAAAGTTTGGGGTAACCGATGCCGGTAGTATTTGTACCTCATGGAGCAATTTGTATGACTACAAGATGGTTGAAAACCGATCTGTAGTGGAACAGCTCATGAGGTTCAGGCAACCGGCTAAGGAACTCGAACTATTCCCTTGTCCTCTTCCCGACAAGTTTGTGGCTGGCGGTATAATCGCCAAGTTACCACCTTCTTGGAAGGATTTTGCCACCTCCCTTAAACATAAGAGGCAGGAGTTTAATGTTGAGGAGCTCATTGGCACTCTTGATGTTGAGGAGAGGGCAAGGGCAAAGGACAAAGGGAAAGGTGATGAGACCGCTTCTGCAAATATGGTGCAGAAGAAATTCAACAAGTTCAAGAAGAAGAAACAAAACAAGCAAGAGAATTCTCCAAAGCCTGTTCAGACAGCATAGTTTAAGAATAAGAAGAACACCAACAAAAGCAAGGGAGGTTGCTTTGTTTGTGGGAGTGATCAGCATTGGGCTAGAGAGTGCCCAGATCGCAAGTTCAACCCAGAGAAGAAGTCAGCAAATGTTGCCACTACAGAGGCCGCAGATGGAACAGCGGGGTATGGTAATTCTTTGCCATTTGTTCTTTTAGTCTACGTAATTCACCGAGTGGTGGATGGATAGTGGTGCTAATATACATGTGTGTGCTGATATTTCTTTGTTCTCTTTTTACCAGTCGGGAGGTCGGCGCCTTGTTGATGGGAAATGGGTCCCGTGCTCATGTTCTTGGTGTTGGTACGGTCATTCGAAGTTTACTTGGGAAAGACGGTGCCTTGAAGAGCGTGCAGCATGTGCCCTCCATAAAGAAGAACCTTGTTAGCGCGTCTATGCTTTGTAAAGATGGCTACAAAGTTGTTCTTGAGGCGAATAAATGTGTTGTTTCTAAACATGGTACTTTTTTGGAAAAGGTTATGATTGCGGAGGTCTGTTCCGCCTATCCTTGCATGACGTTTGTAATAAGTTGGTAAACTCAGTTGATTTTTCTGATGAATCCGATTTGTGGCATTCACGCTTTTGTCATGCAAGTTATAGTTGTCTTATGCGGCTAGCAAACCTGAATTTAATTCCTAAATTTAACCTAGTCAAAAAGTCTAAGTGCCATGTTTGTGTTGAATCAAAACAACCCCGCAAGCCCCACAAGGGTGTTGAGGCGAGGAATCTGGCACCTCTAGAACTTGTTCATTCGATCTTTGTGAGATGAATGGAATTTTGACTAAAGGCGGCAAAAAATATTTTCTCACCTTTATAGATGATTCCACCAGATTTTGCTATGTGTACCTCTTAAAAACAAAAGATGAAGCGCTGAATTATTTTAAGTCCTATAAAACCGAAGTTGAAAACCAACTTGAGAGGAAAATAAAACGTTTAAGGTCTGATAGAGGAGGTGAATATTTCTCTAATGTTTTCGATGAGTTCTGCGTGGAACATGGAATTGTTCATGAGAGGACACCTCCATTCTCACCACAATCCAATGGGATTGCCGAAAGGAAAAACCGCACTCTAACCGATTTGGTAAATGCCATGTTGAGTACAGCGGGATTATCCAAGAAATGGTGGGGTGAGGCAATTTTGACTGCGTGTCATGTCCTGAACAGAGTTCCTACAAAAAACAAAGAGATTACACCATTCGAGGAATGGGAGAAGAAAAGATTAAACCTCTCTTACTTGCGCACTTGGGGATGTTTGGCTAAAGTGAATGTGCCAATAAACAAGAAGCGTAAGCTAGGGCCTAAAACTGTTGATTGTATATTCCTGGGCTATGCCTTCCATAGTGTTGGTTATAGGTTCTTAATTATAAAATCTGATGTGCCTGATATGTATGTTGATACTATCATGGAATCAAGAGACGCTACATTTTTTGAGAATGAGTTTCCAATGAGGACTACACCTAGTGAAACAAATCATGAGAATATATTTTCAAATGAGCGAGAACTATCTATTCCCATAGATCATGCTGAGAAATCTCCTTTGCACATCCCTGAGGAGGATGATACTATAGTCACACGCAAGAGTAAGAGGCAAAGAGTTGCTAAAACTTTTGGTGATGATTTTATAGTATACCTTGTGGAAGACACGCCATCCACCATACAAGAGGCCTATTCTTCTCCCGATGCGACTTATGGAAGGAAGCGTGGGGAGTGAGATGGAATCTATTATGGCTAATGGAACATGGGAGGTCGTGGACCGTCCTTATGGCTGTCAACCTATAGGGTGCAAGTGGATTTTCAAGAAAAAGCTTAGGCCTGATGGTACCATTGAGAGGTACAAGGCAAGGCTTGTGGCCAAAGGCTATACCCAGAAAGAAGGGGAAGATTTCTCTGACACTTATTCACCTGTGGCTCGATTGACTACAATTCGTACTTTGATAGCCGTGGCAGCCTCTCATGGTCTTATCATTCATCAGATGGATGTAAAGACAGCTTTCCTAAATGGAGAGTTGGATGAGGAGATCTATATGGATCAGCCAGATGGTTTCATTGCGGATGGTCAAGAGAACAAGGTGTGTAGGCTGTTAAAATCTTTGTATGGCCTGAAACAAGCTCCTAAGCAGTGGCATGAAAAGTTTGATAATACTCTCACTACCGCTGGATTTGCTGTGAATGAGGCGGATTCGTGTGTGTATTATAAACATGGTGGGGGTGAGGCTGTCATGCTATGCCTTTATGTTGATGACATATTGATCTTTGGATCAAACCTCAAGGTCATTGAGGATGTGAAGAATCTTCTATCGAGCAATTTTGATATGAAGGATCTGGGAGAAGCTGATGTCATTCTAAACATCAAGCTTATCAGAGAAGGTGATGGTGGGGTAACTTTATTACAATCTCACTTTATGGAATTAAATTGACATGGAAATTGCCTAATATTCTAACACCTCCGAAGGACTGAGCTAACAAATCTAGCGATTCCCAAAGTCACCACTAGCGCCTCGTCGTCGACAGGAACGTCGCTTACCACTTAACGCATAACACTGGTAATCCTGAAAAAAATCCCAAAAAAACATACGAGCAACAGGATTTGAACCCTAGTAGGTAGCGTCCTACCGGACAGTACTACCAACTAATCTATGATCAGCGGCCGTAGTAGGCTATCCAGCCATGGAATTTGTGGTCAAAACTCCTATTTGCCCCAAGGCCCACCCGGTAATGATTGTAATCATGTTCATGCATATGGTGTAATGTCGGCCTTAAGCAAGGAACCAACATATGCTCCATTTCCGAAGCCACCAAAGATCTATACGACGCTAACAAATCACTAGACTAATTAATATCTTTAATAAAGCAGGCATGATTCAAAACATAAAGCCGAGCGAAGTAGCGAAAGAAAGCATAGCTTCGATCGTATGACGCTTAGTTTAACTAGTCTTTCGGAATACCTTGCTTGCCATATTTCAATGGGAAACGGACAGATCTATCGTCCCATATGTTTACTTTTTTTTTCCTTTATCGTTATTTATTTATATTAAACTCAAATATACTGTATACAACTTTGTTCTTCTTGCTTTGTGAATAATTCGGCAGCCTATGTTTCTTTTTCTCATGCAAATAAGAAAATTAGTGCTGGTAGCTCAAACTAGCTAAATGAAATAACCCAAGTCCTTGCTAACTAAATCATCAGTTCCACTCGATGCTGTACTTTCTAGATGATACTAACCATCGATCTAATTCAGTCATTAGCTCATAGTTATTTGAGAGTACCGCAACAAAGCCACACGTCCAACACAGCTAGCTAGCTACTAGTCAGTAACAAAATAACCATTATATAGCGGAGCAGCTTGTAATGTGTACTAGCCAGAGCCAAGGTTCAAACTACCGAGTGCGACACAAATAGCAAAAGGCAGTAACAGTAAGACCTAAAGTCGTGAAACCGCCGAAGTTTTGACCATTTTTTTTCTATTACTATGTCAAATTTAACCATATGAACAGATGTTATCCGAATGAAAAACAAAATTACCAGTGGGACGAAAATCGCTGAAATCAGCAAAATTCTAAAAATCTGGTACTAGCTCGATAGTTTATTTGAGATGCTATGTCTGGAGACAAGCTAAAAGTAAGGGACAATATCGAAGCTATCAAACCGACGTGGCAGCAATCATATCCTCCACTGGAAAGATAAAACGAGAGGACGTACAGTGGGATTGTGGGAAGCACACTGCATCATGAGCCAGCGATTCTACAATTTTGAAAGTTTTACATATATAACTGTGCAGGTGATAAATTGAAAAGCAAAGGAGACAGGTGTGTACGACTCTTGCACATTAACACCTGATCTAGCTTAATTTCGATGGCGCAGACTACCGACAATGGCAATGCGCTTAAGGCTGATGATTGCTCCTATGCTTTCATATATATATAGGACCCCTGATCTGCATAAGGCTTGCACTCAGATGCATTATAACGCAGGAAGGCATAGGCGGCATCGATCAGTACTGTGCCTCCACCCTTAAGGTAACTAAGCTCCTTTGAGAGTTACTAATCCATCATTATAATAAGCGGCTAATACAGTTAACTTTGCTGTAATTTACTTCTACAGTTGATAGGTTCTTATTAGTACCCGTGTGCATCTTATACTAGTCGTTGTTTCTTCTGTTTTTCTGTGTTTATCAATAATTTAAGGCCTCTCACAAAACTGGAAATTTTCCCTAACGATGCAAATACCAATAGGGATATTTCGGTTTCCAGTAGTGTCTCCAAAGAAAATATTTCAAATATTTGTCCATTCATCAATCAATGAAAGTAGCCCTAGTTAAAATGCTTCTAGAGAGAGTAGTAAGATTGGCTGCAACATGTTTTTTCATTTCTTGGATTAGTGAGTATGACGGTTCAGAGAAAAACCAGTAGTGCATTCCCCAACCATCATGAGCATGATGGTTCAGAGAAAAACCAGTAGTGCATTCCCCAACCATCATGCTCTCACTAATCAAAGAAATGTTTGATCATGCATGGAAAATAGTAGCATGCACTTCTGTTACTTATAGCATATTAGAATTTAGACGTTCAGACATCATTATTTCCTTCTTCTAATCTTTCTGAAATTTGGTGATCAGCTGGCCTATGGATTACGGAGGGAACTGTAACGTGACTGGTACATTGCACAAACAGATCCAATGCTCAAGTGACGCCATTAAAACCTTCAGCAATGCCATGACATGGGAGATATGGCTGGGGAATGCACTGTTGTTTGCCAGTCCTGGCGTCATTGGAGTCTTAGTTGGGATAGGCGGCTACGGCCAGCGCTATCGCCACCACCCCTTTACCCGTTTCATATTCCTTGGAGCCAACACACTATTCTTGCCCATCGTGTCCTCTGTCGTCTCCACCCTTAGCGACAGGTCCAACGATTATGTCGCTCCTGATAACAAATGCGCGAGATCAACCTTGGCTGCCTTGTGCTATTCTAATATCCATCCATGCACCATCATAACATGGGCATTCCTTGTTCAAATTGCCTCCATCAACACTACCTCAGTTGTCGCCACTGATACCAGAGAAAGTCCGAGGATAGGACCCTCTCTTGAGCTACTTGTTAGGGGCATCTGGATCTTGTACCTAGGTGCTAGCATCAACAGAAACCGGTTTTTCTATGGGATCTTTGGAGTATCACATGGTAAAGACCACATATCAACGGTCTCCACTTCCATCTGTTCCAAAATAATGTTCACACCTTTTGTTCTCATTTGTGCCAAACTTTGGCTCAAGTGCTATGCATTTAAAAAGGCAAGGTGTTCATTTGCACTAGGACGTAATCCTGGCCTTGTCTTTGGGTACATGCAGCAGCTACAACAACAAGAAAGAAGTGAACATGGTGAACCACTGGTAGGTCAAGATGCCCCTCCTCTCCTGGTAATGGGAGAAGATAGGAGACAAGTGGTGAATCATCCTTGTGGGTATGTGTTCACCAATGGCTCGGGAGAAAATAATGGCTTGGTTACCCTTGATAAAATTTGGCAGTCAGACAAGGCTCTTGTGACAACACCAAAACTAAAAGATTTGTGCTTGTCCTATGCACTATTCAAGTTGCTGAGGTGCCGGTTTGCAAGGTACAAGATTTCTGATGTTGACTCTATGAGGATGCTAGCATTTTTCCGCAGCTTGCTGGTAATGGAGGGTGGACATGACAGGGTATTCAGGGTGATTGCAGATGAGCTTTGTTTTGTTCATGATTACTATTATTCATCTTCCTCAATATCCTATGCAAAGTGTTGGGTACCCATTTTGAATATCTTTATCTCCCTCTTGAGCATAGTTTATTGCATTGTGGCTGCAAGCTTCATTTTGGCACTTGCAGTGGCAGCTCAGCACCAGAGAGGCCAGCTCACACAGATCCAATGTCACTTTTGGTGCACTCAACTACTGTCGGCAAGCAGAAGAAGGCCTCAAAACTTTGGAAGCTTGTACGTTGATTTGGTGGCAGTATTTTTGCTTCTTGCCTTGGTCCTTTCTACTGAGGTGAGGGATATTGCTTCATACATTTGCTCCAACTGGACAAAAGTAGCCCTCATATACCATCATGTAACCTCTTCTCAACATCCACATGGAATTCAAAATTTGATTGTTAGCCGTTTGCTGAAGTATAGAAGCATGACAGTGAACCAATGGGAAGACACAATAGGCCAGTGCTTAGTACTGGCTCTTGATCACCCAAGACCAAGCCCGTTTGTCCGCCTCATCAATTTTTTCAGGTTGCCGGATCAGGTCAAGAAGGTCAAGGTGCCAGAAGCAGTGAAGGTTTGCATCTTAGATGTGCTCAGAAGCATCAATAACAGCCCTGGGCAGCATCTAAGCAATGGAGCACCATCTCTACACCGGATCCAAGTTGGTGACAGATTCATCTGGGCGTGCAATGGCAAGGGTACTGCTGACATCATACTTATGTGGCACATTGCCACATGCATCCTCGAGGTGAGGTATCCTTATGATCATGATATGGTGAAAGGTTCTTCATTGGTCTCTAATCAACACAAGATTGCTGCAACTCATCTGTCACGGTACTGCACGTACCTTATGACCTGGTTCCCAGAGATTCTTCCTGACGAGGTTGAATGGAGCAAGAGCTTGTATTGTGTTGTCAAGGAGAATGCCACACGTGTCATCGCTATCCGGGCTGCGACCACTGGCCTGCAGTTGGCACCTGAGGCTGAGTACCTGGAGCTAGTGCAGCTGCTAAGTGAAGGCTCCAATCATGAGGTGTTGCAGAACGGAGTGAGGCTCGGAAAACAATTGGTTGAGGAATTGGCCGAGACTGAGGAAATAGCATGGGCAATGGTGGCAGACTTCTGGGCGGAGATGATTCTACATGTTGCGTCTTCGAAGAATCTGAGAGGTCACTCCAATGCCATAGCTTGTGGTGGAGAGCTGATCACCCTCGTTTGGGCATTGCTCTTCCATGCTGGGATAGTTAGTAGGCCGGGCAGAGTAGCTACTGCTGCTAGTGTTTGATGGGGTTGCTACTTGCTATAGTGTGCAAAGTGTGTTCTCAAGCGTGCTTCGTGGTTGATTTTTTTATTATTGTAGTGTCTGCCCTCCTTGTGATTTGATACTACTTATTAATCATGATGTTTGCATGGGATCTCGTTTTCTCATCTCTATACTACTTATCTCTTGGATTCCATTTCCACTTGCAAGCTTCAACAGCTGCCCCTGCAAGTTTGAGAGCAGGTATTATAAGAGGCTATAAGCTGGCTAATTGGTGAGGTGGAGGACAAAGGAGAAGAGAATGAGAGGAGAAGTGGGGTGTAAGCTTACAACGATCTCATACACAAGAATTAAGGAACTTTATGGGAGACACAAGGGAGCCATGTATTAATAGTGAAGGGCTAACTACTATATGGGTGGACTAGGAGAAAACTACAAAAAGCCATAAACCAGCATCCGGATATAACTATTAGCCTTGCTCTAACTAGACACCAACGATATTGAAGGAAACTAAAAATAATAAAATTGATTAGCCAGATAAAAGGAAAAAAGAGGAAACTCTCACTAGCAAGCTAGAACGATGTTCCTTCCTAACCAAGCCACAAGGAGTGCATGAAGGGCACTAATTAAGATCCACTGGCAATGACTATGAGGGGATGAGATTCTACTATACTACAACCAATCCGTAGCGTTGGACAATAGTCGCTAAAACATAATATTAACAACCAATTATTTCTTGGAATTTCTAACAGCACATAGGCCGCTATTTTACCTTGTACCAATTCTATCATTCGATATAATATCTATTTCGCTATTTCCTCGTATAATCGGTCAGTGAAAAATACATACGAGTAAAACAATTAATCAGTCGGTATAACCTGTTTTCATTTAGGCGTGTCTAGCCCAACCCACTCGCGCGCAAAGAAATTTGTGTGGCCCAGCACTCAGAGTTTCACCCAAAACCCTATATAGAGCACCCATGCATCATCTGCGGATATCTATACTTCTATACTTCTTATATAAACAAACCCCACTAGTGAATTCTCTTGACATGCAAGCTATCCACATCAATAATCCACTAGAACTTGCAATTAAAGCCAACTAGCATATGTAATTATGTTAACTATCTCTTCATGTAATATTTATTTAGTTGTGCACATCAACGTGTCAAACCATTCATCAAAATTAATTTTGGATAGTTTAATTTATATTTATATAAATGTATAAACAAACTCCACTAGTGAATTCTCTTGACATGCAAGCTATCCACATCAACAATCCACTAGATGTTAAATAATTAGGCATGTTCCAGATTACTTTCCAGATTAAACTCACAATATATAGCATGACAAGGTGATCAACTAGATTGAGCATGGCAAGATTACTAGCATGGTAGATTAACAGATCGTACATACTAGAAGAGCAGATCATGATATCACAAAACATGAACATGACAACTAGTGTAAACTCGACTTGTACACTAGATAGATTGATCATTGTGAACAACAAGATCAGATCAACAAGATTATACCTTCTCTCTGTAGAAGTACTTGGTGGTGAAGATGCAGACGGAGTCTGCCCAAGGTTGAGATCGTCGAAGGCGAGCTCGAAATCGTAGTCGTTGTTGAGACCGTTCTGTCTTTCAACTGCTCAAGACCCAAGTGATGGTTACAAGCCCCATGGTGAAAGGTAATATGAGTAAGCTTTGAGTCAGAATAGTTCACTCTAATTCAGAGAAGAGTTCTTGTTTGAACGCATGTGTGCTTTTGAGGCGTGAAAGCATAGTAGCGGCCTCCTCGATCCATGCGAGTTTATCTTTGCTCGTGGACGAGCAAAAGGTAAGCTTGGGGGAGTTGTTGACGGTCGTTAAGTGTCAATTTTTACCGTCAACTAAACATGAGAAAGGACTAAAATATGTTCACCAACTAGATATAGGGGTTATACTTGATGTAATTCCACGAGTTTTGGTGAATGTCCTTTTCTCGCAGGTGTCACTGAAAATACCCAAGGAAGGCCCACATGTCGTTTACATAGAGATAATCGGGAACCGGTGAAAATTCTGTCTGGAAGGTTCGAGAAGGCTCTGGACCAAACGGGAGCCCGAACGGACTCGGTGGAGAGTCGGCCGACTTTGGGCGGCCGACCGGCCATCTCGCCAATCGGCGTCGGCCTCGCGGATCCCTGTTCCACCGCCTTTGAGGATGAATAATAATCGTCCTTTTAGGTCGGTTTGATCCGAGGGCCGTGGTGCATCCTAGAGGGCTATATAAGCAGGGCCGGGCCCCGGAGGAGGCATCCCTAAAACCCTAATTCATTATCTCCCGCGGGATCGAGTTGTAGAGGCGTCCCTTGAATGGATGACTTCTCTTCTCTAGAGAATTAGAGCTAGACATTCCAATGTAGTAGATTAGATCTAGATGAGAGTTAGGGAGAGCGGAGCTGCGCTCCGGTTCGGGAGAAGTCTTCGGAGATTTGGTATGTCTTTGTATCTACTCTTTGTAAGACTTATGCTTTAATATATTTATCTTCTCTATTTACTTTTATGCCTATCTTGTGATTGTTAGTATAGTTGTTATGCTTTAGTATGGGATCTTCGCTCGCATCGAGTGCTCTAGTTATCTTAAGTAATTAGAGTAGTAATTGTTAGCATAAGCGTGGTGCTTAGGCCGGTTACCCGAGTTTGCGCCCTATTCTCGGTTGTGTGGTAGTTACGGGAGGTGACAGCCCCGTCCACACCGAATTGAGTAGGTTCTTAAATTAGTAGGACCGTAGTCACGTCGGTAGAGTTATCCTTTGTGGTGCTTTCCGTTTAGTGATGTCCCGAAGTGCTATTGTATGATTGCTATATCTATCCATCCCCCGTTATCACAGAACTAGAGTAATAGAGAAGTATTTAAGAACCTTAATCTCTCCCGTTGTCCTCTCACTCTAGCTAGCTACTCATTTATTATAGAATTCTCATGTGTGCTTTATTATATTACCTTATAGATATCATTTACCCTCGCTTTAGTCTAGTTGGTTTACTACGTTAGTAGATACATGATGGTGAGTTATCAGATTCTTTAACCCTTGCTTCCCTGTGGTAAAATATAAATAACGATACCTGGTTTACTCCTGGTAAAATGCTACAATGGTATGTTATGTGCGCTTGCGGAATCCTTTATATTTTAGTTGCACTTAATTTATACCAACAGTCGTCGAAGGCGTTGTCGAGATCGCTGTCTTCGATGAGCGGCGGTGGAAGACTTCGCTGGAGTTGACGATATACGCCTGGACGTAGCGCCGCCTGACTTCGATGGACGTCGACCCGTCGTGAAGATTTGGGAGCAGTCGCGCGTAGAGCGCTTCCCAAAAACCTTATTCGCTTCTCCCGGTGCAGGATCGCAAAGACGAGGGTTCCGGAGACCTACTCGCCCGGTTGCTAGTGCACGCAGGCAATCGGGCTGGAGTAGCTACGGTGGCGCAACAGCGAGAAGAGGCGAAAACTCTAGTTCAATTGGATGCGTTTTGGCGTGGCCGGTAGGCTGCTTATATATCCCGAACAACCGACCTCGTGTCGCGATCACGAGCAAAATCAGTTTAGGACTCTAAACTCGTAACCGTTTAGAACTCTTGCAACTTGACCGCCAAGAAAGCCAAAAACTAAAACTGCAAAAGGAGACCGCGCTCCCACAAGGCAAGGAGCCGGATTTCGGCGGACCATTCACGCGCATGTCGTGCGTGCCTTTCGCCACGCCACGCCACGCCCCGCCCCGCGAGGCGAGCGAGCGCGCGCGCGTGTGGACTTCCCTTTCTCTTCTCCACACTAGACTTGAGGAAGTGAAGAGAACTCCCATATTTATGTATGGCTTCCTTCACTTCAACTAGCAAGGTGGTACTAAAGAGTTTCCACTTCCCCTCTTGCTTCTCATGAATGGGCCTTTGAGATTTCTTTAGGAATTTCAGAAATTGTTATTGGGCCAAGCCCATTTAAATTCCAACACTAGAACTTGCAATTAAAGCCAACTAGCATATGTAATTATGTTAACTATCTCTTCATGTAATATTTATTTAATTGTGCACATCAATGTATCAAACCATTCATCAAAATTAATTTTGGATAGTTTAATTTATATAACTATAAATATACAAGTCCAATATCTTTTTAAATTATCGAAATCACCGCAGCAACGCACGGTGTATTTTCCTAGTTTTTTTAAAAGACAAAATGTACCATTAATCAAACAACAAAATTATATTATATTTTGCTATTAGTATAAACTAAATCATTAACACTGGATCCACATTATTCTCTCACAATCTGTCCCATAGAGCTTGTCTGCTTGTGCATGAATTAGCTGTAAGCTTACAAGTATGATGAGTCACCTTTTTATATAGGCCATTTACATCATTTTATTCTACCACTACAACAGCTCAGTTCTTTGCCGAGTGCCTCAGACACTCGGCAAAGGCTTTACCGAGTGCAGCACTCGGCCAAGAGGCTCCGAGGAAGAAGCTTCCGGCAAAGGCCTCTTTGCTGAGTGCCGGATTTCGGGCACTCGGCAAAGACTTTGCCGAGTGCCATCCTGGCACTTGGCAAAGAATTGATGGTTTGTCTGTAGATCAGTATATGATGGTTTGTCTGTATTATGTTCTCCACCTTTTTGGACTCTGAAATGTTGATTGTGACGTGTCAATTGTCACTTTTCTTGATTGACGGGGAAGTTGTGGATTCAGCTAGATTGCTATTACTGGGTTGTTCCAACTTGTTATATCTAGTAGTATAAGCACCGAGCCTCTGAGCAATTACTGGTGACAAACTGACAAGCAAGGCTACTAACTGCTGCTTAACCTTGGATGACTACTACCATATATATGGGGTTCATGGACATTCATCCCAAGCCTGTGTTCTCTGACAAATTGAGCGGCGTGCTCTTGTCACAGTTACAGGACAGATGCATCCATCAGCGTTAGTCTCAGCCACGAGGATGTAACATATTCAAATCCTCCATGCTGCATCAGGACTCAACAGGGGAATATAATAAACCCATTTCCAGCGACCAAACCCACACAACAGTTGTGCTAAGATAGAAGGACGATAATATTTGGAGAGAAGACAGCAAGCACAATCAGGCAGCCCATGGGCAGAGGGAATTTCAACAAATGCTGGCACGGCCCTGCAGTGAATCAGTGCTCCACTTAGATAAGCTACAGGGTAATTTAACCAACAGAAGCTCTCAAAGAATTTAGGAGCTTGCATTGTGGGCTTGCATATTTTAGCCTCTCTGTTTTTGTCATACTCTGTTTAGTTGTTTTTCTATGTTATGGTGGTTTCGGCTCGATGTCATGTAAAAAGGCTGATCATTTGGTATGGTACCTTTCAATTTTATTACTGGTGACAAACTGACAACCAATGCTAGGTACTTTTCCATAAATTTCAGTAGAGGCTCACACCCCTGCCCCTCCTGTTGCATAAAAAAAACTGACAACCATGGCTAGACTATGGTAGTAGTCCTACCTAAGCTGCAGCTAACTATGGCGGATCCATAAATTGAATAAAAGGGGGCTAAATCATTGAAGGCTAGAAATCATACTAGCACCACACCAAAAAAATTATATATATAGAAGATGTAACAAAAAAATTAAGGATGTAAAACAACAGATTTGAACAGAACAAGCTTACCTTCTTTGGCGAAAACTAACTAGGTCAGCTTCCAATGCACCAACACGCCAGCTACATTGAGCAATTCTTTTCCCGTTCGATTTCTGCACCAAAATTTCATATGGTCCGTCGTATATAATGCACAAAAAAAAAAAGAAGTGGGCAAAGGCGAATGCGGTTGAAGACCCACCTGTCAGCCTCCCGACGAAGCAAACCTCCTCGGCGTCGAAACGTCGAAAAGCGACGACATGGCCTCATGGCCTGGGCAACTGGCGGCCTGGCCTAGGCCGCTGGGCGTCTGAGCGAGGCCGGCCAGCCGTGGAGCAGGAGCCGGGTGAGCGACGATGTGATCCTGGCAGGCATGCGGCAGAGAGCAAGCGACGGAGAGCCTCGGAGACCGAGTCGGACCTCGGAGGGACGACGGCGGGAGCTGGAGGCGGAGGCGGAGGCGGGCGTCCGACGCCGACGAGGCGAGAGGGAGCGGCACGGCTAGTGACTGGCTGGTGCGGTGATGGGCTGGGCTGGGCTGGTGCCTGGTGGTTACGAGTTGGACGTGGAGTTGGGCTGGATCTGGAAATTAGCTCCCTAAACTTTTGGCCCATGATCGGAGATGCGGCCCAGGCAGCTCCGCTGAATCCGGCCCGTGTTCATTTTCACCCCCTGCCCTCTGCAGCGCGGTCTGCTCTTGCCAAACTTTCATGGGAGAATTAGGAATTAGGCCCTAAAAATAAAACTCTTTAGGAATAAGGACCTCCTTGTCTTCAATTTGGGAATTTGTCCCTAAAATAAAATTTGGTTAGAAATCAGGCCTTCTGTTACTGCCGTGAGGGAAGTCCGGTAAGTCTTGCACTGTACATCGAGAAAGAAGACAATTTTACCCCTCCCTTATGTAACACACGGTAGATGAGAAGCCGTTCGTGCGTTCGTCTTGGAGTAGCGACGGAAAGAAGAAAAAATAAGACACGTAGACGCCCGACCCCATGGCAGCCGGTGCCGCCGCCAACGCCCACGCTCATTCGCACGTAAATTAGTTTTCATTTTATATGCATGCATGCGCCAGCAACAAAATAGGATGCTGCAATGCCGATCGCATGCACCGTGATGACTGAGTAATTAATAGCCATTTTTTTTACAACAATAGCCATTTATTTTCTTTCTATTTTCTCCCTCCCATGCGCAGAAAAAAAAAACTAACTAGGAACAGTCACAATAGTTAAGGATCGCAGGTGGGACGGAGCTGGCGCGCAGCGCGGATCGTTAATGACGGTTTCCGTATCAAGATACCCATTGGAAGCTTTTCATACACTCCTTTTATCATATTATAGACTATAGACATGTGTGTGCTAATAAAAAAATTATATACACAAAAAAGTTACTGATATAAGTATAAAAATATTAATTTTAAAAATTTGGAAAATACTAGGTTAAGATGATATCAGCAAGCAACAAGCTAGAAAATGACAAATAAAAATAAAATATATCTTTTACGCCGCACATGCATGTTAACTAGTAGGCAACGGATTCTATGCAAACTAGGCATCCCGTGCAAACTTGTAAACTAACGATGTGGTTGCCTACAGATAGGATCTGTCATTTAGCCTAAGTATACAATAAATAAGCCAAATTGTTTTTTATATCAGGGGTAAAATGGTCATTGTACTCCCCAAAGTTAACACCGTTAGACTTCAATAGTAAAAGAAGGCCTGATTCCTAACAAAATTTTATTTTGGGGCCAGATTTCCAAATTCAACACAAAGAGATCTTGATTTCTAAAGAGTTTTATTTTCAGGGCCTAATTCCTAATTCTCCCAACTTTCATTTACTGGTCACAGATGTACACGTCAGCATACTACCAAAATTCTGAAATCAATCAGAATTGATGCGCCACCAGCTGGACTAGACAACAATGGTGATGCGTCAAACACCCAGTGTCCATTGATGTTATGATCCTGATCTGTGTGGTGATCGGTTCAGAATTTCAGTTGTCATCTTGCTGTTTGCCATGGGCTTAGAGATAGCAACAAACGGGCAAACAACTCAGTCTGCCATATGTCAGCTAAAGCGTACATCAAACAAACCATGAAAATCTACTGCTGACACTGGGAGGAGCCACGAGTTTTTCAGTATAACCTGTACTCCGTGACCAAGTCACCTCACCTGGCCGCTTTCGATCGGCCAGCAAGACAGACGGCCAAACAACGTGTACCCTGCCCTGAATCCAAGTGTTTCCTTCTTGGATGATCTCGTCGACAATCTGCAGAGGCTGTCGTATCTTCAGGCACGCGCTTAGTTTACGCCGGTGGGATCGATGATGCCACTTTAACCCAAATGTCTCTGTTGAACCCTGGCAATCATAACACGGTGACAGGCTGACAGCACACCAATAACCACACGGCCGCTCAAAGAGACCCCTGCTCCAACTCCAATCCATCACTCCAAGGCCGGCACACGGGCGGCGGCCGTCAGAGCCTCCGCCGGCTTCGGCTTCCGCTTCCCTTTCGCGCTCAGTGAGTTCTTCTGATCTTCCCCTGGCACCTTCGCATCTCATCATTTCATTCGGTCTATTAGATTACTTCTTTTTCTCTATGGGTTCTTCTGCGCAAAGAAAGGATAGGATAGGGGTAATCGATCTTCTCGGTCGCTGGAATCAATCAGTTGAACCGATTCGTGTCTTGGGAGTGCCGGCGATTGCTAGGGTACCAAAGAATGTCCCAAACTCTGAATCCGCGAATCAATCTGTTGTTGCGGTCATATTCTGCCCCATGTTCTGATTTGTGCTTTAGTCTCCCTTGATTTCTCTGTGTTGATGAACTATACAGCAATCCCTACACAGCAACCCCTACATGTTCTTGTTATTTCTCATCATCCGTCTCAAGAGAACATTTTTTTTATTAGAATGGCGGCAAGAGCTTTGTCGAGATTTTATTAGACAATATAAAGAAAATAAGCAGATAATAAACGAAAAAAAAAGGAGAAGATACTTGGAGCTACTGGACGTGCAGGCCAGGAAGGAAGAAAAGCGACAACACAGCTACTGAATCAACTTTACCAAACCACAACCACTGAGAATCAAACCATTCCAAAGAACCAATAACACTACTCTTCAGCCACTGTCAGTCTCGTTGCCATATGAAACTTTTGTATGTCATCCTTGCACAATAGAGCTACTTGATTCGGCTGTAAAGATTTTTGCTCAAAGAGACTGACAACACAGCTACTGAATCAACTTTTCCACAACCACTGAGAATCAAACTCTGCTCTTTCCAGACATTCCACTAGAAATAGATTATAATTCCATCTATTCATCTCATTTGTCCTCTATCAACTTTCGCCCGGCAGCAATTTTAATATTTTAGATTTTTAAGATTTTGCATTGTACATTTCCATTATATTGGAGCATGAAAGCCAGCTAGCTGGTTATACTTATTTCTGTGCCAATGTTGTTCTGTTGTTGGTGTTTGGCAGTCAGCTAGGCTTATGGCCGGGGTGAATTCCACCAATATATGCTTCGACGATGCTTCGCTGCAGCAATGTTCCTCCAGCATTAGATGCTCTCGTGAATCAGTGACAGCCTTCCAGAACATCATTGGAGCAACTTTGTGGCAGGTTAACGTGCTGGTACTCACTGATGCTGTTCTAGCTGGTGTACTAGTTGCAATTGGTGCCTTCGCGCAACGGTACCGCCACCACCCTTTCACACGGTTCATCTATCTCGGAGCAACTACCTTGTTATTGCCTATTACGTCGTATGTCGTGTCTACAATCAGCACCGACACTAATGATTACGTCCACAACAAAAACTCTGCAACTTTGGCAGCATCATGCCGTGGAGGTTTTCATTATTTTACAGCTGTGTCATGGGCGTTCCTCATTCAGATCACCATGATCAACACTAGCGTAATAGTCGCCGTTGACGACAGGGAAGAAGGTCGCAACAAAGGTCCCCCTGTTCAGTTGCTTTTTCAGGGTCTCTGGAGCGTCTACCTTGGTATCTATGCCATGGGACCGATTACGTCCGATATCTGGCAACTATACCTTGAATTGATGCTGTTTGCTATCATTTGTGCTAAAGTTGTGTTAAAATGTTATGCATTTGTGAATGCCCGGAAGTCTTTTGCTTTTGGGCGTAATCCACGTCTTATTTCTGGGTACATGGAACAACTACAAGAAGCAATTCAACCCAATGGACCATTGGTAGGTGAGGATCATCCTCCTCCACTCTTTGTTATGGGAGAACAAGATAATAGTGTGGATTTGCGTCCTCACGGGTATTTTGTCAACGCAATTGGCTCAGTGACCATTGACAAGGTTTGGCAGTTGAATGATGAGGTTTTCCAGTCAATGCGACAGTTAAAAGATCTGTGCTTGTCATTTTCATTGTTCAAATTGTTAAGATGTCGATTTGCGGGGTACGAGCACGCCAATGATAGATCTGTGGGAACTCATAACTTTTTCTGGAACTTCTTGCTGAGAGATGGCAACCATGAAATGGTCTTCCAGGTGATTGCAGATGAGCTTTCTTTCATTCAAGATTACTACTTCTCATCACTTCCAGTCTCCTACTCAAAGTATTGGTTGCCTATGTTGAGTGTTAGTATCTCGCTCTTGAGCATAACTTACTGCATCTTGGCTACAAGATTCATCATTATGGGCCACCTGAAGAACTGGAACACTAAGTACATCCATCAGCTGCGTTGTCAATTCTGGTGCAATGAGAGGCACTTGATAAGCAACAGTCAGGGCCAAAATTTTGGATCCTTTTTGTTTGATGACATTTCTTTATTTTTTCTTATCGTACTAGTTGTGATAGCAGAGGTGAGGTACATAGAGTCCTACATTTGCTCCAATTGGACCAAAGTATCCCTCATCTGCCACTATATTAACCATGCCACTTTGCAGCATTCTGTTTGTATGAGGAAATGTTTTGGTTTTCTGTTCGGATGCAAGTGGAAGCTCATGAAGCACACTGATGAAAAAATGGGCCAGAGTTCAGTATTGGTAGTTCACCCCAGAAGAAACCCACTTGTTCTTCTCAGGCGTCTCCTGCGTCTCCCGGACCTTGATAGAAGTGTGAAGATACCAGATGCGGTGAAGGCCAGCATCTTTAATACTTTGCGATGCTACAGGCAGCACAATTGGCACCGATTGGGCAATGGTACAGAATCTCTACGCCGCAGCCCAGTAAGAAACAGATTTCTCTTGTTCTGCAGTAAAAACAGCACATCTGATACTATACTTACATGGCACATCGCCACATGCATCCTTGAGTTATACCAACACGGTCAAGGACAAGGTTTTCAGCCTGATTCCAATGACAAGGTTACTGCTACTCACCTTTCACGGTACTGCACGTACCTAATGGCCTGGTCTCCAGATCTGCTTCCAGATGATGATGAATGGAGCAAGAGCCTATATGAGGCAGTCAAGGAGGACACTAAGCGTGCCTTGGTGGGGTTCCGTGCATTAGCGCCTGAGTCTGACTACGAGCAGTTGGTTCGATTGCTAAATAACAATTCTTTAAAGAATGAAGTTCTCAGGAATGGTGTGAGGCTTGCAGAGCAATTGGTGGAGTTGACAGAAGGAGAGGCATGGATGATGCTGGCTGAATTCTGGTCAGAGATGATCCTGTACATCGCTCCCTCGGAAAATGTCAATGGTCACTTGGGGGCCATTGCACGGGGCGGTGAGCTGATAACACTTCTCTGGGCCTTACTCACACATGCTGGGATCAGGAGATGGCCTGCTGACGCTGGTGGCGCTGCTATTGCTTAGAGCTCATTTTTAGATATCGATAGGTTGGTTTCCATGTATATATGGTCTGTAGATCAGCATATGGTTCCTGCCCATTTTGTACTCTTAAATATTGATTGTGGCGCGTCAATTGCCACGTTTCTTGATTGAAGGAGAAATTGTGGATTCAGCTCTAGATTCCTATTACAGGGTTGTTCTAACTTGTTGTATAGTAGTATGACCACTAAGTCTGTAAGCAATGCATTGCTTGTCATTACTGGCGACAGAGTAATAACCAAGGCTAACTGCAGCTTGATCTTAGATGACTACTACAATACAAATGGAGTTCATGGACATTCACCTCAAGCCTGTGTTTCACCCCTGAACATCTCAAGCATGGTACGGCCACCTCGCCGCGCTGTGGGTGTCCAGGGGCATTGGTTGATCTACGCTAGTCGGAAACATCACAAAACTTTTTCTTATGTAATACCAATTTAGTGCCACTACTTTTCTATCACAGGGTTAACTTTGTTCAGCCGTAGTATGCCGCTGGCATTGTGGGCCGACCGGCGTTTACCTTTGTAACAACTCCATGTCTTACTTAATGATATACATGCTAAGCATGGTCGTGAAAAAAAAAAAAATCACCCCTGTCCTCTGCATCTCTGAGTTTTTTTTTTTCCTCCAGCATCTCTGAAAAATTGAGCAGCCTGCTCTTGCCTCAGTTACATGACAGATGCACCTGTAAGCATTAGTCTCTGCCACGAGGATGGAACATGTTCAAATCCTTCATACCAATCAGGATTCATTAGATGAAAATCGTAGATTGAAGATTTGAAGACAACGCTCGCAATCAGCATATATACTCATTTGCAGCCATCAAATCCACATGGCAGTCGTAATATGATAGAAGGAAACTATCTAGAGAGTGAGAGAAGACAGCAAGCACAAGCGCGCAAAAGACCTGCAGCTGTAGTGAACAATCAGGCAACCCTTGGCTACAGGGAATTTCAATAATGTTGTCATAACCCTGCATTGAACTGAATCAATGTTCCTCTCAAGCAAAGCTACCCAGCAATATAGAGCCAGCAGAAGCTCTCAGAATTTAGGAGCTTGCATTATGGGCTTGCAGATTTAGCCTCTATGTTTTTGCGAGACTCTGTTTTTAGTTGTTTCTCTGTGTTATGGTGGTTTTGGCTCAGTTGTATTGTAAAAAGTCTCACCATATGGCGTGGTATCTTTGGTTTCTGAAGAACTTGACGACCCACATTGTGTTCAGTTATTTTGCTAAGGAAATATGGAGTGTGTCGTCATTACTGAGAAAACTGTAAAAGTATCTTTATTCTAAGTTGAACTTGTTCAGGACGCTACGCAAGGCATCAGGACCAGATGCCCATTTTGTTCCCAGAAGGCAGACACTAGCAAGCCATCACAATTCACACAACCTGAATCTAAATCTGTGAAACAGCTCGTTTTTTAGGTTTCCTTTTTGTCCAGAAGCCCAAGACTCAGTGACCGAAGGAGTTGGTTTGACTTTATTCCAGTGAAAAAGAAAAAAAATTCATAGACAACACAAGGATTATTATGAAGGTCTTGGTGCACCCACAAATACAAGTACAATCATTAGTAGTGCCAATCTACTTACACCTTATTAACACTCGTTCATCTCCCACCCGAGAGGTCGGTAAGTGTGCCACAACTCACCGTCGTTGCTGCTTGTGACATGATTTATGCATCAAACCCTTCACTTTGCATCAAGAATTGCATACCAAGGGTCAAGCTTTCTGGCATTTGCTCTGGCAACTTCATGTCTCCATCAAGATATTGCATGACCTGTCGCATGGTAGGTCTACAATCAGGAACCGGATGGGAACATAGCAACCCTAACTTTAGCACCAAGATAGTCTGGTTAATGTCAAACTCATCTTGTATCCTTGGGTCTACTACTTTTGTTAGTAGTCCTTTGTGCCATTTCTCGAGTACCCAATCGACCAACATTGATACTCCGTTGTTCTCTCTGTTGTGTTCAACAGGTCTTCTCCCACAAGTGACCTCAAGAAGAAACACTCCAAATGCAAACACGTCGGTGACAGGGGATGCCTTTCCAGTACGCGCCAACTCAGGTGCTATGTACCCCATGGTACCAACGACATGTGTGGTTTGTGCGTCAATGCCATGATCATACAACTTCGCTAGACCAAAGTCACCGAGACGTGCATTCATTTCATTATCAAGGAGGACATTGCTTGCTTTAATATCTCGATGGATAACAACTTGGTCCCACTCTTCATGAAGGTAAAGCAAGCCTGAAGCGATGCCTTTTATGACATGAAACCTTTGTACCCAATTCAAAGATGGCTTGCCATCTTCAACATACAAATACTTGTCAAGGCTTCCATTTGGCATAAATTCATAGACCAAAAGAAGTTCACCTCTTCTTCGACAATAGCCAAGTAGTGGCACTAGATTGCGATGCCTCATGCGGCCAATACTAACAACCTCAGCTATAAACTCCTTGATACCTTGTCTTGACTCATGGGACACCTTCTTCACTGCGACCTCCAGTTTGGACACTGGAAGAAACCCTCTGTACACACTCCCAAATCCCCCTACACCAAGCAGGTACTTGCTCTTGAAACCTTGTGTTGCACTGAACAAGTCCTTGTATGAGAAACGATGTGGCCCAAACTCGACTTCCCAATCCTCTCTAAGCTCAGCATACTTCAACCGTCTCCACATAAATTGGAAGATGGCAACAGCTACCACAAGAATGAATAGTGCACTTGCTATTGGCATGACGATTTCCATGACCTTAGAAGAATTCTTTGAACCTTCATGGGGCAGCTTAGGTAGCTTGTCTACATCAATACTTGGGGCAGCAGATTTATTCATAGCAAAGCTCCATCCTAGCACATAGTGTCGTGAATCAATACTCCCCGTTGTCGAGGAGAAGCCAACATACGCTTGGTCTGTGAGCACCGTTGAAAGGTTGTAAGTTGTTAAGATAAGTGGCCTCATGGGTTTGGACATCTTGAGAGGAGCAATGGTCACACTTATCCTAGTAGTCATTTCTTCATAGTCTACCCACACTTGCATTGGCTCATGGCTATTAAGTGTCATGTTTTGAAAATTACCATGGCTATCATCATAGTATCCGGTGTAGTAGGATCGCACTGAGCGGATGTCATTAACATTGACACCGATGTGATTGTCGCTGATGTCCTGGAACTCAGTATTCTGGATGGTGTCGAGCTCAACGGAAAAAATATGATTGCTTGCATTTCCACTATTCTGTCTATTGAAGAGCCCTAGGAATCCCCTTGTACCCGAGGAAGAGAGGTTTGTGCTTGGGGAAATGAGGAAGGCCATGCCATGGGAGCTCAAGTTTGGAGCGATGGAGAGAATGGCAAACACGAAAGAGACAGAGAAAGACTGCACCTTGCCACCAGGAGCCTTGTGGAACGTCAGCAGTTCAGGGTGGAAAGCATGGCCTTTGCGCTCCCCGTTGCCACTGCTCAGTTGGAGGAGGCCACTGGACGTGATGGTCGCCATGCCATCAAGAGTGAGGTTGGCACCATTGAACCCAGTGTAGATAAATCCTGCATCCTCAATGCTCGAAGTGGCCTGATTGGTGCCAAAAAGGAGAGAGAGTAGAAGCAGCAAGGACAGTGTGTGCTGCATCATTGTATATAGGCTGGAGTGTGCAACGAGCTTAGCTCTGACGAGAAGGATAAACTCAACTACAGAAATATGGGAGCCCCACATATATATAAAAACATCTTGTTGGTGCACTGGCCGAGAGTGCACTTCAGTTATATGAGAAAAATGGAAACTACGAAAATGGAGTCTTGGTATTTCTTTAAAGAAAGGAGTCTTGCTGGTGGTCGATCGACCAGCAGCTATTAGATGTTGCTGTACCTTGTTAGCCAGGCACGATCGATGTTGACAGAATGGACAAGGGAGACTAGAACACGAGGTCTACGTACGGCTTCTATTTGGCAAGTTGTCTTGTGTCGTTTTTAAGCCGGGTGTCGTTTATTACCAAAGGCGGGACCCAGAATGGCAAGGCTGACAACCTGAAATGACTCATGTGGAGAACCTTAATTCCTTAGGATCGAGGGAAGGTGTATGACAGGATTTTTGGTTGTCAATCATGGGTAGGATCAATTCAAACGAAGATAGATAATCGGAGGGGGTGAATGACTGTGGAAGTTGGAAAGTGGGTGTAACTTTAAGATTTTTTGCTTAGATCCAAAACGCAATTGCACCTAGTTTTATTGTTCTAGACAAATGCTGTATCAGCACTAAAACTATTCTTGATAAAACACCATAACTTAGATTGACCTCAAACTTTGTCACGATATATTATATATGAGAAATTTACTATGATAAAAATGGGTCATCATTGGACGCAATCGAATGGTGGAAAAAATAGGAGGTATCCAACTAATAAAAATACCTAGAGGTACGAAATATGTTAGGGTTAGTACCAAATTAGATGGGGCCACTACCAACATATATAGAGCAATATCTATTTTATATTTTATATTTTATTTTGAAAATAAGGTGTCACTTGTATAAAGTAGGCCAAACTATTTGGCAAGGAAATTGGGCCAACTGAAGCCCAACATGAGGTCGACGCCGCCGCCCCGGCCTATGGCTGAACCCAAGGGTGCATGCGCCTAGGGGCCAGGGGGCGCCGCCGCCGACGCTGATGTCTTTGCAACGTCTTCATCATTAAGATTTACTATAATTAGGATTGTGTTAAATAAACAAAGAGGAAATCCACAAGTTATCTCTCTCCTCGGTGAAAACATAGGCAGTTCACAGAACACTGAACCTACATAGGGAGTATTTCTCACAAAATATAGGCCTCTATATTAGTCTCATGGTGTTTTGAGTTGCCAAGTAAAGGCCAAGCATGTATAGCCACTTGAGCCATGCTTTTGATGTGGCAAAGGTTGATTTGTTTTACACAAAATTTACCTTAAAATGAAGGTTAGATCAAGAATGACTAGATTGCAAGAGCATAATCGGTAGGCAATAAAACTGATGAGACTTCAAAATGTATTTATTTATTTGAGTATATATAAATATTTTTCGAAAGTGAACTATAGGCCTTTATATTAGTCGTGTGTATGCCTTCTCAGATCGTTACATGCTCATCGCACTGCTACTGTCACCCTTGCATTGGTCTGGGCTTGCAGATTCAAAGTCAGAGCTCTTCACTATGGGCGCAACGATGCTAGGCAACGATGCTGTGTTGCGTTCTCCACCTAAGTGTGAGTGTGAGGCTTTTGGGACCAGTTTGCCATATAATTAAACTGGGTCATTTGATTTTTTTTTTCTCAAAGTGAATAGCAGGAGTTCCCAGTCTCTTTCCAAGAGGTTTCTTTTGAAAAAAGCTAGACTACTCCGTTATAGATCAGAACAAAAAAAATCACACCAGATGCATGTACAATCTGGCGTCGCCTCTGGCATGGTGCTGCATGCACTGGGTCGCCGGACTCATGTACGCTGTGAGTACTTTAAGACGCCTATTGTCTAGATCAAAGGCCAAAAAAGAGAAGCGCGAGACGGTCAAGCTTTTGGCTTGGACACAGTCCGAGGCCACTAAAAGAATTTAGCTCTAACTACCGCTGCCTTTGTATAATATCTATGGTTAATCAAACGATAAACTTATATATGATATAGGTTTAAACTAAATTATTGACACTTGATCCACATTATTCTCTCACAATGTGTCCCAAGAGGTTGTGGACGAATTAGCTGCTGTAAGCTTATTGCCAGTATATATGATGAGGCTCCTTTCTGTATAGGCCATTTACATCATTTTATTCTACTTACTCTAAGACACTGAAGGGATCAATGTTCTGTAATGTATTAGACATATAATGGTCCGTCAATGATCTAGATGCTTTAAAGTACACACAGTACAAGCTATAGCTAGCTAGCAAATAAAGCATAAAGTAGGCAAACGAAGCAAAGGCGCGTGGAACAGTGTGTACACGTCTTTGCCTTTGCTGTTCCTAATTGTCTAGTAGTACTAGCTCCCTCCATCCTAAATTACTTCAGGTCAATAACTAAGCTCTCTAGATTTTACTAAGGTTATTAGCTCCCTCATTACAGTTGCATTGAAGGCGAGGCGCAAATTACAAGCTCCATCCCGGATGATGTTTTTGTATTGTCTCTGCGATTGTTCAGTTGAATAATGAATCAGCCAAGTTCCAAAATAAAAAACAAGACAAAGGATATGGAAGTATATATCTATGAGTATTGCGTTAGATTATTAATATATCATGCAAATAACAGGGAGTTATGATGCAAATTAAAATGGATGGCTATTATTTGGAATTAAAAGAAAAGAGTGTTGACACTCAAATTGGGTCTATGGCAATTTAAATAGGCCCATAACAATTTTAGCCTAATCTAAGAAAAACTATTTTTTTAAGTACATAACAATAGTACCACATTGATTTTTCAACAGGATAAGACCACCCCTACCCCTATAAAATAAGGGGTTTATGACTAATTGAGTTCCATCTATATCCTCAAACCGACAAAAATCAATCTACTCTAAACTTTTAATCCTTTTTTCCCAACCACATGTTGTTCATCCTTGATTTGATGACCAAGAATGGCGCCCTAGGCTTGCCAACTGACCTAGGGTAACCCATCAACGTCCTTGACCTGGCGGGGTCTATTCTGGGTGAGAGCATTGATGGTCTCTTTGCTAGTTTGCACGCAAACTAGGCCGTTCTTCATCACGTGAGCTCATTAGTTATCTTTTGATAGTTTGCGTGTAAACCTCTCCGTTCTTCACCTAAGTGACAACCTCGCTTCGTTCTTCGGTCTATGGCGGCCCGGGCATCCAAAGCCCTATGGATCTGTGATTCATACCACCTTCGATATCTGATAATAAAACTATTTACATAAGTATTTTTTTAGTGTACTAGCAAATAATTCAGTGACTTGAAAGATAAGCAATTAGTGGTGAGTCCCAAATTCATATGTAAATTTTAACACTTATTTCCCATAAAATTATTACTGGTCCGCGAGGCAGCAATATAAGTCGATGGACTAATGTGTATTATACAATTAGTTGAACTCAATTCTCTATAAAATATAATGTGTTGATACCTGATAGTAGTTCATTATTCACTTACAATAAATTTAAAGTGGCCTATTTTGCATTGACAGAGAATATACCTAAAGCGAGGAATGATTCCAATGAAAGCATAAAAAAGTAACTGGCATGTCTAAAGTGACTTATTTTGAATTGAGTGAGGGAATCTAAGCAAGTACTAGAACGTACAGTCAAACTGTAAGACTAGAGGCTCAAAGCACATTGCATGTGGGCAGTCATTCAAAAGATACACATACCACCGGGCAGGCAACTATAGGTTCATTCAAAAGATACACATACCACCGGACAGGCAAGGAATAAAGAAGCTGTGGTGGCTTGCGCCTGAGAGATGCTACGGATTTGGGACGGCCGTTATACTCCAGTGCTCTGCAGCAGGGTGATGCATGGCCTCTGATCTCCATAAGACTCTTGATCTTAAACATAGGAGGAGGCCACTCCTCGCACAGCTAGATCTCCAATTTTTCTACGGTAACTACTTAACTATATATTCCCTATTTATCATGATTATCTATATCTCAGTACAATTCATAAGCAACTGAATTCAATTCTAGTACTCCTTCCTTCAGTTTTTAGCAGGCCTATTAGGATTTTGATCCGCCTACTAAATAAGAAAGGAGATCGAGAGTAGTTCAATTATTTATTACACCAGCAAGCACGAAATTACCATCTGTTTTTGCTTAATTGCAAGTTATGGGTTAGAACGAATGCTTCATCATTGGTTCCTTGTTCTCATGAGTTTGTAATTTGGCAGTCAGATAGATGACTATGGATCCACGGAGTCCAACCTGGATATACTCCAATGCGGCATTGCAAGAAGAAATGCGCTGCCCCAACATTGCTGTGATGGCCTTCTACCACACCATGGGACAGCAGATATGGTTCGGGAATGCCATGCTTCTTGCAAGCGCTGCTATGACAGGAGTCTTGGTGGGGATAGGTGGCGGCTATGGCCAGCGCTACCGCCACCACCACTTCACCCGCTTCATCTTCCTTGGAGCCAACATACTCTTCTTGCCCATCATCTCTTTTGTTGTCTCTACCCTTCGTGACAGCTCCAATGACTATGTCAACAAAGAGGATGGAACAACCTTGGCGGCATTGTGCAATTCAGTGTTCCATCCATGCATGGTCATAACATGGGCGTTCCTTGTTCAGATGGCAGCTACCAATGCTACCTCAGTTGTTGCCACTGACAGTAGAGAAGGTCAAAAGGTAGGGCCCCTTGGGAGCTGCTTGTCAAGGGCATCTGGACCTTCTATCTTGGTGCCACCATAACAAATAAACGCTTTTTTCATGGGTTGTTCAGGCTTTCTCCTAGTGAAAACCATGGACCATTCACCCTCATCTGTTCCAAGATCATGTTTGCACCTTTTGTTCTCATCTGTGCCAAGATTTGGTTCAAATTCTATTCGTTTAGAAAGGCGCGGAAATCCTTTGCACTAGGGCGCAATCCTAGTCTTGTTTTTGGGTACATGAAGGAGCTACAGGAAGTAAGAAGCCAAGCAACTACTGTAGGAGAGGATGCACTATTTTCTCCTCTCTTAGTTATGGGAGAAGATAGCAGGCAAGTGAAGAAGCAACCCTGGGGGTATGTGTTCAGCGACACATGGACAATGGCTACTGACAGAATTGGTTTGGTGACCCTTGACAGAGTATGGAAGTTGGACAGTGTGGCTCCGAAATCAAAAGATTTATGCCTGTCCTTTGCATTGTTCAAGCTGCTGAGATGTCGATTTGCAAGGTACAATATCACTAATGCCCTTGGCTCCACGGGGCACAAGTTTTTCTGGAGCTTGCTGTTGAAGGATGGTGAACATAACAGGGTGTTTAGGGTGATTTCTGATGAGTTGTCATTCGTTCATGATTACTACAATTCATCACTACCAACATCCTATGCTAAGTGTTGGCTACCTGTCTTGAGTATCCTTATCTCACTCTTGAGCATAGGTTACTGCATCGTGGCTGCATACTTCATTGTTGTGTTTGCAGGTCAGGTGCACAAGTATGGTGGCCGTAATCAGATCAGCTGTGATTTCTGGTGCAGTAAACTACAGGCAGTAAGCCAGTCGCAGAAAAAAGAATTTGGGAGCTTGTACTTTGATGTGCTGCCAGAATTTCTACTTCTAGTTTGGGTCCTGGTCGCTGAGGTGAGGGATGTGACTTCCTACATCTGCTCCAATTGGACCAAAGTAGCCCTCATATGCCACCATGTAAAATGTGCATCTTTACAACATCCACACAGAATATATAAATGGGTTGGTCTTCTCTTGCGGTGGAGATGCAAGATAGTGAATCATTGGGATGAAAAAATAGGCCAGTGCTCAGTATTGGTGCTTCACCCAACTACAAGAACAAACCTTATTGGTCTTCTTAGTCGTTCATTCCATTATTTTCCAGATGAGAAGATGAAGGTCGAGATGCCCACAGCAGTGAAGGCTTGCATCATGAATGCACTAAGAAGCGTTGGTAGCAATACTGTGTGCCAAGTAGGCAATATCAGAATGTTTCTGCAGCGAAGTCAAGTTGGAAAAGGTTTCCTCTGGGCATGCAATGGCAGGATGAGTACATCTGATACGATACTTACATGGCACATCGCCACATGCATCTTTGAGGTGAGACACCCTTACTCGGCTGATATAGAGCAGGGTTCTTACCCTATTTCAATCCAGCATAAGAGCGCTGCCACCCATCTGTCACGGTATTGCGCATATCTTATGACCTGGTCCCCGGAGCTCCTTCCCGACGAGGTTGCATGGACCAAGAGCTTGTATAAGGCTGTCAAGGAGGACACTGAGCGTGTCCTCAATGTCCGTGCTGCGACCGGGCCATCGTTGATGCCTGAGGCTGAGTACCATGATTTGGTGCAATTGCTAAGCGAAAAGTCCAATAACTTAGTGGTGCAGAATGGTGTGAGGCTTGGAAAACAATTGGTGGGGTTGGTTGAGGGCGAGGAAACAGCATGGGCAATCCTAACAGGTTTCTGGGCAGAGATGATCCTGTACATCGCGCCATCCAACAATCTAAAAGGGCACAAGAAGGCCATCGCCCGAGGTGGAGAACTGATCACTCTCCTCTGGGCACTGCTCTTCCACGCCGGAATAACTAGTAGGCCAGGTGAAGCCGCCAGCGCTGCTGGTAGTGGCGTTGGTGTTTAGTGTGCAGTTGCTAGAGTTGCAATGTTGGCCGATCATGCTTAGTGTAGTCTTGTGAATATAGTGCTGATTGTGTCTTATCATCTAAGCATTGAGACATGAAAATAGATGTCCATATAGTTCATCGCCGTATTTTATGCATGGTAAGAAGAAAAGATTGCACCTTTAGTTATATCGGTCTGGAATATTCGGTTGGTGTTAATTTGATATCTTAATCTCACTATACTAATTGGATGCTCTAAGTGACCATCCATACTAATCCATCCGGGAAGAGCTAGAGAAGGAAAAAAAAAGGACCGATTCTAGATATTGTCACAAAAAACATAAGATTGTAACACGTGCGAGCCGGGAGGACAGGTTGATAGACTTATTGATAATATTTTTTATAGCCATTGAATTTTGTTTGGCTAAAAATTATTCACCATATCATTATAAAACCACACAATCTAAATTACCCACCCTACCATTAAAATTGGATTTAAATTACCACACTACTCTAGAAACAACAATTACTGCTCGTTCGTAACCAGCCTTCATCACCGAATCTAAATCTGGCAATGATAGTCATGTCATCTCACCGCCGATTGTTGAACCGACAATGATGCCTATTTTCACAAAATTTAAAAAATGGTAGCTCCATGCTGGGCACCCTAGCGGCTTCAGTGGCCCAACGCGAGCACGACAACCTTGACCTAGCTGCATGGCCAAGGCACAGATGACATCAAGCCATCGCCCATGCCCAGCTGGCCATGCTGCTGGGGTCGTCAGGGCTGTCGTCCTCACATCGGGCCACTGAAGACGCTAGGGTGTCCGGATCCACCGATTGTGGCCTGCTCCCATGCCTCACGCCGCCTAGGTTGCCACACCCATGCTTGGGTCACCGAGGATGGCACACACAGGCCGTTCATGGTTTGTGCCACACCTTGTGTTGACGTGGCCATCGACACTACATCTGTCGACTGCCCTCACAGATCTAGACACAGAAAAAAATCACAAAGCGATTTGACATAGAGACAATTGAAGGAAAGATCTAGATCAAAGATTAAGGAGGAGCCACTTCACAAACCTCTAACACTCGTGCATTGTTGTTGTGCCCCATCTGCACCACCCACCTACACAAACGTAGAAGCCACCGCTTGGTCCCACCTCAAGTGTCTCTGGACTTCGTGCCACTGCCCCACATGGCCTATTGCCACCCGAGTGGCCTCATGCGCCACTGGGCATAGTGGCAATTGACGACCATTCTGCCTTGTGCCTTCTGTGCCAAAGAAATGATGGAAACAACGTTGGGACAAAGCCTTCATTTGTATCTCCACGCTCTGCAATCCCTTGCGCCCTCCCTCATCCCTCCCATTTACCGTCGCTTTGACCCCTTCCTGTGACTTCTACACATGCGGCTCTGAGCCTTTCCATTGTTCCCTCTCATTTGGTCTAGTCCTTGGCACGTCCTATCCCTACCCTAACTCTCGCTGCGACTTCCCCAAGCTGTCCAGTGAAGAAGAAGAAGAAGAAGAAGAAGAAGAAGAAGAAGAAGAAGAAGAAGAAGAAGAAGAAGAAGAAGAAGAAGAATAGCAAGGAGCAAGGCCCATGATGCAAACGGAAGTCGGACAAGGTGGAGGCTGGCCGCGAGCAATGGTGAGAAGCGAGAGAAGCCACCATGGGCACTAATTCAAATTTGACGAAAATCGGCCATTTCGGTTAGGTCCGAAATGAATTTTGTGCTTCAAATCCCAAGACTTAACCGTAATGAATTTGAAAATGGACTAAAATTTCTCAAAATTAATCCATTTTGGTTGGGACCGAATTCTTTCTCAAAATGAATCCTAGAACCCTAGGCACTAGTGCTCTCATCCTCGGCTACCTCTGCCCTAGAGGTGGGCTCATGCTCGCACCGCTGATCAGCTCGCCGATAGTCCGATCATGCTCACATCATGGGCACAAGTGTTGCCACAAGAAGGGGTATCGACAATACCGCTGGACATTGCAAGACAACGGTAATGAAACACTAGACCCAACATTGTCACTGACGAGGCCCGGTGGGAAGTTCTCAAAGAAGCAGGACTACGGGGGTGATTGGTTTCCCGAATGGGATGGTGCAAGGCTCATTCGAGTTCATTTGCGTCACTTGGCCCGTGTTTGGTTGCCTATACTGAACCAAAATCATGTACGAGACCATGCATTTGAGGACAACCTCATGCAGGGAAAGTGTACGCAAAAAATGAGCTTCGCATGTGAGCTGGGACCGTGTGGTGCGCCCCTCGTCTCGCGCGGCAGATGGCGCTATCCTCGGCAGATGCATCGCGAGGATAAGGTTACCCTCTCCCCTGCTTCGTTCTTCCCCAAAGCAACGCCGCCGCGGTAGATCTCCTGCAGTCGGCCACCTCGTCTCGATTCGTCGGCAGGGTCGACGGCGAGGACGTCCTTAGGCTTCGCCCCGTCCAGTGCGGCGACGAGGTAGGCGCAATGCCCACGCGAGAGGTCAAAGTCAGAGTCCACTGTGAACCGCATCAGCCACACCCATGCATCATTGGAATCGGCGCGCGCGAAAAGCGGAGAACGCGCTCGTCCGCATCCTCGTTCACGTCCAACACCAGCAGCCCCGACCCGCATCTCAGGCGCCACCCCATTGACATCGCGAGCAGCGCTGCAACAACGACTCCTACTGTGCCTGTTGTGTCACCGACAGTGCCGATCACCACCACTCCCTCCACCACGCCTGCATGCACGACATCGACGTCGAGTGCGGTGCCCTCCATGGGCACGCCGCTGCCACGCCCTGCAACGGGATGAGGGCGGCGGACGGACGGCCTGGATGAGCAGCTGCAGCGGCGGACGCCGCGGGCCACGGGCACGGGCGGCGATGGTGCCGACGATGGCGGCGGCGGCAGGCTCTTGCACAGGGTGGAGGTGGCCGCCGCCGACGACGTATGGAGTAGACGGGGGAGAACTTGACAGCCCTTGTGCGCTGCTCGCCTAAGTCGCCGGTGTAGATGTGGTTGGAGGGGGCGTCTAAGTGCCATCCCAACAATTTCTAGGGCCCTTGGGCAAGACAACTCTAAAGGCTCGGCGATCAATGTTTCATTGTGATGATTGATGGATATATTAGTGTTAATTAACTTACAATGTACATTTAGGTAATGAAAAAATGATAGTACTTTAGAGAAGCTGAAAGAGCGGTAAAATAATGTAAATGTTTCTTAGGCAGCATCTAACATGTTCAAAAAAACAAACTGAAATAATTAAATAATTAATTGATGGATCAACTAATTAAATAAATAATAAATGGATCAACTATTTGCTTCAATCGCTTGATGCCTGATAGCATGTACGGATTGGATTGCGAGGTTGAAAGACAAATTGAAGTTGCCACTGTCATATTCAGTTCAAACAAACACAAAAATTGAAGCAACTTGTGCAGGCCGCCGTGCCCTAATCCCTATGCCTATACGTGTGATAAACTGAAATCTGAAATCAGTTACACTTAGACATGGAGAGTTGCGGAGGGCCGTGCTTGCGCCGCTGCATTAGTCGCGGCCTTCCGCTGCTGGCCAAATTCGATCGATCCGTGATGAACGCCGCACGCCGTTACACGAGTCGAAGAGACGCGCGTGAATACTACTCCGCCTCGTCTTGTCGATAGCCGAGGCGGCCACGCAGACTCTCAACTTTATTACTATACTCCAAATAGCCACATACATACATGTATACTATACTCCAAGACTCTCAACTGAACTCCGTATGACTCCAAGTTGTATTGTGAAGAATGTGTCTTAATACAACACATCCTAGGCCGTGGAAACTACTCCAAGTTTCTGCATTAGGAATTCCATAAGAGAGATCTCTATCTTAGACAACTGCTAAGAAATAGTTGGAAAGAAATTTTTTATCGTGCACATCTCCATATGTTTTTACTGCGTTGAGCCACGTCCGGCTGGTTCTGCTTGGACCGGCTCGATGGGGGCAACATGTATGAGTATGTGCAATTTATCCTAGGGGACACATTTTTCTTTTGTGACCTGCAATTTACTCCCTTCTTTTGCAGAGGACCTCATCACTCTGAAACGAGCTGCTGATATTGTTGATGCTGAGAAGAGACGAAACACCCCCTGTACTTTTTGAGATGTGTTGGGATTTTTTTTTTTGAGCTGATGGGAAACACTATATTTTGGCAACGCTTTTCATTTTTTTGTATCAAGTCTACTTGATTGTTTTGTGTTGGACCACATTTGTCACCAGTGTATACTCACATTAGTTTCTAAGGGTGTTTTAGCACAGGCAACACCCATCAGGGATAAATTGTGCCTGGCCAATACATGGGATTTTAACAAAATACATCAGGCTTGAAGGTGGGTTGCAGCTTGTTGATTGGTTCTTTTTACGCACATCTTTGCATAAAACCGTAGCAACGCATACGAAGTTTCTCCATCCCAGCCCAGCCCAAGTCGGAGGTTGAGTTGATGTAGGCCGACGCGGCACCCACAAGCTCACCTCCGCACGAATATTCGCACGACCAGCCCAACTCGCCAAACAGCCAGGGCCTTTCCCCCTCGCCGCTCCAAAACACTCTCAACCCGGGAAAGCCCAACGAGAATTCGGGCCTAATAAGAAGGCAATCCTCGCATTCGGACCTAATTGGATACGGCCCATGAATGAAAACTAGGCAAACTGGCCCAACTGGCCACCCACCAGCGTGACCGTGTGACCTAATGCTGCACGCTCGAGCCTGAGAAACTCTCCATCTCATCTGCCTGCCCTGCCCTGCCGGCTGCCGCTGCTCCAAATCACTGGCGACTGGCCCAAGGCAGCGTGGGAAAACTGAGCAAGGAGCCAAGGAGGAGGCGTGCCGGCCGGCCGGGCATCTCGCTCCTGTGCGGCTTGTCCTGCACTGGCAACAGAGCAGCAGCACCCAGCACGGCCGTCAGCAGAGCTAGCTTGTTCCAGGTTTTATATTTTGTCTTCCGTTGTTCATTTTTTTTTTTAGACTAAGGAGGAATAAGAATTTAAGTGTCAGCTAGCTAGGAATCCATGTTTTACGACGCAAGACACTGAAATTTTGTTCTGATCCTATGCCTTATCATTATACAATAATAATAAACCTTACTAACCCAAATTTCTATTCTGTACAATGCATCATGTTTTGTTATCAAGTTCATTGTACAATTAAAGGGCCTCGAATTAGGCACAGATCATTTTTTTCTGTCAAGATTGTCATACATTTAAGTGTTCAACCTAGCTTCTAAATAATATGTGTTACCATCCGTTCTTATGAACTACTCCGGTCCATCCAAAATTATAAGTCATTCTAACTTTCTTACGAGTCATTTATGATAACAAATAAGTATCTTAGATTTCTTATAAATTATTATATTTGCTACCTATTTGATGTCATAAGTCTTGTACGTAATTCTCTATGATTTTGGTTAAAATTGACATACTTTAACCCTTCAAGAAAGTTAGAATGGCTTTACGTTTGGGACGGAGTGAGTGTAAGTTGACACCGCCAAATTTCCCTTCTGTTAGGCTCCATGGCACAATACAAGCAAGTGGAGTTCTTCTGCGGCAAGCAACGCAAACGCATGGTGTGCGATGGTCCCGAGGGACCTTCTGTCCTCACGGCCCTATACAACTATGCCCTTCTCAGCGTTGGTCAAGTAGTAGAAGACCAGGCTCAGGCACCATACGTGGCAGAGCAAACAATTAGAAAGGGCTTGAAAGACCTGCTGGCCTTGAACGTTCAGAGGTTTGTGCAGTCTGGCAACCATGATGCTGGTGACTTGAAGGCGGATGAGGAGTTGCTTCTCAAGCTGATTGAATCTCTCGGACCTGATCACCACGTGACTCCACTTCTTGACAGGTGAGACTCACACCCTGTTTGCTATTTCGATTCGTATATATATAGCTTTGTACTTTTCAGCATGTGCTTCAACTGTTTAGATTAATTCAGTTTGTGCAGCCTCTGACTCTTCTTTTATTTTAATTCAGTTTGTGTGGCCTCTTTAACTGTTCTGATGGATATCGTGCTGTGTGTTCATTATTGTAGGATTTCTGCATTTGAGCCATCTAATCTCTTTGGGTTATTCAACTATCTGGGGGTACCTTTGTTACACGGTTGGTTGGTAAATCCTGCGGACAAAACCGTCTATGAATCCATCCGACAGTACTCATATGAAGGGCTGCTGAAGTACTGTAACTCGCTCAAAGGTCCGGAAGAACACTCAGAGGCTGCAAGCGGTGCTGTGGCACAGAAACGTGAGGATTATTTTCTAACTCTGTATATTCATATGACAACTATGTGGCATGTTTTATGAATTATATTCTATTAACTTGTGTGCAGATGCCCTGATTCAAGATTTATTACATGCTGGAAAGAAACAATCTACTACTCATGGGTTTGTTTTTTTCTCTGTAGCCTGTATGTAGCAAACTAGGGGCTTTATTAATGTTTGGTAGAGTATAATCTTCTTCTCGATTATACAGGTATGTTTCTTTGTGCAAAGCGCTGCAGGATGGAGACTTTGCTGTTGTCTACCGGGACAGCAAATTTAGTGTCATACACAAGGTATGAACTAATGTCCATTGGCTTCATATGTTGCCCGTTTGTTTGCTAACTGTATGGTAATATATTGATAGATC
The DNA here is from genome assembly GCA_018135685.1 of Themeda triandra. Classification (NCBI taxonomy): domain Eukaryota; kingdom Viridiplantae; phylum Streptophyta; class Magnoliopsida; order Poales; family Poaceae; genus Themeda; species Themeda triandra. The sequence continues at coordinate 337,914 of JAENPR010000508.1, forward strand.
CAGTTATGAACCTCTAATACTTCTAACTGTAAAATGTAACATGTTGTACTTATGGCCTGCTACTGGTTACTGCAGAATGATGGAGTTCTGCTTTTCCTCGAAACAGAGCTGAATATTCTGAGCAAGTACCCCACAGTAAGATGGAGAGTTTTTGAAGAGGTATGATGTGTACCCTCCTTCCTTCACTCTAAAATGACCAGAACATTCAATTTATTTATGTTCACATTATCAGGTGGAGAGAGAGAGCATTTACTTGACAAGTCGATATTTCCCTGCTAAAGATCAACCGAACGTGGAGACGGTAAGTTGCAGACTTAGAGTATATTACAGCACACCAGTTTCATACGAGTGAACTAATTGTTTGTTACTTTCTGACAGGCCAAAACATGGTACCGAGACAGGCTTTCAAAAGTTTCCAGAAAAAACTGAAGAAGCTTCTAATTCATAATTACTGAACTGAAGACGTCTGCCTTCAGTTTCTGAGAAGTGTTCAGTTGTCAGGGTCATATGTTGTCAAAAAAAAAAAAAGTTGTCAGGGTCATACTGACTTCATGAGCCGGGGCTTGCTAGATCCGGACTACGAAGACGATCTTCTGGTTTAACAAGATAATCATGAGCTAGGGAAGCTAAGTTGTACCACGAAGACACTGAGATCACAGTTTTCTCTCTTTCGATTCTTGAGAAATTTGCATGTCCTTTAACTGTTTTGATTCATAGAGTGTGGTTGATACGGTGCTGTGTATTCTTCAAATGTACAATGTAGCATTTCCACATACTGAAGGCATCTGGGATTGCCGCATGCTTGGCTCAACACTGGCCGCGGCGCCTCCTCCTAGGGCACGCGCCGGTGACCGTGAGCCTCTTGTTTGAGATTCCAGAGGAAACAAATCAACTTAGAGGCAAATCTCTTCTCTTATGTATGTGTTCTCTTTGCTTATGTATGTGTTTTTTGCATCTATTATGGTCCTTTGCTATTGATGAGTACCAAGGGTTCATGCAAGTGAATGTAATAAAATCAAACGGAATTATATTGTTGCACTCACATCTTACCAGTGTCATATGTGCAACCAAGAAAAGGGCAAATGGTCATTTTGATATATCTATTAGTCAAGACTATCGAAATTTGGTCAACATGGCATAAAAGGGATTAAAAATTATGCATAATGGCATTGACAAGGTACGACTCTTTTAGGTGGCAGATCAGAGATAAAAGTTTTAGCCAATTACAAAATAGATTTGGTGACAGATTAGTGATAAATGTTTCAAAATCGACAGATCAGGGATAAAAGATTTAGCCACTAACAGAAAGTTGCCCTCAAGCCCACAGGTCCAGCAAGGAAGCCCAGTTCGTAGGGCCCATATATGTTCATGACATACAACACCAATCTGTCTACTACTTATATTTATATAAGGTTTGATGGGCCATGGGAAGACATTATCAGTCCAAAAAAATGAAATCCACCAGCAGATGCCGCGCTTCGAACTCGGGCCTGCCAGGGGTTTCAATGATCCCTAGAGTTACCGGTTGCACCGTGAGAAGCTTTGGCACATTATTGGTCCAAGCAAAGCTTTGCGGCAATGACACTTGATTTACAGTTCTAGAAACATACAGCATGATGTGAGTTAACAAGTCAATGCTCAGGGAGAGTTGCCGGTTGGAGAAATAAAAATCTGACCAAGTCATGCAGCAGTGAAAAGGAAAGCACAGACATTACCGTTCAAGTCATTTGGCATGTTTGGCGCAACCAAAAAAAAAGGTCTTTTGGCGTATTGTTATAATTCTCCAGGAATCCAGGTCCAGATACGGGAGGAGGATGAGCACGCAGAGACTTTTGCACTATTACCAAATAATTTTCCATTCCGTGGTCACACCCACACTTAACCTTGACAGCCCATACGGTGCCAGAAAGTCATTCTGTTCCTTTTCACATACAGTGGCGGTCCTTCTCAGTTATCAGTCACCTTGCCATGGGGCAATGGGCATTGATCCCAATGGTCCATCAAAGAAACTCTGCAGCATTGACACATTTGATGTGCACAGTCTGCATAACAAGTCAATGCTCAAAGATAGCTACTGGTCAAAGAAATCTGACAGCGCAGTTAAAAAAGACTTTTGCCTTGCTGCCAAAGAATTTTCCATCCAATGGCTTATAGCCACAAGAAGGCGAAGCAGCAGAATCTCAAAGATCATGCACACTATCCCACTCCTTTGCACTTCGACAGTGGCAGTCAGTTCTCAGCCAGCTCGCTGTCATTATACCAACTTGTTTCCCTATTGTACCTTAATATAAATTCCACTCTATTGCTTCCCTTGGTTGTACAAAACATCGATCTGGCAGATGTTACTGCAAAATAAATCAACACTAGTTAGCCACCACATGGGAAGGAACACTACATACTGTGTTGTCTTTTGATGCCATAGTTTTGAAATATTATGGTATCTGGAAATTGTAGTTTCAGAAAAAAAAAAGGCATGCAAATAAAAAAGGTTAACAAAACTACAGAAATGACATCTAAACACCTCATCACTTGCCAAAACCAAGTATTTCACTAAACCATACGAGTCCATAGTATCTTTCCATAACTCCAGAAATACTTTGAATTCGAACAAGGAAACATTTCTAAAATAGTGAAACTGGGTAAGTAAGGTTCCATGTAACCAAATGCAATATCTAAAGATCAATGCAAAATGACAACCAGTGAGACGTAGCACAGAGATACCAAGTGTAGTAATAACAACACATGACGGTCTATCAGATTAACTTGGTTGAAAACTTCCTGCATTAATGTTCAAAAAAAAAAATTCCTGCATTATTTATTATTCATTTACGCCAAGTTAAGTGATTAAAATCAAACTCAATCAGAGAATCACACCAGCACTAGCAGGATTGTGACCTTGGGCTCAGAATTTGCACGACCTCCATATGCAGTAAAGACATAGAAATCATAGGTCTTATCATAGAAAACATGTTCTGGGTAGTATAGTTAACTCTTAGCTGACCAATAGGATTCCTGCCCCTTTCAGACGATGTAGATACATTACTTCAAGCTCAGGTTCCTGTAAGCTCAGGTCCCTGTCCTGCTAGCTATCTACAGCTGCCTTCTTGACAAAAGGCTACTCAATATCAGAACATTCCAGCATTGCTAGATTTATAGCACCACAGTTGGTTCACCATGATCTGATGACTACCCAATAAAAAGAAAAGTTCAGCAGCAAAAGGGTGGCACATGAAAAGAAGATATGAATTTCTCTCCAGTGTTTTTTTTTTTTTTTTTTTGACAAGAATTTCTCTCCAGTGTTGATCTGTATGGCTGGAATTTCTGCTTTATTTAGGTAGACATGTAATTTCAACAGTTAGTCTGAATTTGTTATACAGTTGGATACTCTCTTTTTTCTGAGGAATATAGTTGGATACTCTGGCCAATAATGGTAAACAAAAACAAACAAATCCTCACTTTTTTTTGAGCAAAACAAACCCTCGCTTTCAAGGTACTATATGCATTCAAACCCCCAAATGGGGTGTTTTCTGAACGATTAGAAAGATAAGACTTTGACAAGAAAGCTGATCTATCCTTACTGAATAGAGTTGGTAACAAATTGCCTAGCTCCAATGAAAAATATAAATAGCTGAATATGGCAAGTCAGTCCTGTGCTAGTGAATCCATCTTCATCAGAGACCAATACTCATATCTGAAATGAGTCCCTTGTTCATGCTTAGGATTCTACACCTTGTGTTCTTCATACACATTAACGTTTCATCCTTTGCTATCAGCGGAAACCAATTTGCCTACTCAGGCTTCAGAGGTGCTAACCTCACCCTCGATGGAGTAGCCTCTATCACACCTAATGGCTTACTTGAGCTCACCAATGGACCTGCCCGGCAAAAAGGTCATGCCTTCCACCCAACTCCATTCCACTTCAGTAATAGGATCAATGGGACAATGCAGTCATTTGCTGTCACGTATGTCTTTGCCATCTACTGCATCCATCCTGACATATGTGGACATGGCATTGCATTCCTCATTGCTGCAAGGAACAACTTCTCGGACACCATGCATAGCCAGTTCATGGGCCTCATCAACAACCACAACAATGGAAATATCACCAACCACTTCTTTGCTGTTGAGCTCGACACGAATTATAATGACGAGTTCAAGGACATAAACAACAACCATGTTGGAATCGACATCAACGGCCTCAACTCTCTGAACTCTAGCAGTGCTGGGTACTACAGTGACAGCAGTGGTAAGTTTCACAACATGACACTTGCAAGCTACAAAGTGATGGGTGGAGTATGATGGGGATAGCACACAGATCAATGTGACCTTGGCTCCCCTAAACATGGCCAGACCACTCAAACCACTAATCTCTACTACCTACAACCTATCAAAAGTACTCACAGACAAGGCATATGTTGGCTTTTCAGCATCGACCGGTTCATTTGTTTCACAACAATATGTGCTTGGTTGGAGTTTCAGCATGAACAGGCCTGCTTTGGCCATTGATATCACCAACTTGCCAAAGCTGCCTCATGAAGGTCCCAACCCCCAGTCCAAGGTTTTGGAAATCATACTGCCAATAGTCACTGCAGCGTCTGTTACAACTGTAGGAGCAATTTTCATTCTTCTCATTCGAAGGAGACAGAGGTATGCTGAACTAAAAGAAGATTGGGAGGTCGAGTTTGGACCGCATAGATTGTCGTACAAGGACTTGTTTCGTTCTACTGAAGGGTTCAAGGATAAGCACTTGATTGGCATAGGGGGATTTGGAAAGGTATACAAAGGAGTTCTTCTCAAATATAAATTGAGATTGCTGTGAAAAAAATAGCCCATGAGTCTAAGCAGGGCATAAAAGAATTTGTCGCTGAGGTTTGGGGCATTGGTCACCTCCAACACCGTAACCTTGTAAGGCTGCTTGGTTATTGTCGTCGTAAAGGAGAACTTATTTTGGTGTACCAATACATGTCAAATGGAAGTCTTGATAAGTATTTGTATGATCAAGAGAAGCCTACCTTGAGTTGGAACCAAAGATTCAAAATAATCAAAGGAATCGCATCAGGCTTGCTTTATCTCCATGAGGAATGGGAGAAAGTAGTACTCCATCGAGATATCAAGCCAAGCAATGTGCTCCTCGATGATGAAATGAATGGTTGTCTGGGTGATTTTGGCCTAGCAAGGCTATATGACCATGGTGCCGGTCCTCAGACCACACATGTTGTCGGTACCATAGGATACCTAGCTCCAGAGTTTGCACGCACTGGCAAGGCAACTCCACTTACTGATGTATTTTCATTTGGTATCTTTGTTCTTGAAATCACTTGCGGGAGAAGACCCATCGAGCAAACTCTGCAAAATAACCAGTTGAAGTTGGTCGATTGGGTTCTTGATTGTTGGTGCAAAGGATTACTCACTGATGCAATCGATATGAAGCTCCAAGGTTCCTACAATGTTCATGAGGCCCACCTGATACTAAAGTTGGGATTGCTGTGTTCACACCCATTTCCAAATTTAAGGCCAAACATGAGAGAAGTCATGCACTATCTCAATGGCAACATGGCACTACCAGATCAACTCACCCCAGCAGACATGAACTACAGCATGCTTTCATTGAAGGAAGACCAAGGTTTCAATCCGGCAGCCTTGACAGGTTCAATATCAATGACAAACAACAGCACAATAACCGACCTCTCAGGGGGTAGATGACATGCATTACTTTGGAAACTTATTTATGCAGATATATATTCGATACACAACAAATGTATTCTGGGTGTTATGAGGAGCACAATATATCATATGTATGAGTCACCTTATATTCGGTGACATATTGATTATATTATAGAATATACTTAGTAATATTTTTATGAAATATTTTGATTTTATTTGAGCTAGTTGGCAATTCTTATAAGGCATGACTCATAGAGGATTAGTATGTGGTAGGTGGGAATCAAACCCTTGCTGGTTGGGTAGGCATGACAAAAATCTATTTTCTGGGTGAACTCCAGACTCCAGAGAATCCCTTGACTTTCATGGCAAAGTTGAGGGAGTCTAAGCACATTTTATAGGCCACAAAAATACACTCATTGTACTTGAAACAGAACAAGCCTATGAATAAATCCATGTCACAGAGACCGGGGATTTGATATGTTGTATGATAAATATTTTCATTAAGAAATGATTTTGTTGCATCATCTGCTTAGCACGGTACTGTTTGAAGATTGATCCAAGTAAAATGACATAAGAAGAATAAAACTATTATAGGGGACGAAAGAGATTTTACTGGAGTTTCCGCTCAGTATATTACCATTGGAAGACTGATCAACTGAAATAACAAAAGGAGAATAAAACAATCATAGGAAAGTACAAGTCATGCATGGGTAATATCAGCATCTTGAACAAGATCCATGAGAATATCTTAGTACAGAGGCAACAAGCAGCATTCTTCATGTAAAATATTGGAAATCAAGGCAATTTTTTGAGAAAAAAGGTTTCTTCAAATGTGGATTAGATCAGATATGGATTTACCACTGAACACTCATCCCAAACAATACATCATCTACTTTGACAACCATGTTTAATTAATGTATGTAGGCAATCTTCACTGATCACATAATTAAGCAATATCAGCCCCAAATGGCTGATTCAAAGATCAAACCTTACTTTAGGCCTATCCAGTTCACAGTTATCCATAGGTGCGGCTAGTTCAACAATCTGATTTCCCTTTGGGACTAAACTACATATGGTATGTTTCTTGTATCTGCTCATACGATTTATTATGGAATAATAAAAATTCCCTCATCAACTTTGTTCACCATACTAAAAATCACTGCTATTAAGAAGTTTATGAGAATCAACTTAACATACATCGTTTTAAGAAATAGTAGCATGTTCTGAAAATGTGCATTTTAAGATAAATATATATTGTCAGCATGATTTGCATCTAATTTAAGATATTTCAATAGGGATTACCCCTACAGCATTTCACAAAAAAATGGTATTGAAACTAACAGATTACAAGTAAAGCACCAGAAAGAAAAGAACATCATTAGCTTGTTCACCCAAATTATGTTCTTTATTCTAGTGTGAACACAGTGAGATTCCAGAAAACATCACAACGTCAATATTTATTTACTACATACTTTCAGACAATGACCCATGTAGAAAAACGAGCAGAGCTCAAGGTTGCTCTACATACTTTCAGACAATGACACATGTAGAAAAATGAGCAGAGCTGCAGGTTGCTCTCACTTCAGTTTTATTTAAACTGCTACAAAGTCTGCAACCAAAAACATACCATGATGCTTCATCCTCGGGTCTTTGTTGATTCTGTAGAAGCTTTCCACAGAGTTCACATGCAGTTCTTCGTTCCATGCTTTCTCCTTACCCTTATCATTCCCGTTGCAGCCATCACCACTGGGGACAGCTCACTCCTATACCTTGGCTTCACTGGAACTAACCTCTCTGTGGATGGAACAGCTACAATCACACCAAATGGGCTCCTTGAGCTCACCAATGGCATGGTTAACCACAAAGGCCATGCATTCTACCCAACTCCTTTGCGCTTTCGGAAGTCACCCAGTGGTGCAGTGCAGTCCTTCTCTGTCACCTTTGTGTTTGCTATCCGCTCTAATTATCACGATATAACCCAGCATGGTTTGGCCTTTGTTGTCGCTCCAAGCAAGAACTTCTCAGATGCATTAGCCAATCAATACCTTGGTCTCACAAACCCTCTAATGAATGGCAGTCAAAAGAACCATTTCTTTGCAGTTGAGCTTGATACATGCCTAAACATCGAGTTCAATGACATTGATGCCAACCATGTAGGCATCGACATCAATGGCCTCAATTCTATACAGTCTTACTATGCAGGCTACTATGATGATAGCGGTGGTAGCTTCCAAACCCTAAGTCTAAATAGTGGTGAAGCAATGCAAGTATGGGTGGACTACAGTGGAGAAGCCAAGCAAATCAATGTGACCATGGCTCCCCTAGAAATGACGAAACCTGTAAGACCACTGATCTCGACAACCTATGACCTCTCAACAGTTCTGGAAGAACTCGCATTTATAGGGTTCTCATCATCAACTGGCTCTGTCCACTCACGACATTACGTGCTCGGCTGGAGCTTCAGCACGAACAGATCAGCAACAAAGATCGACATTACAAAGCTACCAAAGCTACCTCCCAAGGGCCAAAATTCCCAGTCAAAACTCTTGGAAATTGTCCTACCAATGGTAACTGCAACATTCATAATTATCATGGGAGCTAGCATTGTTCTGCTTTTGAGGAGGAGGTTGCGTTATGCTGAACTGAAAGAAGATTGGGAGGTTGACTTTGGCCCACACAGGTTCTCATACAAGAATTTGTACCATGCCACAGAAGGATTCAAGTACAAGAACATACTCGGAGAAGGAGGATTTGGGAAGGTATATAAAGGAGTACTCCCATCATCTAAGTTATTGGTTGCTGTTAAGAGAGTGTCCCATGAATCCAAGCAGGGCATAAAGGAGTTCATTGCTGAGGTTGTTAGCATTGGATGCATTCGACACCGCAACCTTGTTCAGTTATTTGGCTATTGCAGACGAAAAGGTGAACTTTTGTTGGTATATGATTACATGCCAAATGGAAGCCTTGATAAGTATCTGTACTGTGATGAGAGCAAGCCCACACTGAATTGGGATCAAAGGTTCTCAATCATCAAAGGCATAGCATCAAGTTTATTGTACCTCCATGAGAGGTGGGAGAAGGTTGTCATTCGCCGTGATATTAAAGCAAGTAATGTTCTTCTTGATAGTGAAATGAATGGACGTCTAGGTGACTTTGGTCTAGCAAGATTGCATGATCATGGCACTGAACTACAGACCACACATTTGGTTGGTACTATGGGGTACCTAGCTCCTGAGTTGGTATCTACAGGCAAGGCTTCTCCTCTCACAGATGTGTTTGCCTTTGGCATATTCCTTCTTGAGGTGACCTGTGGGCGTAGGCCAGTGAGCAACAATATAGAAGATAATCAAGCGGTGTTAGTAGATTGGGTTCTTGAGCACTGGCGCAAAGGATCATTGATTGATACAGTAGACACCAAGCTAAGAGGTGATTACAATGTCGGTGAGGCTTGCTTGGTGCTAAAACTCGGCCTACTATGCTCACATCCATTTAGTAATGTGAGGCCTAGCATGCAGCAGGTAACTCAGTACCTTGATAACGATTTGCCACTTCCAGAATTGAAGCATGCAGACATGAGCTACAGCATGCTCTCTCTAATGCAAGATCAAAAGTTTGGCCCATATACACTGCCAGAAAGCATAGGCACAATATCTGGAATTTCTGGAGGAAGATGATCTACCAGTGTTTGATGCTATCATCATACTTAGCATTGAGTTGTATAATATTTGGACTTGTGTAACAGAACTCAGAGCTCACCATTTTCATTTGTGTATGAAGCAACCCTCCACCTGTACAAGTGAGTTAATCCACATGTTCTATTCAGTTGAGGTTACGAGTTTACTATCAATTATCCTGAAATCTATTTGGATGCACTTCAATGTTATTGCTTTCAAGCAGGCCACTCCACGTCCCCAACTCAATATATATGGCATCTCTTATATATACATAATACTCCTGTCCTTACGGGTTTTAAGTACAGTACTGCTTGCCAGAAAAAAGGGGGAGGGGGAAGTCATCTACCTTTTAGTTACATAGTAGGGATAGGCTATTAAGGGTTGTATGGGAATTAGCCCCCACTCTAGTAATACTCTGCAAACAAATCGGACAAACTAGGGATATTTCCAGTTAAAATGAAACCTTTCTCCACTCAGCTCTAAAAATCTACTCATCTTGATAAAATTTTAAAATGTAGAATTGTATTTCACAAACCTAGATACCATTTATACGGGAGCAAAGAGGTCTATCCCCTGTTTCAACAATCCCACATATAGAAACATCACTGATGGAACATAAAACAAAAGCTAAGTTACTGCCAGAAACTGCTAAGCCAAAGTACAAGAACAAAATAGAGAAAACTCCATGATATGTGCATTATAAGACTCCATACAAAAGTAAGAGAGTAAATTAGCAGCTTGGGAGGTCCGTACATTGTCAATTTGTAATCATGAAGCTGGAACTAGTCCTACCACAGGCACCCATTCCTCACTTCATGCAAAAAAAACATTGTTCATACCTGCACAGATTAGAGAAAATGAATCCAACAGCAAACAATGAAGTGAAATGAACATTATCAGCATAATCCTGAAAACAAGGAATGCACTGCTTTTCCATAATTGTCCAACTTAAAGCTAAAGTTACAAGTGAGGGAAGTTTCATGAGGGACATTAAGAATCCATTTAACAAGCCAACATAAAGCTGTTGAATGCCTTCTAGCTAGCAATGAGCATTGAGAATCACAGGTACACAACCCACTTCTAAAATAGCAAGCAGATGGCATCTAGTAACATAAATCTCCATCCCCATTTGTACCACAGGAAGGACCAATCATCAGTTATAGGCTCTAACATATTTAATTTCGAAAGTTGAAGATACTAAAATGTTTTTATTGACAATTGCCCAATTCCAGGATCTTTATATTGGTGAGTATATCTGACCATGTATTAAGTGTCACCTATACAGTTTGTGCCTTCACATTAAATCAAGATTTTTCTCTATTAGAGTCTCTTGGCTAAGTTCGAGTTCCTGTTCTCGCCCTTCTCAGGCTCTGTACAATTTTATTGTTGTCTATGTTGTTTTCCTCTCTTAGTTTGTCCAGTTGTTTTGTTATTTTTATTTTTAATAAAATTCTTACAGCGGGGGGCCTCCCCAGCTGTGTTTATGGTAAAAAAAAATCTGTTGCATGCCTCGTGGATAGATGTGAGCATTGTGAAGCAAAGTACATAATCCATTTCTACAATCGTAAGCAGATGCCATCTAAAGGGCAGAAATTACTATTTCTACTTGTACCACAGAGAGGACCAATCATCAGTTATAGGTTCTAATGTATTTGCTATTGAAGTTGGAAATTCTAAAAACTTCTTATTGTCAATTTGGGGGATCTTTTAATTGGTGAGTACATTGCTATGACTAGAATAATGAAGGTCCATAGATGTGGAATAGTTGTATGTTGTAGTATATGCACTTAAGGATCTGTTTTACGCAAGTAATAACTGGACAAAGCAATCTCAATCCTGTGAGAGAAATCACCCTCCTTCATTCACAACTTTCTATGCATATATCATCTATGGATTGCAAAAACTGGAGACTTAAATAGTAGTATACTATTCTGAACATCCAATTTACCGGACCCGTAAACCAAATGCTACTGCAGGCTCAATCCTAAGATGAGAAACGCCATTACAGAGTCAAAGCAGTAGGTCACCGGAAGGAAGCAGCTGCCGTCGAGAGCGGAGCGCGCCGAGCAGACGGCGGAGGGGATTGCCGCCGAGTCGAATGGCACGCTCGGCTCAACGCCGGCTGCGGCGCTTCCTCCTAGGGCCCACGCGGAGCAGCTTTCGGAGCTGGAGGGGTCCAATCTGGACCTTGCAGTGAACCCGTGACCGTGCGGCGGCAAGCGCTGCCGGCGAGCGGCGACGGCGACGGCGCCGGCGGAGGAGGAGGCAGAACCGAAGGCAACGAGCGCTGGAACGAAATGGGCCAAGATGACAAGAATCGTGGGCCTTTTTTGTTTTCTCATCTCAATCGATAACTTGGGCTGACGCGTATGGGCCAACCAGCCCATATTATCTCCGACCTTTTTTTTTTTGAAAAATATTATCTCCGACTTAAAGCAAAGGTCATTGAACTCCACAACAAATTCTTTTTAGGGAATTCCACAACAAATTAACTCCTCAACGTTGAGGGAGAAATCAATCTTCGAATATGATACTAGCAAACAAATCCGTGCAATGTAATGGTACATTAAGCTTGTTGTGTGGTTACCTAGATGACTGTAACAACATACTTGTGAGCCATTTAACCTAAGTTTTTTTTCATTTAAGATGGTTTAAGAGAACAAATATTCAACAAAAGTTCCATGAAAGCTAATACAAAAAAAACAATAGTTTACTATGCTTACACTACTATATAAAGTAATTTTAATGGCACTTCCATTTTAGTTCAAAAATGGCTCTAAAATAGTTTTTGAGCTGAGCCACCTCTAGAAAAATATTTTTTTAGAGGTAGTTAGAAAGCCCAGTCGCTATGTCTAGAGCCAGCTAGAAAATTGATTTTTAGCGGCAATTGGAAAGCCCAGTCCCTTGTACAAGTGGAGGCATGTCTAGAGGTGGCAAAAAATTTTGGAAATGGATTTAAAGAGACGTTGGCATTTTATCCCACCTCTAGAAATTGGTGCAGCACCGTAAAGTTCATATTTTTTTTTCAAATCAAGTTAATGAATACAAATTGTATATTCGAAGTTGTTGTACTCAAAGTGATCTACGACTTTGTGTTCGACCACTTTTTATTTTAAATTATGTAAGACCACAATTTTTAAAGTTCTCATAATATAAAATCTAATATTTTGAAGTTTTTGAAATCACCTTAGATATGATGAAGAAATAACCTAAACTAAAGCTATAGTACTCAAAAGAGATCTACAACTTTATATTTAACTACTTTTTTATTTAAAATCATTTATGAATTATGACCCAAAAATTCAATTTAATTTCATATTGTGAAATATATACACACTTTTAAATTCTTTTAAACGACCTTAGATGGAGAAATAATGTCACCTAAACTAAAGTTTGGTACTCAAAGAGATATGTAACCTTTTAGTTGTGACTTTTCCATTTCAAATCCGTGCATAAATTTTGAAAACTATTTTTTTATTTTTGAAATGATCTTGGATGGAGAAACAACTTGCACCAAAAGTGTACTACCAAAAGAAATCTTAAACTTTTCAGTTAAAGTTTTTTCAATTGAATTTGTTTAGCACTTCTCCATCCGCTCTCTAGGAGCCGCTTCACCACATGGAAGACCAAACGAATTCTAGAGAAATAGTTCTATATATACCTAAAGTCCTAAAAAATCCAATGACTAGAGCCGGAACACGGTAGAGGAGCTGAAAAATCAAGCTTCACCCAGCTCAATTTTGCTCTCGTGGGTCCCCCATCCCAGCGCGCTGGGAGGCCAGAGGGGGGATGTGGGCAGGTGAGCAAGATTCTATTGGAAGTGAGGGAATGGAATTAAAGAGTTGGTCCATGTGTATAAAGCTAGTGAGCCTAATAACAAACCGCTGTTACCACACGTTCTTCTGCCAGGTGAAGTCGAAAGCCAAATAAATAAAACTATTCCACCAAAGAAGCTACAGCTAGAATCTGTTTTGGCTAAAGTCGGAGCTCTGCCAAACATGCCATGAAGATGGACAATGAAAATCCCATTAGCCATTAAAACATATATAGTCAGTTAGTCACCAACAATCTTATATATCTTACAGAAAGTTACCACCACGAAAAACATGAGAGGTAAATTCGTGGAGCTGACGGCTCATTTTCATATACAAGGAAAAAAATGTTCACAAGTCACTATGGGAATCACGCGATTCGCCGACAGCCCAGGGGTTTCCCGACATACCACAGTGCTGTCGGCGAAGGGAACGGCAGCCGAGTTGACGGCGCTGTTCCTTCGCCGACAGAACACGTGGCTGTCGGCGATCGGACGCCGACAGCGCCCGTGTTCCTGTCGGGAAAGAAACCTTTGCCAACAAGATTTTCGCCGACAGGGCTTCCCGACAGGTAAAGCGAAACCCTGTCGGGAAAACCTTCACCGACAGCTTCAAGCTGTCGGCGAATCGCGCGTTCCCGGTAGTGAGTGGACCTAAAAAAAATGTTCACAAGTGCAATTATTCGACGCAGGTTGTGTCACTATCGGACGCACGTACTCCCAGCTCGATCTTCAGTAATAATTGTTTGTGGGCACGAGCTCGGATTGGTCCTGCGTCATTTCATTTAGGCTAGTAGTATGAGATCAGAAGATCTAGTACTAATAGTTTGTTTCAAGGCTTCAAATTGAATAACCCTGTATCCTTTTGGTCCCGCTTGATTCCCTCTGCCCCAGCGGCCCAGCCTGCTCCTGTGAGCCTGAGATGCGGTCCGCGCGCGCCTGCTCCATCGGCCATTGGCGAGCCAGGGTCCAGCGATCCATCATCCTGGCAGCAGCGCAGCAGCACAGTGCTGCGGCAGCTGCATGCAGCCATGGGCCTGATGGCCCTGATGCCCACGCACCAGTACGAGTCCAGACGGTGCATGAAAGTGAGAGCACACCACACAGACACAGCACCACCGTCCACCGTCCACAAACACAGGCGCAGACGATCGAGCAGCAGACGGGGCATGCATGCATGAGTGCGTCACTGGTCACGGCTTTGTGGTGTCTGCATCTCGCATCGCATGCAGGCATGAGCATGATCCGACGGGCTACCGTCCATGGTGCCGGTCAAGCACTGAGCCAGGCCAGCGCCTCCTTTTCCGGTGGTCCGCCAGCAGCCTCCAGCACTCGATCTTCGCCGTCCATCTCCCACCCTCCCAGCAGAAAGGCCGGCTCCAGCCATCCACTCATCACAACCTTTTCACCCTTTCATTGCGTATCTAGCCAAAACTGAAAAAGGGCTCAAGAACGGAGAGAAAGTTTTCAGTGCCAGCGCCAAGCATCCATCTCTCACCGTGCATGTGTCGGTGTGGATTCTTTGCAGGCAGCAAATGCTCGCTCGCATGTTTTCTCCGTGCACGTACACACACGCCCGGCCCAACACAAATAATACACGCAACCAGTGTGTTGCTGGGTCCTTGGCAGTTGGCAGGTGGCACCACCACCAATCAGCTTTAGGAATTAGGGCAAGCTATGCTTATGCATGCCTCTTGATGGTCTTTCTTCTTTCATCAACCAAAGGACTAGTACTTGTACTAGCTAGCTAGGTTGTTCAAACATTAGCTACACATGTGCATCATCTGTCAATCTATGGCCTTGTTTAGATCCCAAAATTGGGAGTCCAAATTCAGGCGTTCACACACTGTAGCGCACTGTAGCAATTTCGTTTGTATTTGTGAAATATTGTCCAAATATTGATAAATTATACTCAAAAGATTTGTCTCACAAAATACAATAAAACTGTGCAATTAGTTTTTAATTTCATCTATATTTAGTACTCCATGCGTGTGCCGACATTTTGATGTGACGGGGAATAGGAATTCTGCATAGTGGAATTTGGAGGTGAAATCTGGAATCAAGGCCTATCATTGAATAGTGGATGCTCTTGAAGCATTGTACGGAGTATATATATTAGTTCCATTGCTACCCTGAATGAATGAAGAGATCGAGTAAAAAAAAACTAAATAGGAATGCCGTCTATAGTATGCGGTTGCTCTGTAGCAATGGCAGCCTATCTGGTGATGGTCGCTCATTTCCTGTAAGCCCTTGTTTAGATCCTAAAATTTGGGAGTCCAAATTCAGACGTTCACACACTGTAGCGTGCTGTAGCAATTTCGTTTGTATTTGTGAAATATTGTCCAAATATTGATGAATTATACTAAAAAATTCGTCTCGCAAAGTACAATCAAACTGTGCAATTAGTTTTTTATTTCATCTATATTTAGTACTCCATGCATGTGCCGATATTTTGATATGATGGGAATCTTCTTTTTGCATAGTGGAATTTAGAACCAAATTTGGTGATCTAAACGAGGGCTAAGCTCAGCTACTAAAACTAGTACAGTACCTCGCACGGCAAAGACAGCGTGCAGAGAGCAGGTACTGTATGTACGTGTTTGTCCTGTCCCTCACACTGTAGGGCCTTGTTTAGTTCCAGAATTTTACCCCCAAATTCACTATGCAGAATTCCTATTCCCCATCACATCAAAATGTTGGCACATGCATGAAGTACTAAATGTAGATGAAATCAAAAACTAATTGCACAGTTTTATTGTGCTTTGCGAGACGAACATTTTGAGACTAATTAGTCAAAATTTGGACAATTTTTACCACTAAAAAACAAAACTGCTACAGTTGATGGGACTTGCTACAGTCCCGAATCCGGCCACCGGATTCGGGAACTGAACAAGGCCTAGACTGCAAATGCATGCACTCTTCAGATTTTTAATCGCCTCCTGCCGCGGCCACCTCCGATTCAGCAGCAAAGGACCAAATCAGGCCAAGCGCATTCAATGCCAGAGCTAGACTGACAAAAATTAAACAAACTGCCGCATGCATGCTTAGTTTAACTATACACCAGCCACCAGGTTTCATGTCATTTGCAGTCGATCGTTGCATGCTTAGCTTAACCAAACTCTGAATTCTTTAATTTCTGCCCCCATCCATCCATCCATCCCCAACCTCACTGCATGCAGCAAAATGCAGGGAGCAACGCAATTCTTGGGTGGAGGAACCAAAACCAAAGCCAACCAAACAAATTCTAAACAAGAAGCAAGGAGACGAGCCTCGAGATATATAGATGGACAGGGATCGCAGGCCGGAAGGAGAGCGATGGTGTTTACATTCTTTACAGCAGCAACGAATGAATGGCGAGCGAGCGCTCTGAGCTGCAGAGGACGGAGATCCAATGCAATGGAATGCAGTGTGCTCGATTCTTCGTCATGGATCCAAGATAGTGCCACCGCACCTGCACTTCCAGCTGAGCGGCTTGTAGTTGGCGATGCCGTCCGGTCTGTAGGTGAACATGGCGGCCGTCAGCTGCTGGGTGATCGTCGCCGTCCCGGCGGCCCTCGCCTTCTCCTCCTCTTCTTGTGGCACGATGGGCACCTGCACCGCCTCGCAGTGGCCGCAGGACATGCACACCCGCTCGCATCTAGGGGGCCGAGACCCGATCAGAGCCCGCCGCCGCTGCCACCCTTTGGTCGTCGTCTCCCCTCTGCTGCTTCTTGTTGCCGCCGCCTCCTGCTTGTTGTCACCGGTCATGGTCACCGCCTTGTCGGTGCCGCCGGTGTCTTCTGGTACTGGCAATGGCATCCTCCCTGCATGCATGCAACGCCAAGGTTGAGGGGCAATAATGCAAGGCCAAGGCCTCCATATTCCATTCATTGTTGTAGTGTCAGAGAAAGCAATGGAGGTGAAGAAAAACAAAAAATAAAAAGGAGGAAAGGGAGATGTTACGTACTGGCATCTGAGAAGGCTGACTCCATGGAAGATGTGAGGAGGAGGATAGAGAAGACGAAGACGAGGAGGAGGATGTGAACTCCGCTGCTGCATTGCAACAGATGGACCATCTGGCTTAGAGTAGATCGATCAAATAGTGGACGATAGATGTGGAAACTGGCGAGCAAGATGCATATGGATGGATGGATCAGAGGAGAACGAAGCTGATGAGCTAGCTTGCTTGATCTCTGCGCAAATGCAAGGTGCTGATCTGATTATCTGAATCTTGTAGTAGCTAGCTAGGAGGGCAAATACAAATGCAAATGTGAATGGACCATCATCAGGTTTGCTGTTGGCAGATTGGTTGCGTTGGGTGGTCGAGCGAGCTACTAGCTCCTACCTAGCTCAGAAGAGAGGGAGAGATGAGGAAGAGAGCGAGAGAGAGTAGGATAGGATATTTGGTATTGGGAACACCGGAGCTCGGAGGCTGGCTAAACGAGAGAAGATGGTGGTTCGTGCAGATGCGGGGCGGTTCGTGGTGGAGCTGGAGCCTGCACTGCACTCTGCAGCTGTGGCCTGTGTGGGTAGGGTAGGCTATCCTGGGCGATGCTTTCCAGGTGTGTCCGCTGCCATCCGCACAGTAATCATGTGCAGTGCTGCAGTGATTGCCTGCATCTGCCTGCTGACAGCTGACGAGAACGGTCAGTGAATGAGTGAGCGCTTACTGAACCCAATTCACTCGTGTCCGGATGTGCGCGTGTGCTTGTCGTACGTCCGGCTTTGGTAGGGGACCTTCAGTGTGCTATCCACCAGGGTCGCTTCATTCAAGTGTGCCTCAAGTGAAGTGAAGTGCTCTCAATGCTGTCAAAAAAAAAAAAAAAACGTGATCTCGTTCTCATCCGAGCTAACTCAGGGGCATCCATAAGCTGAACAATTAGGTACGACGACTCTAATAATTCACACCGACAAATTTTCCTATTTATTACTTGAGTATCAATAATAATGCAGGCTGATCTCTCGAGGGCCTACCCTGTCTGTTGGGATTGGCAACCTCTTGTACAGTACGTGCGGTAGTCATAATGATCGGGCGTGTTTGTTTTGGAAACCTCATAGAGAAATATTTTTTTATGGGAGCAACTATATCCCAGTCGCCTGGGTTTTAGGGAAAAACCCAGGCGACGTCCTAAACCCTTGGATGAAGATCCAAGGGCCAGGTCTGTTCATGTGCATGCATCTGTAGTTCTCTCTACAAACGGGTCCGCGATTTGACCCGTGAACCCAATCCAGCTAGATACTGGGTCTGCCAAACCTTATCGGGTGCCTGATCCAAAACCCGCTAACTCAAGTCTATGCTCATTTGGGCCACAGTGTAGCTACCGGCCCAATAAAAACATACACGGACTGCCACTGCAACCCGGATTGCATCTGGATCTAGGACAATGAAAAAAACAGAAGTAATATGTAGTGTTTTGTTTTGTTTTGATTTCAAACGCCTAACCCTACAGAAATTGTCACTAAAACGCCTAAAACCACCCCATCTTGCTTCTGTCTTCTCTATTGCTTTGTTGCAATAATTCAAAAGTAATCTGTAAGATCTATTGATGTTGGCCATGCTGTCACCTTCTTTTCTCACAATCAGCCT
Organism: Themeda triandra; assembly: GCA_018135685.1. NCBI lineage: Eukaryota > Viridiplantae > Streptophyta > Magnoliopsida > Poales > Poaceae > Themeda > Themeda triandra. The sequence goes on from JAENPR010000508.1 coordinate 356,629, forward strand.
CCGGGATGGCACTCATGTACTCAGCAACGATCTGGTGTGGCTGCAGCATACCCTTTCCAAAGTTTTACAGCCTGCACAAATCACAATTCTAAAATTACATAATGCTAAAAGTACAATTCACAATTAACAAACTATTTTCACTACTTCCTATGTGAATAGCTCAATCTATAAAATCAGCACTACCTCCTATGCAGCAGTATGAACACTACAAACCTCTGCATGAAGATATTTCCATTCAAGTACTTCTTCTGTGTAGAAGAATCATATTGTCAGCAATAGGGTCACCTGGCAGATCTAGAAGTCATCAATAGCCTTTACATGAAGGCAGAACAAGGTTGCTGGCTGCTCTAGCTAATAAGCACGCATACTACTTGCTAAGCTGCTGCTACTGCCTTCATGTGCTGACTGCTGACAAGGCAGCTTCCTGCTACCGTGCCAGCAGGCTTGCTGCTGCTACTGGCCTCTATAACAAGACCAAGAAGCTTAGGTCATAAGCACTAAATCTTAACTCTGTGAATCTTAATTCTAAAGCACTGAATATCATACAGCAAAAGACATCCAAAGTGATCACAAGTCAAAAGATACCCACCACTACCACCAATCCTCTCCCCCACTTCCATTTACCCTCCATGGCATGAATCATAGGAACCCCAAACAACAGCTAGTTGAAAGATCTTTACACAAGTGACTAGGTCTGGTACTCAAAAGAAAAACATGATGTAAAGTGACTTGCCTCCACAATTGATGATACCTCAGACAAGATCCTTGAAATTGCATAGTACAGAAAAGGGGCAGAACAAAATGTCAGCAGAATAGACAAGAAAAAGACAGAATCTAAAATACTAGATCAAAGAATATGTGATGGCTTACCATCACCCTCCTGGGTGAAAAAGATGGTGCCCTTGACACCCTCACTGTACCAAGCACAGGAACAACCTTCACCATTATTTATGTGATCTACAAACAACTCCACAAGTAACAGGGCATTTCAGTATGGGAAAGAGAAGCAAAGAACAATAACGCTAATCCTATTAGAAGAAACAAATCCTTCTCGCCAAAGAAATGGCAACAAACCTTTGAGTACTTATTCTACGTAGAAGAACCATATAGGATACATCTTTGCACTGCAGCTGTACCTTTCAAATATGAAAATTCAGATAACAAATATGAAATTTGCACCTTTCAAATACTGCAACTACTACTTTTTATTGATGCAACTGAACAAAATATGAGAGTTTACTAAATCTGTAGGCAGAACAATGCTAAAGGCCCCTGCACCATTTACACGGGCAGCCAAGCACATAAAAAGCAAAACAGAACATAGCAAATAGGAGCATGTGCTATTTACAATGCTTAATAATAGAATCTGTACTACTCAATTTGTCACTAGAAGAGGACTCTTGAACTATAGTCATGAGGGATATACATGAACTAGACCTACAGGGACAGGGACACACTGAACTCAATCTTTTTCCACATTTGATTTATCCACATCATATTTTTTTCACCTAAACAAGCACATCACATTTTGGAGAGCGCTCATGCAGGAGCATCAACGGCCACGAGAATGAATCACAAAAGAATGAAAACAGAACACACCATTACCATTTCAGAAAGGTAACGTCATTGCAATTCAAATTACAATGGAAGTTTACTCTATCCATGTTCGGTACTCTAGGCGAACTTTGGTCATGATCAGAGGACTCTGGATGTACCAAGACAAAGCAGACTGCAGACCACAAGTCAGTGTGACCTACTCACAATCAAAACTGAATCATAATAGCACAATTTTGAACAGCTATACAGACTTGAGTAGATGATTACATGGCCATCTGAACTTGAATATCCCAACCAAACCATGATCAACAAATATCTAAGACATTCAGAGAGGTAGATCAATAAATTGCTCGAAGCCTGGAACTAGACATTCAGAGACCAAGTGCAACTAGTATCACAATAGATTGCTGGAACTTAATATATCAAAACAGAAATTGGTAAATCAACACATTGCTAGCACTGACATTCAAAGATAGCATATGCAATGTAACAGTAAGTAGGAGGTGGGAATACCCTGACCATGACCTAGTCGACACTGAACCCGAGTGGACCCATGAGCTGCTCGTCGATCTCTAAATTAGAAGAGGGGAATGTTGAGCTGCAGGAAGGAGCCAAACCCCGTGCCAGTACCAGCCACCATGGAAGGGGCAGAACCGAGCCAGAGGAAGGTCCATCCTTCCCCATCCATGATGGCGTTCACCTGAAATAAGCAAATAGAGCTTGAGAGCCAGATTTCATGGAAGAACAAACTTAGTAATAAGTCCAAACAATCACAATAGACAAAAGACAAAAAGGGACAATTAACAATCGCAATGACATAAGAACAATAGACAAAAGACAAAAATTTAGCGCCTAAATCGAAACAAGCACAAGTACAGAGGGACAATCTTTTTTCTATGGAAGGACAATAGACAAAAATTTCCCCCTAGATCGAAACAACCACAATGACAGAGGGGACAATGTTTTTGCTATAGAAGGACAATAGACAAAAATTTCTTCCCTAGATCTAAACAAGCACAATGACAGATGGGACAACCTTTTTTCTATGGAAAGACAATAGCCAAAAATTTCTTTCCTAGATCTAAACAAGCACAATGGCAGAGAGGACAATCTTTTTTCTATGGAAAGACAATAGATAAAAATTTCTTCCCCACATCTAAACAAGCACAATGACAGAGGGGACAATGTTTTTTCTATAGAAAGACAATAGACAAAAATTTCTTCCCTACATCTAAACAAGCACAATGACAGAGGGGACAACCTTTTTTCTATGAAAAGATAATAGACAAAGCTTTGTTCCCTACATCTAAACAACCACAATGACAGAGGGGACAAGGCACCATGAATATACATGATCTTGAAAAATTAGAGAACATATATTTGAAAATTGCACATTTAAGATAGTGCAAGTAGTACTTGTTGATAATGCAATTATATTGTACATGGTCCTACCAAATTACGCAAAACAAATATGAAAATTGCATTATCTTCCAATCTGCATAGATGATTGCTCATCAGACTTACATGCTCCAATCATTAATTTGGGAAAATGATGCTTAAGCACCCCATGTCAAATCTTACAACCAACACATATTGTTCAGTCTAAGAATGCAAGTTTCATCTTTGACTATCCACTATCCAGAAGGTAATCTACGACAGGAATGTGTTCTAAAAATAACCCAGTAGCATAACCAATACCAATAATATCAAGTAGAGGTGCATCATAAAGCTCATATGCTCACTTGTCTTATTTGATTGCCAATTATGAACAACTCAGTAGCTATACCTTAGCGCCCAAACATGTACTTCGACACAAAAACAACATCCCACTAAACACTAGAGTTCACGTATGTCTCTGAACCAACCTTGCAAGATTCCTACGCCACACCAGGAAGGCCCACCGCCCCACCGCTCGTTCGCATCAAGCTCCTAAACAGTCATCTAACTATGCCATGGCGGTCTGCAATGACACAGACATAGGATTCACATAACAATCAGAAAAGGAACAACATAAAACCAAGAACAAACAGTAACACCATCAACGATTAGAAATGCTCACCACCTGGGACCCTGAGGCTGCTTGCATACAGGGCCTCCTGCTCCTTGCGAAGCCATCGCCTCTCCTCTTCCGTCTCCCCTGTAGCATCCCTGGCGCAACCAATCTAATCCAATCCGTAAGAATCCACAACAAGAGAACACGCCATTAGAGGTGTGCTTGTTTCTATGGAAAGACAAGGACAAAATTAGAGGTGTGTGCTAGACAAGGACAAGCACAAAGCTCACAGCAGTTGTGTCCGAGTCCCGAACAGGAAGTACCTACCTGATAAACAGTGCGCAACTGACAATAGTACTTTCAGATGCAGGTGGTTCTAACAGCAAGATCTGCAAATCCTTCAGCCCCTTCAAATGCTTCTAGATAAAAGGGTTCCCTGCTCCAAAAACAAATGAGTTTTTTATTATTAGTACCAAAAACTGCACATTGCACCAATAGAAATTACAACTAACTAAACCTGCAAATTTAGCATAAAATGTGTACAATAACAGTAGCTTATTGTTATAGTGCAAAGGATTAAGTCTGTTTTACAAAGCCACTTGCTACTACAAACCTAACTCTGCCACAATAGTTCAGTGTAGCATAAGCCAACACCTGCTACTGACTTACAAGATACTAGTGAAAAAATCAATGTGACTTCAAAGTCTCCGGCAGCAGGACTATGGTCGGCTACTTTTAGTCAACCCTTTGTTAATCTTAGAGGAAACATGGGAATATAATAACTAGAAACTACACAACACAACTAGGATAGTGTCCCCAAGTACAAGCAGGGGTGTTCTAACTACATCAACACCTGTCTGTCACCCACTATGCCTTTGTTACTGCAGATTACCTAACAATCAGATGACATATAGGTTTCAAAGAGATATATCTACAGACCAGTAGATTAGAAACAAGTTTCAGCTTGTATCGATGATCAATCATGCTTGTATAGAGTTCAAGGTCCAATCATGCTTGTATCATAAACTATGAGCTTTTGATGTGAGGAGAAAATGACAAAATTGTACAAAAAAGTTTCAGCTTACCTAAAACTTGATTTTAACCCATAAATTTTAGAATCAACACCATGAAAATCAATAACTTCTTGTTGAATTTATTTAAAATTAACTCAGATTTGTGTTGAATAAATTTTATAATGAGCGCCATGAAAATCCATAAGACTGTACAACAAGTACTAGTTTGAATTCCATGGCAGTGTTAAGTAGCAGGAAAACTATACCTCCTTGAAGAACTAAACATCAGTGCCACAAAGGCAGGCATCACATTCAGTATCCCTAGCTCCTCATAAGTCGCTGCTGCAGTCATTTTCAATATGCCAGCTTCTTCAGGTTTCACTCCTAATAGCTCACAGTCCTTCAAGAATATTATAAGGTTTGGCTTTTCTGTTGCAGCCTGGAAGTTGAGCAGCATCCAAAGAACAAAGTTTAAGAAAACAATAATACAAAAACCGCAGCTAAAGTTTAGAAACAAGCACATAAATACAAGGCGAGAGCTTCATTAGTAAGATTAGTTAAAGAAGGCAAAGTTTCCAACCTTAGCACATACAACAACTGCATCAAACCAGCGGTCATATTTCATTGCTTGTAGAATTAGCCAAAGACGAGTGTCAAAGTTGGACAAGACAATTGTTTTGACACTAGTCCTTCACAAAGCCTTGAAATCTGCATTGACACAGAGACAAAGGACAAATTATGGTGAAAAAATATATTTGAAGGGAGGAGGATCTGAGTTTGTAGAGTCTTGTGTTCACACAAATCACAATAAACAAATTACAAATTTTTTCTATAGGAAAATTGCACATTGCACCTATATAAATTTCAACTAATAGACCCAGCAATTTTGGCATAAATGTGTGCAATAATCGTCTTGTACAGTCTCTTGGGCCAGGTCACCCTATTGCTGACTTCTAGATCCACCACTTCTGAACATGGACTATATAGAAATCCAAAGGGCCAAGCGGGGATGAATCGTGCAAGGCAATAGGATCCTTAGAGGCACTGCAATATGTCTGATGCGCATATTCCCCAGGGAAGCAAGCAAGCAAGGGGCGCTAGAACAACGTGGACGCTACACCAAGCAAGCACAATAGCCGAGAGCTACTTGGAGCCTAGCATGAATCAAGCACCGCCAGCAGATTAACCAACAGCGCTACACACAGAGAGCTAACAGACATGTCCGCTGCAAGTTATTACTCTGCAAAATTGTTTAGCATTATCTCTACATAATGCTTTCAACAATTTTTGAGTTCTGAAACTTCAAGGTAACCCTACTAGTACCAAGCATAGAAAGGGCTTGCTGAGTTTTATGAACCTATACTATTAGAACAAAAGGTACAACCAGTTCTTATCTAATCATATCCTAATTCATGAGCAACGAACTTTCGATTCAGAACCTTATTGTCAGAAGTCTTGCTCCCGTGTTCCTATATGGAGCATCAACATTTGTGTACACTAAAGTTGCAGCAGCTGCACTCACAAAGGAACAGGTAAAAATGGGGGAAACATCAGTTCAGAAGAAGACATTCAATAAGAAAACTGAAATTCTCTTGGACAGTGAACAAGAAATAGAATTTTCTGAATTGACAATGCAACAACGATCCATTTGTCTCTAGATTCTGATTAGCATATACAAAAAACACTGACATTCAATAGAAAAGGTAAATAAAGCAAAATCATTAAATTCATTCAATCAATATGTCTCCTCATTTGTAGCTTGTTTCAGATTAGTCCAAACTCATAACCAAACAAAGCATATAATTTTCTGAAGCACATGTAGAAACCCCAAAAGCAATATACATATTTGAAGCTAAATGGCTAAAATAACAAAATAAGGACCCAATGAAAAAAATGAGGATACCAGATGTAGCAACTAGCCAACTAGGTATATTCAAAAACAAAGAAAAGTACATGTACATCTAAGCTAAAGCATGTAGTAGACAGGTTACAGTTTCTATCTACTGTCATCAGTATAATACTATGATTTTTTTAACAATGTGACATCAAGCAACAAGTTAGTTTACTGATTCTTCAAAGCAAGGTTTTTGAGCATGTGAGTTGACACTACAGACCATTTAAGTTCGTAGATCAACTTAACATCACTTTTCATGAGATGAGAGACAACATAGACTGCTGAAGGAACAACAGATTCCTCAACTTGGTGAGAATGCCAACGTCCATGGTCTCCTCATTCAGTCGTTGGCAAGTTGGTCGACGAACAGAGCGGTCTCCTTCGCACAAACCAGAGTCCACTCGCCCACGACGACGCAGCATAATCAAACAATCAACGGAGAGCAACAAATCCGCGAGACTCCTCACGATCCCGTACCAGGTTGTGAGCCGATACCCCACACACCCAAGCAACCTCCCATGCCCCTACCAAATCGACAGCCACAACCCGAACCCTCCCCCAAATCCAACGCAAATCCCCCACCACAAAACTCCATTAGAGAACCATACCTCAATCCCAGCCACAAAAAGCACCACAACTCATTGCAAATTCCACACCACAAAGCCCGCATCACGTGAACAGATAAGACAAGATCACAAGGCGCAGTGCACCAATCCGAATTCATACTCAACCAGTGACTGTAGAATTCAAGCCAAAAATCAAATGACAGATGGACTATTTATATCACATCAACAGAGTAACAGTCGGCCAGAGCTCAAACCTCAATCAAAGTAAGAAGGCAGCAGTTACCACTTACCAGCGGCGAGACGAGCACGACGTGGAGCATCCTCCTGGCGCGCGCCACCTCGATGCTGCTCCCCATAGATCCACAAACAGGGCCAGAAATGCACCATGAAATGCATCGCCAACAAGTGCATTCAACTTTTTCAGAACTGCATTCAGACATATATTCAGTATGGTCATGTTAGTGTCCATTTGGATTGTTTAATTCCAGTCAACCATGTAAATCAGAAAATTTAGTAAATAATGAGTAGACAAAATAGTTTAGTCCACTACTCATACAAACATCAAGCACATCAGAAATCTTAAATTGGGGGTTGATATGAATTAAAGGCATATTTAGACAGATTCAGGCACCTGATTGCTACATCTACGATATATGATTCTAGACATGCAAAGCATTATGCGGATAAGATAAAGAGTTCAGATGTGAAATGAAAAATTCAGAAAAATATTGTTGAGTAACTGAACCATCTGCTTCTCCCATTCTTATCAAACAACCCTTGCTTCTCCCAATCTGCATCTAAATCAAATAGCTCGTACACGGTGAGGGAGGCAGAGGAACCAGAGATTACCTTAGCTGTAGAAGCAGGAGGGCAGTAGACGATCTGGAGAAGGAACATGCGGCGGGATCCAAACAAGGAAGATGCAGGGCGGCCCGGCGGCTCCAGCAGCGCGTCACGGCGGCGCCTCGCTCCCTCCTGCGTGCGCCCAAACCACAGCCGCGTGCAACAACTTCCTCTCGTGGGCGCCCAAACCACATCCCCTTGCACGAGTGCCGGGATCCGCGCGCCGTCGATTCGAGGAGGCAGGTCATGCTGCTGGAGCCATCTTCTCAGCCGCAGAGCACGGGCCTTCCCCGTCGTCTTGCGAGGCGACGACGTCTCCGTCTCATCGTCTGGAGGAGTGCGGCGGAGGCAGAGGAGCGGGGTCGCCGTCGCGGGCGTCGCTTCCCGGGGGATCCGGCCAGGAGGAGCGGCGGTGGAGGAGACAGAGGACTGGGCAGATCTGAGACGGAGTGAGAGGGATAGAGAGAGGAGCGGAGTGATAGGGATAGAGAGGAGCGGGTGGTCGACCGTAGGCGTCGGTCTTAACGGGTGAATTTCGGACCCAATAAGCAACAACAGTCACCAGACCCTATAACAACCGAACACAACGTTCATCCGACGACATGACCGTGACGCTCGACTCTGGTCGGCGCCTTCGCTCGGTCCGCTCAGCGCGCGCCGCGTGTCGCCTGGACAGAAACACAAAATCCAGGCGACGACCTTATAGAAAAAGTGTTTTTTTATCTATAACTGTTTTTTAATAATATTTCAGAAAATGACCGTGGATATTTTTAATTTTTTAAACTAATCGTTTTTGTGGCGCCGTCAACGATGGTGCCACAAAGATTTGACGAGGCGGCCCGAAGGACGGGCTTCGTGATGACATGGCGGGGTCTGTGGCGCCGTGGATCATGGCGCCACAGACGCCGTTGTGGCGCCGCGTGCATGCCGCCATAGTGTTGAACTATGACGCCATGGATGACGATCTCACCAAAATGGTTAGTTTTAAAAAATAAAAATATCCACGTTATTTTCTCAAATATTATTAAAAAACTCTTAAAAATAATAAAAAAAGCATTCTCACGTAGCTGTCCGATCCCTATAGGAGTCTTGCCCTGTTTGCTTGATCGTTTCTTGCTGATTTGTTGTGAGAGAAAAACATCGCTAAATGACTAAAGATTTTGTAGTCTATTGAGTTTTGAATTGCTGCTTGGCCGTAATTGACTGGTCCAGGCGGAACGAGCAGTGGCTCAGTTGGTGAGCTTCCCAGGTGTGGAAGTCACCCGCCCGGGTTCGAGCTCGGCGCGCCGCACGCTTAAGCCTTCGTTAAGGCTGTGGGGGCTAGCAACCCCTTCGTCCAAAATAAAAAATTGACTGGTCCAGGGGGTCTTCATCCAAACACTCCCGATGATGATATTTATTGATTTTATGCATTTGAGGTCTAGGAATCTAGCCATGAACTATATTTTTAGTACAAATAAGATATGTGTGTATTTGGTTTCCAGAACCATGGGGGATGGGATGGATCGATCCAACATCCCTGTCTTGTCCATCTCCCACCATCTGTTGCTCATCACGTTGTTGCATGGTTGCTCTGAAGCTCACTGCACTGTCCGCCGAGCATCGCTGTGGCCATGGCCAGGCATCGCTGTGCCCATGGCCAGGCTCCTCTCAAAGAAAAAAAAAAGGCTGTGGCCAGGGTGGTCTGAGCGCGGCCAAACCAGCCTGAGCGTGGACTATTCTCCCGGGAAGCCGACAAGCGCGGCGGCGCCTTGCTGCTCATGTACAAGTACACGTGTACATATATACCAACAAGCAATGCGCCTACCCTGTACGTACGTCGTCAGTTGTCCATCATTTCATCATGAAAAAAAAAAGATCTACGTAGAGATCATCTGGAATTGCTGACTGTACTACCGTGAGGTCCAGCGAGCAGTTACTGTGGTGTACTCCGTAGCTAACAGTGGTGAACTCTATCTTGTGACATCGTACACCGTCCTGACCCCCGTAACTACTGGCTGCCGCCTGCCGCGGTCACACCATGAATGGCGGGCACGCGCGCGTAGTACTACTACGTACTCCGTACGTGTGGTCGCCCGTGTGCCTCTGCCGTGTCTGCCCACCTGCGCATCCGCATGTGACCCCCGCGCTAGCTCGCTGTGTCGATCGGCATGCAGGCCGGTGCCGTACGTGCGTGCATCTTCGCGGCGATCGAGCAAGCGACACGGGCACACGTACGTACGTACGGCCGCGCGCCAGAGCGCTGAGCACATGGCTGCGTACTCCGTGCACCGTGCACGAGTGTCTCTGTACGTGACGACTTCACGCAGGGGGCCGGGTCCGCATCTGGCGGCCGCGCAGGAGATGTTCGTCTAATCAACCTGCTTTTAGCCCATGTTAGCACGTCGTGTATGTGACTCACCTTGAGTCTAGTTAGCCAATGTCAGATATCTGGCCGTGATGTACATGTATATATGGTTCTGTTCAGCCGGTAGAAAAGTCGACAGATTTTGACAGATTCAATAGTGATTTGTGAGAGAAAATAAGCTGAAATCTACTGGCTTTTCACTGGCTGAACAGGACCATAGGCGTAATTCTGAGAGCCTTTTACCTGTATGCCCTTATGAAACAAACACCGGTCCCTTAGGCCCTTGAAAAGATCGATCACAGCTGTATATTCAACACCATCTTCGTTTTACCCTGTATGCCATTCCGTCCACCTTCTGTCACTTTTCTACGGTTTGACCACCCTGACACGTGGGTCCCGCTAATGACAATGCCTAAAATACCCTCCCTCATATTCCTATCCTTTCTCTTCTATCTCTGACACATGGTCCCGCCGCGTAATCCAAGACTGGTGTGCCATTTGTCTCCTATATCTGGCACAGCGGCCTGGTCGCGAGGTGGGGCGACGCGAGGAAGATCGTCGAAGCAGCGCCCGTCATCGTCCTCGTCCGCGGTCGGGCCCTCACGGAGGAAGACCATGGCTGGAGGCACACTGGGCTAGAGGCGCTCGCTTCCACAACGGAGTGGCGCAATCGAGGAGGAGCCACGCTCGCCCGTGGCGGCCCGCTCGCGAGGCGGAGTAGAGCGCGCCCGCGGCGGCCGGCACATGAGGCGCACGTCTGCAGCGGCGCGCACACAAGGCGAAGCTGTACCAGCGCGCCGGCAAGCTCATCCCTTGTCGCTGCCGCCATCTTCCACTGCCCCCCTCCCTCCATCCATCCATCATCATCGCCTCTCCTCGTACCACGAAGACCACCCCACCTTCGCCGCTCGATAAGCCGGCGTCCGCACTACCCTCCGCGCGCCCACCGATGCCCGCTGCACTGGGTGCGGAAGCAGTCCGCCATGGCGCGAGGCGCCTGACCGTGGCGGGCACGGAGGACGGCCACGGGCCGGCCGTGCGGGCCCGGCCGCCACACGAAGAAGAAGGTGAGGTGGTCACGGTCTACTCTGAGCCGAGCTCTCGACGGTGATGGTGTAGTCGGCGCTAAAGGTGGAGGCGACTGACGCGACGCCGGCTCGACACGCCGCGTGCGCCGCGAGGTGGGGGCGGCGGCCACGGCCCAAAGATGCCGTGGGCTCGGTGGGCGAGCAGGACGCGGACGCGGACGAGGCTGAGGACCAAAGGTGAAGCAGGGCATCGCGGCGATGGATGGAAGGGGAGCAAGAAAGTAGGTGGAGGAAGAAGATAGAGCATGGGCCCCACATGTCATTGGTATCTGGTCCGAGGGTATTTTGGACTTTTTCCATGCCTGTTTGACACCGTTAGAGGCCACAGTGGATGGAATGGCATACAAGGTAAAACGAAGATGACGTTAGATATACAGGTGTGATCGATCTTTTCAGGGACATGAGGGACGGTGCATCTTTCGTAAGGGCATACAGATAAAAGGCTCTAATCCTTATCAATAGAATCCGAGCTCTCTTCGTTCTCTTCTCCAAGGCTTACGGTTTGGAACAGTACATCCAATGGTGGCAACCTGCGCGTAGACCTCGATCGGCCGGTGCACATCACCAGCGATAGGATGATTATTTGACGCGGCGTGGTGCCCATGGTAGGAGCGGCGGAGGGTGAACCAAAAAAAAAAGAAAGGGTAGTTTGACAAAAGTCTACTTGCTCCTAGCTATCTCCTCTGATATGCCATCTCTGATTTTCCATGTAGCCCTACATCATCTCATGTTCTTCCCTTTGAGATCATTAGGTCTTAAGCCATCAGTCCTCCCGCTTTTTTTATATGTCAAATTATGTTGTTCCATAGACCATGCCATTGATTCTTCACAACCCTTGTCGTTTAGGAATCATGCCTAGGAAGAGATCCCGTCTTCGAAGCCAATTGGATGATTCATCATCCGATGATGATGACACTTTCATCGCGGCGGCTGCTGAAATTGTCGACACGTATTCAAACGTTAAAAAGAAACATGGTGGCTCCATCCCGGGTCATAGGGTTATTTACCGTGATAGAGAGGGTGGACACGAAAGGATGTTCAAAGATTATTTGGCTGAAAATCCAACATACCCTCCTGAAACATTCCGTCGAAGGTTTATATTCTTTCACTTCTATATGATCTGTGGTATGTTCATAATCATCATTGTAGTTGCTAATCTATGGATTTGTTTTCTTTAGGTACAGGATGTCTAAGGATCTTTTCGTACGCATAATGAAAGTCGTTGAAGCACATGATGATTACTTTGTTCAGAAAAGGAATGCAGCCGGAGTACTTGGATTGAGTTCTTTCCAAAAAATCACTGCCGCAATGCGTATGCTCACATACGGGATTGCAGCTGATGCCACAGATGAGTGCGTGCGCATTGGCGAGAGTACCGCACTTGAGAGTCTTCGTAGGTTTGTTGCTGCAGTGGATGAAATTTTTGGAGAAGAGTACCTTAGACATCCTAATGAAAAAGACATTGCACGCCTACTTGCGATGGGTGAGCAAAAGGGCTTTCCAGGAATGTTAGGGTCAATTGATTGTATGCATTGGGCGTGGAAGAACTGTCCATACGACAAGCAAGGTCAGTACAAGGGGCATGTGGACAACCCCACTCTCGTTTTGGAGGCCGTTGCTTCGTATGATCTTTGGATATGGCATGCTTTCTTTGGAATGCCTGGGTCTCTTAACGACATCAACGTTCTTCATAGGTCTCCTCTGTTTGATAACTTGGCGGAAGGCAGGGCTCCTCCAGTCAACTTTTCTGTTAATGGCCATGATTACACAATGGACTACTATCTAGCAGATGGGCTACTTTGATCCAGTCAATCTCTCATCCTATGGGTAACAAGAAGCAATATTTTGCCAAAGCACAAGAAGCAGCGAGGAAGATGGTAGAAAGAGCATTTGGGGTGCTTCAATCCAGGTTTGCTATTGTTCGAGGACCGGCTCGCTTTTGGGACCCGGAGACATTGGCAAAGATCATGAGGGCTTGCATCATCATGCACAATATGATTGTGGAAGATGAAGGATTTGTGGTTGATCCTAACGAGCGTTTTGAAGACGGTGGTGAGAATGTCGAACCCCAGCATGGCCATGCTCATCGCACACTAGAAGAATTTACTGAGGCGCACAAAGAGATCCGGAACAAGGAGACACATGTTCAACTGAAAGAAGACCTCATCGAACACCTGTGGAATCGTCATCCCGATTTATATTAGCTACCTTTGAATTACCCAAGATGTTCAATAATATTTGCTACCTTTATTTATATTTATAAGTGTGTGCGTGGAAGTGCATGGTACTGTTGTGTGTGTGTGTATCGTACTGTTGTGTGTGTGTGTGCATCGGTAACACTTGCTGTCTTCTATTTATAATGTGATGACGAGATTATATAATGTGTAATGGTACTGTTGTGAGATTGCATCACTGATGATTTCATGCAGCAGCACACACCTTGACAATATATTGAAGCATGCACATTCATACAAATATATGACCTCTGAAATAAATCTGATAATTGAACTTGGATAAACAGTACTGCATATAACTACTACAAGGCAAACATAACTTATAAACCGAGAACCTGCATATATGATTTTCATAAACTAAAACTTGGATACACTTGAACTTGATCTAGGATAAACTAAAACTTGGATAACTAGGATAAACTGAAATTTGGATAACTTAAACTTAATCTTCATCCACTCTAGCGACTGGAACTTAATTCTGAGTATGCTTCGCGAGAATCTTCTCCTGCATAATCTTCATCCACTCAAGCTGCCTTGGGTTGAGGGCGGTCATGTCCGCTAACATAATTTTATTTTCTTCTTTCAGCAAGTCGGGTTCAGCTTTTTTTGCTTCATTTTCCACCCTCTTCTTCTCTACTTCAAGTAATGCTTCGGCTTTTTTTGCTTCATTTTCCACCCTCGTCTTCTCTAGCTCTAGTGTAGCTTTCTCAATCTCTAGTGTAGCCATGAACCTTTCATCTTTGGCCTTCTCCTTGACCAAGTCAAAAGCCTCCTTCTTTGACCACATCTTGTCCAAAGCTTCCATGCAAGCCTGTCCACCTCCTCCCTTGAGATTATATTTTACCTATACAAATACATGAAAAATCAATGGTAACCCAATTCTTAAAGAAATAATATATATATTTTTTGAGCACATTATATTAGCTACCTTCTTTATCCCATCTGACCTCTTCCTTGCCTCCTTGGGAGCCTCGGTTTCTTCAACATCAAGAGCTATGACTTGATCATTATTACTGGCTACTTGATCCCTTGGGACCTTCGACTTCTTTGCAGGCTTTTCTTTCTTCTTGGCTTTGAGCTTTTCCTCCTCTGCAATTTCTACCATCTTGGCTTTCCACTTGTCCTCTTCCTTGAGTATGTTCCAACAATGCTCAAAAGGAAAAGCTTTTTTGTCCTTGAACAAGTTTGTGTACATCTTCTTTGCTTCAGCAAGCTAGACAGAGATATTGTCAGTGCATATACAAATAAAAAGTAAAGTTGAAGTAACCATTGAACACATATTGCATACCTTATCTTGTATAGTTGTGCCACTTTGATTCCTACGTAAAATGGCATCATAGCAGGCACAAAACGTGTTCACACTAAACTGAATTGTCAGGAACCGATGCATAATGGAACTTTCTGTACGAGGAACTCCAGATGCATTGTATTCCTCGTAGTAAGCTTGAATTTTTCCCCAAAATGTGGTACGTGATTGATTAGCCCCATTAATAGGATCCTTGCTAACAAACAACCATCCGTAGCACAAAACTTTATCCTCGTCCTGATTAAAATTTCTGGCCCTCTTTCCTCCTCCCTTCGTGTTGCGGCTTCCAACAACTTCATCACTACGAGTAGTGTCTTGGGTGTCTGCAATTTGAATCTCGTCCAAACCAGCAACATAACCCCCTTCTCCATTCAGAAGAATGTCGCCCAAGAAATCTCCATCTTCTTCCATCCTAATTGTTGGCATTTCTTAGCGCGATTACCAAAATAGACTTAGAGCCCGATTCGATAACGGCGCCGAGAAACGCTAAATGGCTTTACTCGGCATAATTACTAGAAAGCTGGTTCTAGCAACTACGCGAGTGTTGCCGAGATAGATCACATCCTAATAGATAAATATCCGCAAGCGCACGGATCTATCGTCGCAAAGCATTTCACCGGAAGTATTCGGGGGGTATCGTTATTTATAATTTCCCAAAGGAAGGCATGGGGTAGTTAAGTATTCTAGCATGGGTATGAATACAATATCTAGCATAAGGAGAAACCGACCAATGTGCTATACAGGGGTAAGCATATGGTAGTTTGGATAGTGGACACACTTAGAGCAACCTCAAAGGAATAAATATAAGATAAAGAATAAAGAATAATCTATGCGGAGCAGGCAGGTCCTATATAGTCAATACTAGAACAGCTAATTCCACATGTTATACAAGTCAAGACTTGACTATAGACTAGGAATATGGGGAGACCGCGGCAACCGGGTGCACCGGTCGATGGCGGCATTTACGAACTCCTACTCAACATGCGAACGTGGGGATTACAAAGGACGGACAGGCCGTCACCACCCGCCGCCTACCACCTCAACCGTGGCATGCCGACATATCCGAAGGTTCCCTCGCACCCGAGACACCACGTCCGCATACTAAGGAGCTACCTACGTCCCCGGGACTCCCACCCTACGGATGGACGAGCTAGAACATAGGCAAGCCCGAAGGCACATCGAACCGCTATTCCTTTTCTACAATCTAATCTAAACAAGTAAAACACACGAACGATGAAGAACAATGTAGAACACGATGAACAACCCTCACAAGAACTATGGCCTAGTTCTTGATCATAGAATATATCGTGTACTAGATTATACTCTAGTTCATATGCACGACTATATAAATATAATGAGAACTTGACTAAGGAAGAACGCTCCATAGATTTATACCAAAGGTGTAGCTTTTCCTCCTGGAGACAAGCTCTCCAAGTAGCTTTGCCTAGCTCCAAATGACTAACACTAATGCTAAAGAACAAGTGTGAGGTGTAGAGATGGCTCCAAATGGTGTGTGTTGAGGTGGGGGCCTCTCCTCTTCATTTATAGGGCACCGAAGGCGGTTCGGGGGTATGGAGGTAAAATAACCACGGAACCGTCATGCCCTAGATGGAAGGAGGCGAGGCGCCTTGGCCGGGCCCTTTGGCGGCGGCCGGCCGGGCGCGCGTGCGCCCAGAGCGCGCTCGCGCTCGGGTGGCGCGCGCCCGGCCGCCTTTGGCAAGTGGGCACAGGCCGCCATCTCGGGGTCGCATCCATGCCGGTGCTTTTGGCCCATTTCGACCCCGGATGGCCCACTTGCTCTTGAGCTTGTTTTACGCCTTCCGAAAGGCGTACTTTTATTCCGAAAATTCCCGCACTTGGTGTACATTCGCAAAACAATATTTTCTCCAAGCACGGGTGGAACTAGGTCAATAGTAAAGATATATGTGTTATAAAATATTTATTTCCCCCATAATGACCTATAGTTGGCGGGTATAAAACTGAGTTAAGGACCGCCAACAAGATCCCCCAAGCTTACCCCTTGCTCGTCCCGAGCAAGTCTTGGTTTTGGGTTGTTGATCAGGGGTTGCTATGATGCCGATTATATCTCAAGTGTACAAGCTAGAAGAGAGCGTTCTACCGCTATTTGAATAAATCGGCAATTGTATCTACTCTTATGATTCCCGATGGAGTGGGGCTTCTAATTTTCTCAAGTCTTGGGCGATTGCAAAATAGAACAGTCCAAAGACCGGTGCTTTTCATTCGTCCCATGATCAACTTTCATCCGGAGGTTTTGTAAGTTTTTTTTATAAATAAACCAAGTTCCTCAAATGACCCGTCGATCGCTCAAAGTGTATAGTAACCTCACCAAAGGCATTTTCAACTTGCCTTCTTCCTACCACTAAAGCTGAGAGTGGAGTTTTGGGTAGGTATGTAAGTGTGCATACTTGTATCACATATGTTGTAAGGTCAAGGATTGAACCTTACGGAGATTAAGCTATACACCTTGATTGAGATGTGCAAGTGTGTGGATGGAATGAAAGATGATTCCTAATTTTTGTGGTATCTTTTTGGGTCTCCATGCATCATGACATGCTCTCTTTTATTGATGAATGCGATGAAGAAAAGATGGGCTATCAAGAACATCTATATTTACTCTCTTATATTTTTTTTGAACGGGGATCTAAGGTTTTCCCGTTTGCCTACTAAAACAATCTCTCTCTTTTTTTCACTCTTTTTTTTTCTGACTAAGAACATAGCCCAAAAATTTATTGATGGAAAGGATGTGGAGAGAGATGTCATGATGAACAGTGCATGGAGGAATTTTTCAACTACAAGAGGGGTGCGCGATCCTCAGGGTAAGGGTCGGCAAAATGGTGCGCGACTCTCAGTGTAAGAGCCGGCGGATGGTGGTTGGGTGCATGTTGTGCGCAACTCTTAGTGTAAGAGTTGGCTTTTATTCGGTGGATGCAAGTGGATCTCAATCATGGGTGTAGAGTCATAATCTCACGTCGGTAGCAATTCGACCGAACTCAATGTACGAACAAGCAGCGTATGAAGGTTCTTTATGCTATAGATGGATCATATGGCTCTGGTGGGTATTTCGCGATCACTGAGGAACTATTGTTTTTTTTTTTTGAAAATTTTTGAAACTAAAGACTCCGGACGTCAGGTTTTCTCAAGGGGACGTTTCATTGCTGTGGTCTAAGTCACTATATCATATCGCGCAATAACCTAGATGAGAGTAATTGTATGCAACCCACTAAATCAAGTTTCTAGAGCATGATAATGTAAAGCCGATAAACCCAAATATTAGAGAAAACTCTATTCTAGACAAGTACAAACGAGATATAAAACAGAGCAACCAATCATTTCAACATGGGTGGAACTAAACATTTCATAGCACATATATGGAATGGAATTATAAAAGTAAATTTTTTTTTGATGCAAGAAACTTGAATTTAAACATGCTTATAAAAATTAAATTGCTAGAAATTAAATATGCAATGCAGTACCTCAATGGGGGTCCTCCCCCAAGCTTATCCTCGAAGCTCATGGCCCAGGGTTGTATCCCCGGGACCTCCAAGAGGCCCTCCGCTCCTCCCGCCGGATGCGGAGGTGCTCGGCAAGATCGTCGAACCTCTCGCCCGTACCGGCCGCCGCCACCGGGTCGTCGACCGTATGAAACCACCTAGGGTGTTCCCGATGTCGTTCGTCCGGATGCACTGTCCAACGCGGCGTTGATTGAGGCCAACGTCGGCTCCGCTCCGGGTGGTGGCGAGTCGACGTGTACTTGCCTCGCGCTCCCACTCGTCGGCCCCTACCTCGGGCCATGCCCCTCGCCCGGTCCGTGTCGGCCGGGGGGGTACCGCTCCCATCCCGAGTAGCCTCGCGTAGCTGCGGTAGGCCTCCCATCCACCATAGTCATACCGTTGGGGAGGCCGCACAGAGCATCTTGCCGAGCAGGGAGTCGCCGTGCATAAGCCTCTCCTCCTCTAGTGGCTCTCGGGATCTGTTCTTCCCTCGCGTGCTTCTTCCGGAGTCTTCAAATCAAAGGTGAGCACATCACGTTATATAAATAGAGATTCGGGTTAGGTAACCGAATCTTATTTACATAACCGGCAAAAAGAAGAAAGAGATATGGTTTTTCCCATCGGCCTTCAAGGTGTGTCCCCGGGTTAGGGAACGTAAATCACAAATTGGCCGATCAAGGGAATGTACTCAACATCGTTACCATCTAGTGCTCCTATGGCTTTGGCAATGCGAGTAACAATAGAGGTGCAATCGATAGCATAAGACTTCTTAACCATGTCTAGCCGTTGAAGGCACATCTCCTTCACGGGAGCGACCTTGAACTTGTGGACTATGGCATAAAGAAGCTTAAGTTCTACCGAATGCACCCATCTAATTTTGCCACAGAAACAAAGACATGGAAATCCAGCGATGCATGAGTCTAAGGGTAGGGTGTTGGATCCGAGTGTTCGGGGGTTTGAAAGGTCCAACTTCTACCCTACCCGAGATCTTTTCCCAAAAAGAATTACGATCAAAACGGGGATAGATGCATCTAGCTTAACTGCACATTTGTAGTGAAAGCCTAGATGATGAGCGAGTTCCCCCCAAGTAAGAGAATAATCCGTGCCAAATAAACGGAAGAAAATACGCTCATCATCATAATCAAGTGTGCAAAGAAACTGGATGGTCAAGAGATGCGAACCTTGCTCATCGATGGGCTCGAAGTTTTCCCAACCAACCGCCTTCCAGACGGTGTCGAAGTCGGTGTCCATACCTATCTTCTTGATGAGGTCGGCGTCGTAGATCATCGTGTGGTTGAAGAGCCGATCCTTGAGGCGATGGTACCTCTGCGGCTCCTCGCTCTCCCTCCAGTCGAGGTACGGGGCGTCGACCGCGTAGATCCCCTCGGGCTCGGGGGTTGCGGGCGCCGCCTCCTCGGCTACCTCGGGCTCGTAGGGGGCACCTTGGTGAGAGCTCGAGGCCTCACCGTACCCCCACGAACTGTAGTCGCTCATGGCGGGCTATGCCGGTGGCTAGCTCTCGGGTGCGAAAGAACTAGTGGAAGTCGATTTTCCACACCCGAGACTAGCTCTAACTCTTGCTCTCTTGCTCAAAGATTGCTAGTGGAAGCTTGTTGTGTGGAGAGTGGAGGTGGGAGAGAGTGAGAGTGTGAGAATGTGAGGTGGTTTGAGCACCCCGGCCACCCCCTCTATTTATAGCCGAAATCACCAGCACCAAAGGGGAGGGGCAACGGCCATGAGCCGTTGGGCGCCGGCGTGGGCCCCACCTCGCAGGACTGGCGCGGGCCCGCCGGCGCGCGCGCCCAGCGGGCCCGCTGCCGCTCCGCTTTGGCCGTTGGCGCCAACGGCTAGCCCTTGGCGCTAGCCGTTGGTGATTTTGCCCGGCCATTCAAAATATTTTTTTTTCTAATTTTTTTTTTCGGAGAAGAAGTTTTATTTTATTCCTTCTTTTTTTTTTTCATCTACTCTCTTTTTTTTTCTCTTCTCTCTCTTCCATCCCCTTTTTTTTTTTCATCTACTCTTCGTCTCCCAAAATCTTCTCCCTTTTTTTTTTCGAATAGCAAGAAAGTACTTACCGACCTGCTTTTTTTTTTTGTCGGTGCTCTTATTCTTTTCCTTAAGCTTGCTTGGCTTAACAGGGGGTGACCAAACCCGTTGCGACCATGTTTATCGACTCGGCGGGACCTCGGGTTGCCCCGGATCCCGCTCGTGTCGGCGTTTGTCGGGATCGGCTGCGGCAATCCGGGCGAGCCGGGTCTCTATCATCTTATTGAAGCTCACCTGGTTCTTGACCGCCGATGATAGGCCCTCTATCTTGTTATTCATATTCTCCAAGATCTTGTCATTTTGAATCATTTTTTTGGTGAGATTTTCGTTGATCTTGGCTTGGCCGTAAACCGGTCCTTCAATGAAGGTTGATTCGAATTAAACCCGGAGGCGTAATTCGAATTACCTTGGAATGGAGGACGGGACCGGTTATTCCAGCCATTCCCTCCTCCTTGTTGCCGGCGAAACCCATTGTTGAGGTAGGCGGCCTCTTCACGGGTCTCGGGCGGTCATTCCCCGAGTGTCCGCTTCACTACGAGACCTCGCATGTCATGCGAGCGTCCATGGCGTTGACGGTGCCGGATGCATCATTGATGGCACCTCCGTCAATCTTCTTTAGGAGTAGGTCTATTTTTGCGGCAAGCATATCCGCCTCCTTCACGGTATGCATGCCTTTTTGTCCCTTGGTGGGAGCGCGGTCCTCCCCCCAAGCTTGGTTAACCACCATTTTGTTGATCAGTGCCGTAGCACTGTCAATAGTCAATGATAGAAAAGCGCCGCCAGCTGCGGCGTCCAGGTGCCCCTTTGACATGGGTGTTAACCCATTGTAGAAGTTCGGAGCACCGGCCAACTTTCCATCCCATGGTGAGGGCATTCCCGGATGTACTCTTGGAGCCTCTCCCATGCCTCGGGGATGGGTTCCAAACTCCTCGCTGGAAGTTGGCGATTCTTCCCCGCAGGGCATTGGTTTTGCCCATGGGGAAGAATTTAGCGAGGAACGCGGTGGAGCACTTGCTCCATGTGTCAACAGCGGCCTTGTCCTTGTAGAACCAGGTCTTCGCCTTTCCCACTAGGGAGAAAGGGAAGAGCCTGAGCCTGATAGCATCAGGTGCGACATCCTTGATGACGATGGTGTCGCATATCTCCAAGAAACGCTGAAGATGTGCATTGGCGTCCTCACTAGGCAAAGTCACTGAGAATGGACTTGCCGCACCATGGTAATGAGCCTGATCCGAGCTCGAAGTTCTTGTCTCCTACATTGACGGCGGGCCCGGTGGGCACGTTGGCAACATTGGGGACAAGAGAACTCGCAGGACTTGGCCATGGAGTGCGGCGTAGTAGGTGCGGTGGTGACTGGTTTCTCTGTCGGTGGAGCGAGGAAGAGGAGAAGGCACGAGTCCTCTTCCTCCTTAGGAGTGCTTCCGGATTTGAGTTGTAGTTATCGCAAGCAGGAGAAACCGGTCATGCACTACCCCGTTTTCATCCATAATAGGAGAAAACATAAAAGTTAGCTTGTATAGACATTGTCGTTTCTCATTTTATATATCAAATGCATATCCATCTTTGCTAGATTCTTAACTTCCATGCCTTCCCCAAGAACGGCGCCGTAAATGCTTGTTGGCATTTCTTAGCGCGATTACCAAAATAGACTTAGAGCCCGATTCGATAACGCGCGTAAACGCTAAATGGCTTTACTCGGCATAATTACTAGAAACCGGTTCTAGCAACTACGCGAGTGTTGCCGGAGATAGATCACATCCTAATAGATAAATATCCGCAAGCGCACGGATCTATCGTCGCAAAGATTTCACCCGGAAGTATTCGGGGTATCGTTATTTATAATTTCCCAAAGGAAGGCATGGGGTAGTTAAGTATTCTAGCATGGGTATGAATACAATATCTAGCATAAGGAGAAACCGACCAATGTGCTATACAGGGGTAAGCATATGGTAGTTTGAATAGTGGACACACACTTAGAGCAACCTCAAAGGAATAAAGATAAGATAAAGAATAAAGAATAATCTATGCGGAGCAGGCAGGTCCTATATAGTCAATACTAGAACGGCTAATTCCACATGTTATACAAGTCAAGACTTGACTATAGACTAGGAATATGGGGAGACCGCGGCAATCGGTGCCGATCGATGGCGGCATTTACGAACTCCTACTCAACATGCGAATGTGGGGGATTACAAAGGACGGACAGGGCTGTCACCACCTGCCGCCTACCACCTCAACCGTGGCATGCCGACATATCCGAAGGTTCCCTCGCACCCGGACACCACGTCCGCATACTAAGGAGCTACCTATGTCCCCCCAGGACTCCCACCCTACGGATGGACGAGCTAGAACATAGGCAAGCCCGAAGGCACATCGAACCGCTATTCCCTTTCTACAATCTAATCTAAACAAGTAAAATACACGAACGATGAAGAACAATGTAGAACACGATGAACAACCCTCACAAGAACTATGGCCTAGTTCTTGATCATAGAATATATCGTGTACTAGATTATACTCTAGTTCATATGCACGACTATATAAATATAATGAGAACTTGACTAAGGAAGAACGCTCCATAGATTTATACCAAAGGTGTAGCTTTTCCTCCTGGAGACAAGCTCTCCAAGTAGCTTTGCCTAGCTCCAAATGACTAACACTAATGCTAAAGAACAAGTGTGAGGTGTAGAGATGGCTCCAAATGGTGTGTGTTGAGGTGGGGGGCCTCTCCTCTTCATTTATAGGGCACTGAAGGCGGTTCAGGGGTATGGAGGTAAAATAACCAGCGGAACCGTCATGCCCTAGATGGAAGGAGGCGACCGCCTTTGGCCGGGCCCACCTTGCGGCCGGGCGGGCGCGCGCGCCCCAGGCGCGCTCGCGCCTGGGTGGCGCCGCCCCCTGGCCGCCTTTGGCAGGTGGGCCTGGGCCGCCATCTCGGGTCGCATCCATCTTGGTGCTTTTGGCCCATTTCGACCCCGCATGGCCCACTTGCTCTTGAGCTTGTTTTACGCCTTCCGAAAGGCGTACTTTTATTCCGGAAATTCCGCACTTGGTGTACATTCCCGCAAAACAATATTTTCTCCAAGCACGGGTGGAACTAGGTCAATAGTAAAGATATATGTGATATAAAATATTTATTTCGCCCATAATGACCTATAGTTGGCGGGTATAAAACTGAGTTAAGGACCGCCAACACTAATCGGTTGACAAAAAAAGAACATAAACATATGGATCACAAGATCATAACAACAGCAATTAGTACACAACTAGTACAGTACGGCATGAACACAAAATCACCCTAGCACGGCATGAAAATCGGCATGAAAACTTGAAGAACTACCATCTACCTCGGCATAAAAACAGTACCAACTACCTCGGCATGATTCAGCGATTCCTAAACCCTACCAACTACCTCGGCATCAAATACAGTAGATCGGCGATCTAAGCCTAGGTTTGTGATGAACAAGAGATGAAAACTTGAAGATCATAGGTACCTGCTGGAGGGCGGCGGCGCGAGCTGCGTCCACGAGCGAACGGCGCGGCGCGATGACGATGTTCAGGAGAGGAACGGCGGCGCCAGGACGGTGGGAGAGGAGAAGAGGCGTGCGGCGGCGCGAGATCGGGGGCGACTCCTTTTTATCGCGCGCGAGGGGGAAGAGGGACCGATCGATCCGGCGGGAATCGGGCGGGAGGGACCGATCGATCGCGCGGGAACGACAAAGACCGAGCGGGAAGAGACCGAAAACATCGATCCGCGCGGTCTACGCGCGCGTAGCGTTACGCGCGCGGACGGGAGAATTTACAAAGTGCCTATTTTAGCAAGTAGCTTTTGGGAGTTGTTGGAGAGGAGAATTTGTGATTTTGTCAAAAAATATAGACTACAAAGTTTTTGGGAGCTGTTGGAGATGCTCTTAGCTTTCTAATCAAATTTATTTAGTGGGACTAGTGAGGTTTGAGGACTGGGACCTAATAAATGACAAAATCGTATAAGTTTGGGGACTCAAATTTAAAAAATTTGAGAGTTAGGATAAAAAAACTGAGATAAATTTTAGTCAATTGAGTGGTCAACCCATGGTGCTGGGATGGATGCAACTTTAGAGATGACTTTTACTCAATTGATGGATCAGCTCGATACGTGGTGTTGGTTGGATGAGGCGTGGATGGACCCCAGCTGGCTGTGAGGAGAGTGAGCCACTGACTGAGGGGTTCTTTTTTTTTTTTTTTTTTTTTTTTTTTTTTTTTTTTTTTTTTGCGACGTGACTGAGTTTATCTTGGGAAGTCCAGATGCCCCCGTCCCAGCTAGGTGACCGATTCGGACGTAACAGGTTCCGTTTTTGGCCACACAATCCTTTATCCTGTGGTGCATCGACAGCATTGACCGCCGAAAAAAATGTCCCTCTGGCTTACCACTACGTAGTTTGTATTTTAGCAGCCAATGGGAATGAAATTGACCTTAATTTAGTTACATTCAATGGTCGCCATATATGACTACTGAAACAGAAAGGGTCGCTCTGCATGCATGCACCTAAGTGAGCCCCTCGTCCTGGTTGCGTAGTTATCCAGAATAAAAATCCAGAATAATATAAAGTCAAACGACTTAAAATTTATATAAAAGGATACTAATATTATCTTAATTAACAAATACATATACTTATTTGACTTAGTGAAATTTAAAGTTCTTTGATTTTAATAAGACCTATTAAAACTACATATTTTTTTTTTGGATGGGTGGGTGGGAGGTGTATATGTTATCTACTACTCCCTTTATGTTTTCATAAGGAATGTTGACATTGACACAGTTTCCAGAAAATAACTTTGACTATTATTTTTGGCTATAAAATATTTATAAAGTATAGTCGGTATTTTTTTTTTTAGATAATGGATAAGCATATAGTCGGTATATACTTCTATAAAATACATTTCGAGTTAAATCTACTTACATTCTTTAGAAACAATGCCTCTCTGCAGTATTTAAGAAACTATTGACTGAAGAGACGTTACGTTGATCATCTTGTGTAGCTAAACCTCATTTCGTGACAAATTTTCTACGGAATGCTTATGCATTTAAAACGGCTCGTGACTGTTATTTTCTATCCCCATAGCCGCCACTCACGTTGAATTTACTTTGACAGTCAAAACGTTTACGGTATCTTTCTAATTTCAAAGGGGCCAAACCAGTTTCACGAGGAAGCTTCAACGTACACACTACTAGTAGTAGAGAGTACGTATATATATACACATGTTGTGCAAGTCAATGCAAACAATACAAGTTGCGTATTGACTAACAAATTTGACTTCTTGGCGAATTATTGAAACTAAACTAATCGATGAAACGCAAACATGTTCGCCGCTAGTCTGTGTATATATACTCTCCATATATCTGTTGCAACTCGATCGTATATACTGCAGCTTAGGATTCTTGACAGTAAGCCTCTCCATTCATTCCAAGTCTAAAGTTCCTGACAATGTTTGGCGCCAGCATACTCTTGAAACTGGTCTTCTTACTCTTCTTCAACTTGGTCACCACCCTAGCTGCCAGAGATGGCCGCCAGTTCATCTATTCTGGCTTTGCCGACACAGGCATCATCCTCAAAGGCTTGGCCACGGTCACGCCCAGTGGCCTCCTCCACCTGACCAATGGCTCAGCCCAGCTCAAAGGCCAAGCGTTCCACCCAACTCCACTGCACTTCCGCAAGGGATCCCTCAATGGCACCGTGCAGTCCTTCTCTGCAGCCTTCGTGTTCGCCATCCGCTCCATCGCCCCCGATGTGAGTGCTCACGGCCTCACCTTCTTCATCTCCCCAACCAAGAACATGTCCGCGGCGTTCTCCAACCAGTTCCTCGGCCTCCTCAGCAAGAAGGACAATGGCAATTCCAGCAACCATGTCTTTGCTGTGGAGCTTGACACTGTCTTGAGCAGTGACTTGCTCGACGCTGACGACAACCATGTCGGCATCGATATCAATGATCTCCGCTCCGTGAAGTCCCACTACGCTGGATACTACGATGACTTGAATGGTAACTTCCATAACCTAACCTTAGCTTCCTTTGATGCCATGCAAGTGTGGGTGGACTATGATAGTAGGAAAAAACAGATACATGTGAGCTTGGCTCCTCTTGGAATTGCCAAACCGATCAAGCCGTTGGTGTCAACTACTTATGACCTCTCAAGCGTTCTCAAGGATGAATCATATGTTGGCTTCTCAGCTTCAACTGGTATTCTTGACTCAAATCACTACGTGCTTGGCTGGAGTTTTGGTATGAATCAACCAGCCCCACCCATTGATGTTAATAAGCTTCCAAAGTTACCACGCATTGGCCCTAAACCTCGCTCCAAGCTGTTGTACATTGTTTTGCCGATAGCTTCTGCATCCTTGGTTCTTGGTCTGGTTATTGTTATAATTCTAGTTATACGTAAGAAAATCAAGTATGCAGAGCTACGTGAAGATTGGGAGGTCGAGTTTGGGCCACACCGATTCGCATACAAGGACTTGTTCCATGCCACAGAAGGGTTCAAGAACAAGCATTTACTTGGAATAGGGGGTTTTGGGAGGGTGTACAAGGGAGTGCTTCTGAAGTCTAAGTCAGAGGTTGCAGTGAAAATGGTGTCACATGAGTCGAGGCAAGGCATGAGAGAGTTCATTGCTGAAATTGTTAGCATGGGAAGGCTACGCCACAAGAACATTGTCCAACTACTTGGTTACTGTCGCCTCAAAGGAGAGCTTCTTCTAGTCTACGACTATATGTCGAATGGTAGCCTAGACAAATACTTGCATGATAATAATGTACAAACTTTAGATTGGGCTCAGAGATTCCACATCATCCAAGGTGTTGCATCTGGCCTACTCTACCTCCATGAAGATTGGGAACAAGTTGTGATCCACCGTGATATCAAGGCAAGCAATGTGCTTCTCGATAGTGAGATGAACGGGCGTCTCGGTGACTTCGGCCTAGCAAGATTGTATGACCATGGCACCGACCTACAAACCACGCATGTGGTTGGAACCATGGGGTACATAGCTCCTGAGCTAACACGCACTGGTCGAGCATCCACACTCACCGATGTCTTTGCCTTTGGTGTGTTTCTTCTCGAGGTAACTTGTGGGAGAAGAGCCATTGCCCAACAAGATGGACAAGATTTCCCCTTTGTGCTGGTAGATTGGGTGCTCGAGCATTTACAGAAAGGATCACTCGTCAGTGCTATCGACACGAGGCTTCTAAACAACTACAATGTCGATGAGGCAACCCTAGTTCTGAAGCTAGGGTTGTTATGTTCTCATCCTTCGCCCAGCACAAGGCCCAGCATGCGGCAGGTCATCCAATACCTTGATGGCAGCACAATGTTTTCAGAGCAAAGACTGGTGGAGATAACACACAGTGGAGCTGTGGATAGTGGTGCCAATTATGTTGTGTCGCCATCACCGCCATCATCCACGAGTTTTGGCACAATGTCTATTGACCTCTCAAGAGGAAGATGACTTCACATCTGTTACATAGGTGAACATTCATTTTTTTTAATGTTGCCCAATTTTGTCGATACATGGCCTTGAATGTGTGCTTGTGACCAAAACTTGTAACACAAAGTTTTGGATCGAATGTATAAATCTAGGAGGTGGTTGACCCAATTATCTCAGGAAGCTAGTGTTTTTTAATTGTAACATTTAAGTCTTTTTACATCAAAATATCATGATGCATTAAAAAAATTATCATGATGCATTGGCAAATTGTTTTGTCTCTCTGTTCGATTTTAATTGTGTACCGACCTAGCGTAATGGCTCCAGTGTAGAAGGGCCAAGTCCAGAAGCAGCGAGGATGGCTCGGGCCGGCGAGCTGGGTCGAAGGCATCAACCACGTCAGGATTGAGTCATTGGGCTGGGCTGGGTTAGGAAATAAAGGGTGGGGTGGGCCGGCCCAGCTGGTGTTGAATTGGATTGGGTTGCGATGCAGTGAGGATACAGGAGCTAATAGTGCCTGTACATTTTTCATTTTAATTTATTCAGGTCGTCGGTGAGCACATGAACTCCAATTCTACCAAGTCAGTTTTTTTCCCCAACGTATTAACTCGATTGGGCCAAGTCAGTTTTTTTTTTCCAAATGGGCCAGATCGAGTTCGTTGGATCGAATGGCCCATTATTTGGTAATTTCCCAGATTGCTCCCGAAAAACAAAGAGTGAATTATGAAAATGGCCATTGTTTCAAAAAAAAATTATGAAAATGGCCCTGTAAACGAAAGTGTTAAGGAAACTGATCCTTTTTTTTTTTGAAGTTAGGAAACCGGCCTCGACGTAAAATTTTCTTTGAAAAATGGCCTTCCGTTAGTTTGAAAAATCATATCTGAAGTTTGGCGCGTCCATCTTGGGTGAACCAAATTTTGTTGTGTTCATTATGATGCCTATTTTTTATTAAAAATATTAAACACGCCATATTTAGTAATAAAATAATTAGTTATGATTTATGCTTTTTAAAAAGAGGAAAATTAATATCTTGATGTATAACTCAAATTGACTTGAAACTTTTAGGGTAGGCTCCTGATGTAATGTGTGTGCTATGATAGAAATTTCATGTTCAATGGATTTAATATGACTGAGTTATTAAGTTATCTTGTTTAGGGCTTAATAAATGACTTAATAACTTAATAACTCAGTCATATTAAACTCAATGAACATGAAATTTCTACCATAGCACACGCATTGCCTCAGGAGCCTACCCTAAAAGTTTCAAATCAATTTGAGTTATATAGAATGAGATATGAATTTTTCTCTTTCTAAAAGGCATAAATCATGACTAATTATTTTATTACTAAACACAGTATATTTAATATTTTTAATAAAAACTAGGCATCATAATGACACACAACAAAATTTGGTTCACCCAAAATAGACTTGCCAAACTCTAGATATGATTTTTTAAAATAACAGAAGGCCATTTTTCTAAGAAAGTTTGATTTTGAGGCCAATTTCCAAAGTTCAAAATAAAAAGGGTCATTTTCCTCAATACTTTCGTTTCCAGGGCCATTTTCATAATTCTCTCACAAAGAAAGGCCTTCTACAACTTGAACTAGAGCCAGGCCGCATTGATAGACTTCTATGAGTTGTTCCACGATCGAATTTTTTCCCCTTACTATTGCTGATTTATTTAGGCCTTCCTTGTTGCTACCTCTTGAATTTGGGCTACCCTTGCACTAGCAAGTTGGATTTGGCATTACAATATATGGAATCTCCTGAATTTCGATACCCACATGTATTTAATTTTATACTGATACTCGCACCCGCCCAATGATACTTTGTATCCACGTCCCACACAAATCATCATTTCCAAGAAACGAGCTGTTTAGCTTAATTGGTCATGTTTAGCTTAAACTTTAATTCGTTTTGGTTCCTAGCACGGTTAGTTTGTTTTGTTGACAAAGATGTGTTTTTGTGCCCATCGGGTAAACTTTGTAATAATTGGTCCGATTCTATCTTTTGATAGAAGAAGCTAGGAGTATAAAGGCCGATCTCAATGGAGGTTTCACGGGAGTGTCATGCACATTAAATAGTTGTCATGTCGGCATTTACATGAAATTGCATGAAATTGGGAGGAGAGAGAAGGAATTCGTTTCACCATGGTGAAACTATATAGCGGTGTTTCCAAAACATTGGAAAGTGTGTGAAACCCCCATTGAGAGTGTTATTTTATTTCATCCGCATGCATGGTGGAAGGTCATTGGTGGAAGAGAGGAGAGAGAGACAACGATGGACTCATAGAAACTTTAAATAGTATGTAAAACTGTGCAATGAAACTATGCATTGAGAGAGTGAGTTGTTTCGTATCAAAATTTTAAAGGTTTAAATAGTATGTGAAACGTACTGATGAAACTAGCCATTGAGACTGGCCTAATACTATCCTTTATCTAAAAAAAAAGAAACGAGCTGTTGGTGAAGGTCAAGAAATGAAGTGACTGGTATGCTCCCTACCAGCTTGTTATTGGACAAATCCAATGTCGTGAGGGAGTCCAATGATGCTATCCCTTCTGGGATCTCCCCAGAAAGTTCATTGAAGGAAAGGTCTAGGGCCACCAATTGAATAAAGTGACCAAGCTGAGGTACGTAGTAGGGAGGAAGCTTTTGCTGTCTTTTATGTAGCTACAAAAATTGAAGTAGAAAATGTTGCTGCAACACTAGTGAAGCAAAGCCTAATAAGGATCCTTAATTTAATATTAACAATACCATAATCTTAGCCAGAACATTATCATAATCCATTTAGTTAGTATTAAATTGCTGTAAGTAACAAAACTTCTTGTATCCATTTGAAGTTCAAGATTCTGAACTCTATTATCATAATCATTTTAGTTATCAAACTTACCTCAATATGGTAAATCTTACCAGTACTGGAAAGAGGTAACCATACCTCAGCTACCAAACAAACACTTACCAGTTACATCCCCTTTTTTTAACTAGTTACATCCCAGTTTGTACCGTGCACATGCAACCATGAAACCAAACAATCTGGCAATGAACATGCAACCAAACATTCTTTATGTATGCCCAAGCACATGGCCCAGAGGGAGGCTGTCCTAACCAAACACGCATAACAACCCAAATGCTATAGGCCCTACAACAGAAATGGCTGCTAGGGCTCCAGCGAGGACTCCAAAGATTCCCCAAACTGTCGGTGGTGGGGCTGGGTTTGTCTTATATATACAATACAATGCATAGGACACATTAATTAGCAGTCAATTATTACATAGGGTTTTCTAAAATAAGTATATTACTAAGTATTTGACAACCAAATATCCAATAGAATAGCAACTTGCATACACAATATATTGAATAAATGCATATGCTTGCTTTGGGGTTTAACACTACTACCAAAAAGAATCTTGGGATTTTAGTGTTTCTACCCCTATTCCAAAGTCCAATTGTGATTTTGCCCTTCTTTTTTTAACTTTGTGATTTTACCCTTGTTTTTTCTAAACGAAGCTCCTGTTTACCCCTAGTATATAATATTGCCTGAGACAGATTGATTAAATAGCCCCAAAAAGAAAAATAAATGAAAAAACACCTGCGTAAAAAGACAAGGATACTCTTATGTCACTCTCCTACTGCTGGGAGGCGATAGTTCACACATCTAACGATATTAAATTGGGTTTATGTGGATTGTTAATTAAAGTGTTGCATAATTTTTTTAAAAAAATCTGTCTAATAAAAATGAGAGCTTAATGTCTAAAAATAAGGGTAAAACACAACATAACAAAACGGGGTAAAAACTCATGGACAAAGTCATTATTTTGTACAAAAGTTAACATCGTTAGAAGGACTTAACAAACTAGGGGTAAAGTCTTCCTTCGTTTAAAAATTACGGGGTAAAATCATAAAGTTAAAAAACGAGGGTAAAATCACAAACGGACTTCAAAATAGGGGTAGAAATGCTCAAGCCCCAAGAATCTTTTACAAGATGTTTTGGGATTGTTTTCAAAGGCGAGCAGCACCTCGGTTAATGCCTCGACTAACTGAGGCTATCATTTTTTTATTAAACGAGGCGGTTACAAGAAACTGCATCGCAAAATTTATTAATGGAAGTGGTTATTATAAAAGAGCCCGCCTCCACAAATAGCCCTAGCCCGCCTTGGTTTATATCCCCGAACCCCACAAAATGCCTATATCCATTCAACTATAGGGTTTGTATATATACAACCACATAGGGTTCACTTGGTGCCCTCGCTCAGCGTTGCTCACCAGAAGCTTTTCACCCGACACCCTCTCTCATGCCTCGCCTCACTCGGGGCCACCCCATCCCACCCGAGCCCCCCCCCCACCCCTGTGGTCCGCCGGCGCCCCCCACCCTCTCCCTCCGGTTGATGCCCCTTCCCTCTCCCTCCGCCTAGCGCGCCTTCACCTCTCCTCTCCGAGCGAGGTAACCTAGCGGTCCGGTAGCGCATCGTCCTAGTGGCGGGCAAGGTGGGCATGGCTGAGGCGGTGGTTTGGGCCCTCCACTGGCACGAGCTCCTCCACCGACGACCGCTGCTAGTGGTTGGATCGACGAAGCCCAGCGACACTCCACGAGCTGAGCTCCTCCACCGACCGTGGTGGCCGGATCCGCACCTTGGGTGGCCGGATAGAGGAACCCCAACGACAGCCTAGATCTAGTCCCGGTTAGGGCTAGATCTGGGCTTTTGCCTTTTTTTATTTTTTATGCGATTAACCGTGGCGGACAGCCAACTGCATCGGTTAAGGCCACGATTAAACATGACTTTTGATCCAAGGTTGTTGGGAAAACCACCTCAGTAAATCAATTTTGCCCACAACGGTTTAAAATAGTGTAGTAGTATAACCTAAATTCACCATCGAATTAGGCTACTAATCTATCTGTGCAAGTCTCATTCTCTAATCTTTTTTTTTTTTTTTTTTTTTTTTTGAGCTAACTCTCTGATCTTGTGGATCCGGTGGTCATGGAGATGGACTTGAGTGGGATGGGGCACGGTGCTCTTTAGTTGTGGTGTTCCAAACAGATCTTAATTGAACTGACAGCCCATCAAAGCCACAACGCGCATGTGTTGGTTAGACAAATTATTGCCCACACTCCCTCCAAAACAAAATATATTAAGCCCACAAGTTTGCATAGAGCTAAGGTTCCGCCTGCATAAATATGCCTGTTCGGCTATGCATTATTAGCAGCACACAACACTGTTAGCACAATGATCTCTGTCTTGCAATGCAGGCAGCAACATAGGCTGTGTCTGGCTGCAAAAGATTCACAGTGAGCAGGCCAAATAAAGCTAGGTTAGCATATTTGGCAACAGCAACATCTGCTGCTGTCCAAAGTACAATGATGTTGTCCAAGAGCTTGGCGTTCGCCGTTCTGTTCCAGCTCCCGCTCGTCCTTGCCACCGTCGCTGACCAGGAGTTCATGTTCAATGGATTCAATGATTCTTCTGGCTGGACCCTGCAAGGTTCGGCTGTGATGCTGCAAAATGGTATCCTAAGCCTCGGCCCTCCCAAGAGCCTTGCCTTCTATCCTACTCCGTTCCAGGTACGTAACCTCACCGACAGCTCTATCTTCTCCTTCTCCGCCACCTTCGCCTTTGCTATACTTCCTTCTGATGACCTTCCTTCGGATGACGATGAATCCCCAAACAGCCGATACAAATACTCCACACGTGGTGGAATTACCTTTGTCATCGCCCCAAACACCAGCTTCACCAATGTTGCCAGTTATTATGAACCCTTCGGTCTTCTTGACCCTGAAGACAGCGGCAAATCGTCAAATCACCTCTTCTACATTGAGCTAGATATCAAATACAACAAAGAGTTTGGTGATATAGATGACAACCATGTCGGCATCAACATCAACAGCTTGAATTCCTCAAGATCCTCTCCAGCAGGCTACTATACTGATGATCCATTTTCTGATTTGCACCCGCTGCGGCTATCCAGTGGCAAGGAGATGCAGGTATGGATAGACTATGACCACAGACTTATGCAACTCAATGTCAGTCTAGCTACTATCCCAGAACGAAAGCCCAAGCACTCTTTGCTATCTCACACTATTGATCTTCCCCAAGTGCTGCTAGATTACATGTACATCGGTTTCTCATCATCATCATCATCCTGGCATAGTTATGGAGATTTCATTCTCGGCTGCAGCTTCAAGGTGAATGGAACAGCTTCGTC
Organism: Themeda triandra; assembly: GCA_018135685.1. Classification (NCBI taxonomy): domain Eukaryota; kingdom Viridiplantae; phylum Streptophyta; class Magnoliopsida; order Poales; family Poaceae; genus Themeda; species Themeda triandra. The sequence goes on from JAENPR010000508.1 coordinate 390,680, forward strand.
ACTTGACTACTCCAAGTTGCCAAGAGTAAATACATCCCAATTACCTGATGCATTTCACCTGCAGCATGTTAGGGGAGGAGTGTTACCCGACTTTTCTATCTTTATGTTTCTTGGTTCAGCTGGGACCTACTGCTACTTGCCATCATCCAAGCCCTGAGAAGATGCTACAGGTACCGGGAGGTCCGCGAGGACTGGGAGCTCGACTTCGGACCCCACCGGTTCTCATACAAGGACCTATTCCATGCTACAGATGGCTTTAAGGACAAGCAGTTGCTTGGGACAGGGGGCTTTGGGAAGGTGTACAAAGGACTGCTTCCATTATCAAAGCAGGAGGTTGCAGTGAAGGTCATGTCCCACGACTCCAAGCAAGGGATGAAAGAGTTCATCGCAGAGGTTGTAAGTATGGGCCGCCTTCGCCATCGTAACCTTGTGCAGTTACTTGGGTATTGCCGTCGCAAAGGTGAATTGTTGCTGGTTTACGAGTACATGCCAAATGGTAGCCTTGATAAGCACTTGTACAGCCCTGACCCGGAGAAGCCTTCCTTGGGTTGGGCTCTTAGGTTTGAGATCATCAAGGGTGTGGCGTCAGGTCTCTTTTATCTGCATGAGGAGTGGGAGCAGGTTGTAATACACCGAGATGTCAAGGCAAGCAACGTCCTTCTTGATGGTGAGATGAATGGACGGCTAGGTGACTTTGGCCTAGCAAGGTTGCATGACCATGGTGTTGAAGCACATACAACATGTGTTGCAGGAACTAGAGGCTACATATCCCCTGAATTAGCAAGGCTTGGAAAGGCCACGAAAGCAACTGATGTGTTTGCATTTGGGGCATTCATCCTGGAGGTTGCCTGTGGCAGGCGGCCGATCCGGGTGAATTCCCATGGTGAACCTCAACTCCTGGTGGATTTCGTACTCAGGTTTTGGCAGCGGGATTTGGTTGTATGCATGATGGATCCTAGGTTGGGAGAAGAATGTGTGATCGAGGAGGCAGAGTTGGTGCTGAAGCTTGGGCTGCTTTGCTCACACCCGTCCCCAGTCTGCAGGCCAAGTATGAGGCTTGTCATGCAGTATTTATGTGGTGACACTCCATTCCCGGAGATGCCAGATGCTTATCTGAACATCAGGAGCATCAGTGAGCTGCACGACAATGAAATTACCTCCAGTCAACATGATGCCCACTATATCTCAGTCCAGACCAGTATAAGCAGTCTCTCAGGAGGGAGATGAAACCATCTGTATGGTGTGATTGTCGTGGAGTAGGATGACTTATTTGGAACTTGGAAGAGAGTAGAACTAGGTTTACTTCATATATACCTGTATTGTTGTACTTTCTTGTGAATGTCAACGATTCCTCCCTTCTTTTAGCTTTCAGTGAAACTGCTAGAGTACACTCCAGCATTGTCCAGGCAGTTGTATGATTATGAGACACACTGTTGCATAGACCTTGTTGCTCAAACACCAAACGAACAATTCCATGCAAAAGACCTGTACTAGGGATACGATTGTGAGGAAACAGAGGTACAGATTACCAGGAGGACTGGACTGGTGGGGAGCAATTGATTCTAGAGAATTCAGAGCTTGCAGAGGGCGCAATGTGGCAGAACAAGAGAAGATAATCCAGGCTGATGCCTTTGTTCAGTGTTGATTCCCTACTGCAGCTGCAACTCTGTTTCTATTGTAATCCATCCTTCACATTTGGGCATGGGTCTACAGGTAACCCATTGGTTCAGCCTGGAAGCACAGTCTGTGGGCCCAACTATCTTGATAACATACACACAACATAGCCTATCATTCTTCAATTGCCATCTCAGTACTTATCTTAATTCCAAGATTTAAATGATCCCTGGGTTTTAGGGCTCTCGGCAAAACAAGATCTAAAGAATCAATGGCACTTTCAATTTGCAGTTGTTATCTTGTTGAAGTAAACGATTACCAATTAAATACTCAGAGACAGCGACTGATTGGAGGAATAAAAAAATTGGCATTGTCACGCTTCATACAGAGTCACCACAATCAACAGATGTGGCCATTCGAGTCTTGTTATTGTCTGATCAATATTTATCTAGGACTCTAGGTTCAGAGTGAGATTACCACAATCAAAGATTGAGAAGCAAAGCTACATAATCCACTCCTGCAAGCTAGTAAAATTACTAATAGAAACAGCTAAGCCACAGTAAAAGAACACAGTAGAAAAAAACACAGCTAGACATAATTATAAGGCTCAATACAAAAGAAAGAGAATAAATTAGCAGCGTAGAAGGTTCTTACATTGTCATCATGAAACTGGAAGTAGCCCCACCACAGGCGTCCATCCCTGCCTTCGTGTAAACATAGTCCCCCAGCTTTGCACCTGAGATTAGAGGAAAACTGGATCCAGCGGCAACCAATGGAGTGAAATTAAGACTATCAACAAAGGATAACTTCCTTAAAACATGACTGATCTGGTTAAATGTTTGGCTCAAAGTTACAGTTACCAAATGAGCGAAGTTTCATGCCTTCAGTTAGCATTGAGCATTGTGATGCAACGGTACATAACCCTTCTCTCTAGTCTTTACTGGATAACATCTAAAGAACAGAAATCTCCATTTCCATATATACCACAGAAAGGACGAATCATGAGCTGCAGGTTCAAACATATTTACCGTTGAAAACTTTGACTTGCTGAAAAGCTCTTATTGTAAATTCCGGGATCTTTTAAGTTGGTAAATACAGAACCACCTGTTAAGTGTGACATATGCAGTTTGTGCCTTCGCCTTAAGTCAGGACTTAGCAATGACTGGAATAATGAAGGTGCAGAGTGTGGAATAATAGGCCTCCTTCACTTGGAAAGTTTATATCTATCTCCGAATTGCAAGATCCTGAGATTTAAATAAAGCTATTTTACAACTGCAAATTACTGGACCCGTGCCATCAAAATGATACTGCAGACTACAGCAATAAGGCAAGATCCTATAATCAGAAACTCCAATAGAGACAAAATGAACTAGGATGTCTAGGAAGGTAGTTAGGCAAAGATCTACAGTCAGCAGAAGGAAGCAACTGCAATCGGATACAAGCAGCCGGCGAAGGAGTCGGGGCCCCCCAGCCCCGGCCGGCCGCCGCCGCCGCCGCCGCCGCCGCCGAGTCGAACGGCTTAGCCGCAGTAAATGCTCCGGCTCAACGCTGGCTGCAGCGCGGCCAACTATGTCCCTCGTGGAATGCCTTTCGCAGCGGGAGGAGGCCAATCCGGACCTTGCGGTGCCCGGCGAGCGTTGCCAGCGACGGCGCTCGGTCGGCGACGGCGCGATGCAGAGTACGCGGTCGGCGACGAGCGCTGGCTGGAAGCCTAATGGGCCCAGATCAAAGAATTCTGTTTACGGAAGCCCAAATGAAAAGAATTGACTATGCCAACTTTGAAGCATCAATGGCCCATTCTAGTTGGCGAAAGGACACGACGAAGTAAGAAAATGGTTGTCTTTTAAACATTGTGAAATATAATGGTTTGAATTAAGGAAAGAAACGTATTCTCTATTTTAAAACTAATGAGAAATAACACTTCATCTGGTTTTGTTTTGGGCCTATATCCTAAATATATGCCATATATTTTTTTTTTTTGAGTAAAATGCACTGGAGGCCGCGTACTCCAAATATCGAAGTGTCTATCCAGGTACCTGATCTAAGCCCGCGGCGCATCCTCGGTCCTGATGAAGCCACGGCAGCCACATAAGCCGAGGTGGACGAGCCAGAGTGGCAAGCGGCGTGTGTGGTCATTGATACTTTAGCAGAAAAAAAACCCCGCACTTTGTCTGCTTCTCATTCCACTCTGCCCTATTCGTCCCTATTCTATTCTTCTTCTTCAGTCAGTGCTCACCGCCGCCGCCGCCTTGCTTCTCATCGCCCGCGCCCTCTGCAGCTGGTTTGGCGATGCCGGTCGGGAGCACTTCATCCGGGCGGAAGCTTGGGCACCTGAAACTAGGCGCCGAAACAAAGCTGCCCTCGTGACGTGCCCTAAATGTGGCGAGGAGATTCTCGAGCTCACTGCGGGTTCTGGATCGAAGGTCCCAGGGGCCATCTTCTTCGAGTGTCGTCTCCATGATAGAAATGTAAGTGCCGAGGCCTTCATTTCTTCCCTCCGTGTTCTCATTTCTTCCCTCCGTGTTCTCATTTCTTCCCTCCCTGTTCAACATCGTTCATACTCGATGCACAATTTGCAGGACGATACAAGTTCCCCATGGTTCATGTTTGCCGAGAAGTATGAGAAGATGCTAATTGGCAAGGGACTAGTGGAGAAGAGAGGGACTGGTGGCACTAATATTAGGCTGGAGGATGCCTTGAATGAAATTGAGGAGGTGAAGATTGCAGTTTGACGCTTAGAGGGAGTACTGGAAGCAAACAAGATAGAATTGACACCTTTTCTTGCTGATGTAGTTTCTCTGAGGAATTGTAATGATAGTGTAGCTGAAAACCTACAAAAGTTGGTGGAACTAGGAAAACTTGTAGCTGTGAGCCTTGTAGTTGTTGCAATTTTCCTTGTTCTTGGTGTAATTATCATGATTTTCAAGTAGAAGTGGTAGTTTAGCACCTCTACTGAACCATGTATCCAAGTGTTTGAAATGAATGGAATCCCAGTTTGTATCAATGCTTGAATGTTTCAGTTTTGCATGACAGATTTTGATGACATTCAATGATGCACTTCATTCAATTGACAACAAAATAACAGATTTTGATAACATTCATCCAATTCACACAAGCTTAACATAACATAGCAGTCACATTCTAATTCACACAAGCCATTAGTTTAGGCCATTCAGTCACTGCACTTGCATACCATAGTTTAGGCCATTCCTTCTACCACCCTACTATCTATCATTGCAAATGATCTATGTATATATGATCACTGCACAAAAGGCAAGCTTAGCAAGCTTAGCAAGCTTGACAAAAGGCAGCCATTGCTGATGTACAAAACTTAGGAAGCTTAGCAAGCCATTGGATGCAATCAAGCGCAAACCCGAGTCCATGTTCTGCTTAGGCAACAACCACCACACAAGAACACCAAGCCCATAACCTAGATCCAACGATATCTCTTCTAATGCACTAAAAGACCAGTACTGAACTTTGATGTTGTCAAACCAATCGACCTTGCCATCGAGGTACACCTTATCAACACCAGCCCCACAGAAAAATCCATTATGATGAACTTTGACAGAAAACTCTTCATTGTTAGGCCCTAGATAATCAAACAAACCCTAAATTTAGGCACTAAATCGATGCACATGAACCTAGCCTACCAGACCAGCTACTACGCATCCAATCTTATCTGGAACACATGTCATTGAGAATAGGGAGATAACTCCAGGCACTTACCATAGGTTGGAGCTGCCTGCCCTTTCAATCGTCAACGCCCAATCATGGTGCCGCCGCGCCGCAATGTGTGGCCGAGCGACACCCACCGCAGAGCTCGATCACACCGACGACGATGGTGGGGGCGCTAGTGCGCCGCAGCCCGGCCCGACCTCGTCTTCCCTCCTTGCCCGCGATGTCGTCGCCGCCAAGTTCCGCCCTCGGGAGATAGATAAAATGGGGAAGACGAGGGAAGAGTGGATTGTGAGGAAGAACAAGTGCGAGAGAGAGGGGGGGGGGGGTCTGCTAAAGTCACGATGACCACGCACGCCGCTTGCCACTCTGGCTCGTCCACGACGGCTTATGTGGCTGCTGTGGCTTCGTCAGGACCGTGGATGCGCCGCGGGCTTAGATCAGGGACCTGGATAGACACTTCGATAGTTGGGAGACGCAGATGGGAATAGCGAGTACCTCCCGTGTGTGTGTGTGTGTGTGTGTGTGTGTGTGTGTGTGTGTGTGTTTGACTTTGAAAAAAAAAATTGGGGCCACCATTCTTTGAAGTCTAGTCTACAAAGCTCCAAACCATTCAATTATAACAAAATATGAAAAATATATATGTAGCACAAAAAAACTGATTTTTTATGTGAACAAATAACATTAAAAACCAATGGTTTAAATATTTCAAAGATTTAGTTAGTGAGAAAACAAATTACTATAAAATAAAGTACTTTTTACAAATTCCCAATTCAATTGACATGGTTTTGTACTCATGCAGGTTGCGCTTGGTGTTTATATGTGAAATATAAATACTTTAAGGGATGACTATATCTCTCTGGGGATTTTTTTTCAACTTTTTCTAGAATTCAGTTCATGCTCCCTTGAGCTTAATCTTTTCATTTGGAGCCTTCAACAATATTTTCATCAGCTCCAAATGATTTATTTTGAGTTCCTCATCCTTCAATGTATCTCAAATATTCCTACATGGGTTTCCTTAGCTTGAGACTATTTTTGTGACTTGTAATTCTAGATTTTCTAAAATTATTTTAATCACAAAAATAAATAATTCTAAAAACAAAAAACCCTAAGCCTAATTACTGCATGGCTAAAACCATTACTCATTGGCACCACATCGAGGTAAAAAACATCTTTTGCGTGGCTCAAGAGACTAATTTGCACAGTTTTGTTAGCTTGGGTAGGGCTAATGCCTAATTTTTGAGTTATAAGCTAGGAAATCGATCCGGACTAAATGTTTAGAGCATCTCCAACAGACTATCTAAACAACCCACCTATCCTATATTTAGGTACTGATAAAAAAATCCACTCCAACAGGCTACCTACTGGGTCCAACAAATTTGTTGCCTTTCTAAATCCTCCCCTCCTCCAACTATTCCTGTTGGTAGGCAGTTATTTTTCTCTCTCTCCTTGTCGCCCCTCTTTCTCCTCGTGCGATGGCTTGGCCGACGCGGCGACCTTCCTCTCGACGCCGGTAGCCCTTCCCAAAAGTGGTGGCCAATGCTCCAGCTATCCCTAGCAGCGATGCCACCATCTCCGCCGCCCATCCAACTCCTTGGCGCACTAGCCGACGCCACATTTGGAGTTCCGCCGCCACCGACAAGGTCCACGACAGACAAGGGATCCAGGGACGTCGAGGCCAGATGCAATTAAAGGTAGGATTTGCCTACGTGTATTCATAGGGGGTGAGTGTGCATGCGTGTTGTGGGCATCTGCGATGTATTGCGTAATTCTAAATAAATATGCTGGTGGTCAAATATAATAAAACTCAAGTTCCAATGTACATTGTTTTTTGAAAAAGGAAAATATAGTAATTAGTAACGTGATGCTGCTAGGAGGGTGAAGAAGTCGCCCTGTACAAAGTTTATGGCTGTCACCAAAGGACAGTTGCTTACATGCTGAGAGTGGTACAAGAAACATGGAAATCATTCCTGGAAACATGGTTGTATAAACGCGCTTGATTAGCTAAGATATGAGCTGTAGTGATAGCTGAGAAGTCAAGCGTGTAATGTTGACTAATTATTGGCATTGTGACTTGGAATGGGTCTTCGATTGGAACTTGAGCAGGGAGACCAGACCGACACCTCGGGTACCTTTTTTTTTTCTTTTCAAAAGGACACCTCGGCTACATTGAGATAGATTTTTTTAGATAAAAGATAGAAACTATCCAGCTTTATCTACCCATGGGTGGAATCAGAATAAATTATTACAAAACCAGAAATAAAAGAAAGAAAAAGACGGAAGAAAATACATCTCTAATAAGGGGCTCAAGTAGCCCTACACGACCTATGACTCGCACCATGATGTCAACCCCACTAGAATAAGAACACCAACGTCAAGACAAAGCCGTCAATCACATTTGTCAAACCTAATAAAGATACTAGAAACGTTGGACACCGACCACCATTGAAGACTGAATGCTTCTACCTCGACGATAGCACGAAGTATTCGGTGCAGATGCCCGCCAAACGTCGAGCCGTTACGCCATCGAATACCACCTCCACCTTGAACTGCACAGCGAGCAGGGTGACCACGCGGGAGAAGCCTGGCCTGGTGAACAAGAATTTCGAAGACGCGCCTGCGCGACAACCACCGGCCCGGAGAAACCAGGCTAGGTTTTCACGCAGTTGTTGAACGACCACAGACGCAACAGTGGATAGACTGACTAACAGTTTCAGCGACGCCTTCAACAAGGTATGTGGCATAGTCAGTACCACCGCCGCTGGCCCGGCGTAACAGCCAGGCAAGGTTTTCACCCAAACCGCCGCCACCACCGTCGACTCTGCGCCCGGCCAACTCGGAAGGCCGCCTTCACCGGAAGGACACCATCAGCTTCTCAGACGACCGTGCCCGAGGCCCGGAGCCCCTTCTCCACCGTTGATGAAGACACACCGCTCGCGAATCAGATCAGGGGAGAGAAGGGCCAGATCCGACCATACAGGTCACGGCGTCACGGCTCCGCCGCCAACCTGCACTCATTCCATCAATGGCGCGCCACCACCATGCTGAATTGCCATCGCTGCCAAAGGATCAACAAGCAGGAGGAGGGAAGAGGAAGGAGAGGGCCGGGCATGCAGCCAACTCCTCCGCTGCACCTCCACACGCCACCTCTGCCACCGGCGCGCCGCCATTGCCGGCGCCGCCACGGCGTCCCCGCCGAGCCCCACACGACTCGGACAGGGCAGCGCCCTCCGGCCAAGGACCTCCTGCGCCGTCTTGGGAGGAGCCCCGCCGCTGCCACCATCTTGCGAGGGCCCTGCCGCCACCATCCTGGCCTGCCGCACTGGCCTTGCCGGCGGCCTGCTCCGACGGCGGCGCGCGGCGGGAAGGGAGGGCGTGGAGGCGGCGCGGGGGACAGGGATCGTATAGCATTTCTGTTGTTCCGTTCCTGCGCACATTGAGGTAGATACCAGTTAAGTACAATAAAGTTTTTTTTTCGATGAAAGAAGAACTATATTATATGATAGCTAGGCACATCAAAATATTACAAGCACTCTTAATTATAAAGAAACTACATACGTTGTGAAAACCACAAGTCAAGATCTAACCTGTTAGATGATTTGTAGTATAGATGACCGCACAGGTAAATACTCAGCAACAAAAGACGGTCGAGAATAGACGTCTAACAAAGACGACCAACATGTAGGCAGAATTGGGGAAAATGATCGAAAATTGTTCTCCGTAGTTCTTCATAGTGGCCAGATCTAATCACAACGAAACGGAGAAGAGACCGAAGAAAATTATTCCATAGCGGTAACATTATCTCCGACTTGATGCTGCCGTCCGGAAATAAAAGTCTTCATGTCATCATGTTGATGAAGATCATCTTTAACGGAGCCGCCATGGAGAAGATAATTCCACCCTTCCCCTTCACCGTCGCCGGAGAAGAGAAGGAGGAGATAAAACTCCACTACCAAAAAATCTAGCATGAAAAACTCTAACCCCAACAAATCAATCTACTAGGGAAAACTTATTAAAATCAATGGATCCCCACCCTCTTCTGGCCCTGGCAAGATGCAAGAGGGGAAAGGAGGGAGACCAGCAAAGGTGGACGGCGACGGCGGTGGCGGTGGCTCTACGGCAGTGTGAGTCCCTCCATTGATACGTGTCTCCGAGTCTTTACTTTTTTTAGAATTACATGGTACAACGTAGACGCCCACAACACGCACGCATACTCACCCCTATGAACAGACATACACAAATTGTACCCCTATGAGCACCTTCGAAAGACTGAGCACCCGACAGATCTAGAGATTCTCGAAGGCGGACTGAGCACCCGACAGATCTAGAGATTCTCGAAGTCGCCACTGGCGCCTCGTCGTCGACGAGAACGTCGTTTACCACTTAACGCATAACACCGGTAACTCCTTGAGAAAATCCCAATAAAAGATGCGAGCACCAGAATTTGAACCCTGATGGGTAGCATCCCACTGGACCGTCCTATCATTGGACTAGGAGGCAATTCGCTCCGAGTCTTTACTCTTTACTCTGATATAGGAAGTACAGCAGAGTTTCGATATGACATATACTAGACAACAGCGATGATGGCATCTGAGGTTCCTTGACGGCATCAACATCAACATCTTGAATTCCTCATATTTGCTCAATTCTCATATTTGCTCCCCCTAGACAAAACACAAGGGTAAGATCGCTTGTCAAAATGTGGATATGCAGTTCCCCAACATATTGGTTGTCCAAAACTGAAAACCAGGTCACACGAAAACCGAAATGACAGATTATTGCAGTTGTTATGGCTCAGTTTTTTTTCTTTATATAGGTTCAGCCAGCTTTTGCTCACCTCTAGCAGCAATGGAATTATTGGATATGCAGTTGGATACGTATGCCATAATTTTTTATGACAAAGAGACGTATGCAGTATGCACCATGTAAGTCCATCACAAGTCAGTGCTCAGGGACAAGCACCAACTGTATTTTTAACATTTTCAGTATGATTAAAATAAAGTTATAAACTGGAACGTCAATTTAAATCAGAAGTACACGTTATTTCCACACGGTTCAGAATGAGACCGCAAGTCAGAGATGTGGAACAATGGCAGAAATTTCCACACGCCAGACAGGCCACCAAACCTACAGATGTTTAGTACATTCAAGTCTCGGTTGCCATGTTGTCCACTCCAGGTTCAGAATGAGACTGCAACTCAGCGATGTGAGACGAATGGTAAGTACAGAAATTATATAAATTGAGAGCCCAGACCAAGCCAATCTACCGCACATTTGTTGGTTAGACTGAAGAGACTACATAAAGGTTACCACATTCGCAGAGTACGCTGCATTATTGCTGCTGCTGTCCAAGGATGTTCTCCAAGAGCTTAGCCTTTGCCATTCTGTTCCTGCTCCCGCTCATCTCCACCGCCATTGATGAGTTTGTGTTCGAGGGGTTCAACGGCACTGCCAGCGGCTGGATCCTTGATGGTTCTGCTGCGATACTGCCGACCGGCATCCTCAGCCTCGCTGCCACCAACAGTGATGATGAATCCTTCGGCTACTCTCCAAGCCACGCCATCTACCCTTCTCCATTCCAGATGCGTAACCTCACTGACGGCTCCCTCTTCTCCTTCTCTGCCACCTTCATCTTTGCTGTACTTCCTTTCAATCAGTCGCCTTACGGCATTCCAAGAAAAGGTGATGGAATTGCCTTCTTCCTCGCCGCAAACACCAGCTTCAACACCTTAAATACTAGTTATGGCTCCTTTGGTCTTGTTGACATTGAAGAAAATGGCAGATCATCAAACCACCTCCTATATATTGAGCTTGATACCACATACGACTCAATGTTTGACGACATAGATGACAACCATGTCGGCATCAATGTCAACAGCTTGAACTCCTCAAAATCCTCTCCGGCAGGCTACTATATGGCAGATCCATTCTCTGATTTGCACCCCCTGCGTCTATCCAGTGGCAAAAAGATGCAAGTATGGATAGATTACAACCACGGGCTCAAGCAGCTCAACATTAGTCTGGCTCCTATTTTCATGTATACCGGCTTCTCATCATCATTTCAGGGCAACCATGGTTATTTAATTCTCGTCTGTAGCTTCAAGGTTAATGGAAAGCCTGAACAACTTGACTACTCCAAGTTACCAGTTATTAATACAACTCAAATTGGTTCTTCCAGAGACTATTGGACACAGCACAAGACATTCGTTATCTGGCTCCTGCCAGCTGTTATAGGGATTTCCATCACTAGTGTTGGGTTGTGCATGCTATTTGTTGTGGTCTTCCTAGGTGTAAAAAGATGCTTGAGGTACCGGGAGATCCGGGAGGACTGGGAGCTTGAGTTTGGTCCCCATCGGTTTTCGTACAAGGATCTGTTCCATGCTACCAGTGGCTTCAAACAGAAGCATTTGCTTGGAGCAGGAGGATTTGGCAAGGTATATAAAGGAGTCCTTCCATCATCTAAGTTGGAGGTAGCAGTGAAGGTCATGTCCCATGATTCAAAGCAAGGGATGAAAGAGTTCATTGCAGAGGTCGTAAGCATGGGTCGCCTTCGGCATCGTAACCTAGTGCAGTTACTTGGGTACTGTCGTCGCAAAGGTGAACTGCTCCTGGTTTACGAGTACATGTCAAATGGCAGCCTTGATCAGCACTTGTATGACCTAGAGAAACCTTCCTTGGATTGGGCTCTTAGGTTTGAGATCATCAAGGGTGTGGCGTCAGGTCTCTTTTATCTGCATGAGGAATGGGAGCAGGTTGTCATACACCGGGATATCAAGGCAAGCAATGTGCTTCTTGATGGTGACATGAATGGACGACTAGGAGACTTTGGCCTAGCTAGGTTGCATGACCATGGAGTTGAGGCACATACAACATGTGTTGCAGGAACTAGAGGCTACATCTCCCCGGAATTAGCAAGGCTTGGAAAAGCGACAAAAGCAACAGATGTGTTCGCGTTCGGAGCACTCATCCTGGAGGTTGCCTGTGGCCGGCGGCCAATCGGGGTGAATTCCCATGGTGAACCTCAACTCCTGGTGGATTTCGTACTCAGGTTTTGGCAGCGGGATTTGGTTGTATGCATGATGGATCCTAGGTTGGGAGAAGAATGTGTGATCGAGGAGGCTGAGTTGGTGCTGAAGCTTGGGCTGCTTTGCTCACACCCGTCCCCAGTCTGCAGGCCAAGCATGAGGCTTGTCATGCAGTATTTATGTGGTGACACTCCATTCCCGGAGATGCCAGATGCTTATCTGAACATCAGGAGCATCAGTGAGCTGCACGACAATGAAATTGCCTCCAGTCAACATGATGCCCACTATATCTCAGTCCAGACCAGTATAAGCAGTCTCTCAGGAGGGAGATGAAAACATCTGTATGGTGTGATTGTCGTGGAGTAGGATGACTTATTTGGAACTTGGAAGAGAGTAGAACTAGTATTACTTCATATATACCTGTATTGTTGTACTTTCTTGTGAATGTCAACGATTCCTCCCTTCTTTTAGCTTTCAGTGAAACTGCTAGAGTACACTCCAGCATTGTCCAGGCAGTTGTATGATTATGAGACACACTGTTGCATAGACCTTGTTGCTCAAACACCAAATGAACAATTCCATGCAAAAGACCTGTACTAGGGATACGATTGTGAGGAAACAGAGGTACAGATTACCAGGAGGACTGGACTGGTGGGGAGCAATTGATTCTAGAGAATTCAGAGCTTGCAGAGGGCGCAATGTGGCAGAACAAGAGAAGATAATCCAGGCTGATGCCTTTGTTCAGTGTTGATTCCCTACTGCAGCTGCAACTCTGTTTCTATTGTAATCCATCCTTCACATTTGGGCATGGGTCTACAGGTAACCCATTGGTTCAGCCTGGAAGCACAGTCTGTGAGCCCAACTATGTTGATAACATACACACAACATAGCCTATCATTCTTCAATTGCCATCTCAGTACTTATCTTAATTCCAAGATTTAAATGATCCCTGGGTTTTAGGGCTCTCGGCAAAACAAGATCTAAAGAATTAATGGCACTTTCAATTTGCAGTTGTTATCTTGTTGAAGTAAATGATTACCAATTAAATACTCAGAGACAGCGACTGATTGGAGGAATAAAAAAATTGGCATTGTCACGCTTCATACAGAGTCACCACAATAAACAGATGTGGCCATTCGAGTCTTGTTGTTGTCTGGTCAATATTTATCTAGAACTCTAGGTTCAGAGTGAGATTACCACAATCAAAGATTGAGAAGCAAAGCTACATAATCCACTCCTGCAAGCTAGTAAAATTATTAATAGAAACAGCTAAGCCACAGTAAAAGAACACAGTAGAAAAAAAACACAGCTAGACATAATTATAAGGCTCAATACAAAAGAAAGAGAATAAATTAGCAGCGTAGAAGGTTCTTACATTGTCATCATGAAACTGGAAGTAGCCCCACCACAGGCGTCCATCCCTGCCTTCGTGTAAACATATGCACCTGAGATTAGAGGAAAACTGGATCCAACGGCAACCAATGGAGTGAAATTAAGACTATCAACAAAGGATAACTTTCTTAAAACATGACTTGTCTGCTTAAATGTCTGGCTCAAAGTTACAGTTACAAAATGAGGGAAGTTTCATGGCTTCAGTTAGCATTGAGCATTGTGATGCAAAGGTACATAACCCTTCTTTCCAGTCTTTACTGGATAGCATCTAAAGAACAGAAATCTCCATTTCCATATATACCACAGAAAGGACGAATCATGAGATGTAGGTTCTAACATATTTACTGTTGAAAATTTTGACTTGCTGAAAAGCTCTTATTGTCAATTCCGGGATCTTTTAAGTTGGTAAATACAGAACCACCTGTTAAGTGTGACATATGCAGTTTGTGCCTTCGCCTTAAGTCAGGACTTAATGAAGGTGCAGAGTGTGGAGTAATAGGCCTCCTTCACTTGAAAAGTTTATATGTATCTCTGAATTGCAAAATCCTGAGATTTAAATAAAGCTATTTTACAACTGCAAATTACTGGACCCGTACTATCAAAATGATACTGCAGACTACGGCAATAAGGCAAAATCCTATAATCAGAAACTCCAATAGAGACAAAATGATCTAGGATGTCTAGGAAGGTAGTTAGGCAAAGATCTACAGTCACCAGAAGGAAGCAACTGCAATCGGATACAAGCAGCCGGCGAAGGAGTCGGGGTCCCCAGCCCCGCCGGCCGCCGCCGCCGCCGAGTCGAACGGCTTAGCCGCAGTAAAAGCTCGGCTCAACGCTGGCCGCACCGCGGCCAACTATGTCCCTCGTGGAATGCCTTTCGCAGCTGGAGGAAGCCAATCCGGACCTTGCGGTGCCCGGCGAGCGGCGCCAGCGACGGCGCTCGGTCGGCGACGGCGAGATGCAGAGGATGCGGTCGCCGTCGATGAGCGCTCGCTGGAAGGCTACAATGGGCCCAGACGAAAAAAAAAAGAATTTTCTCGCGGTGTGAAGCCACATGGGCCTAGTAAGTAGCTCATGTTCTTTCTCTTCAGCTTATGATGGCCCAACATGGAAGCCGCACTGGCCCATTCTAGTTGGCAAAATTGTTTGGGATATTTAAAAATCTCCATGTTTTATAGACGTATAAATTGGTCTTTTTCTTTCTTTGACAAGAATTTATCGGTTCTTGCTTGGGCCCATGGTTTCATTTCTCATGGGACCTATCGTTTGGTCAGTCCACGGGCATGATTCGAATGTGTCAGTTATATTGCTGATCAAAGAGATTATAAGATTATAAAACCTTGAGTGGCCGACTGGCCGTCAAAGATAAGGTTGAAGTTGCAATCTTAGATTCATCTCATTTCAAAGTCATCACAACGCTAATTCGTCAACATTACACGCTTCACTTCCAGCTGGCGCCAAAGAATTTCCACCAGCCCACATGAAGCCACAGGCACAACGCGCATATGCTCAAGAGAAGCTATACCAGGCACAACGCGCATATGCTCAAGAGAAGCTATACCAAGGTAAGGTTTAAGCAAATTGTTAACTGCATATCCAACTAGCAACTGTTTCACTAGTTGGACCAAACTAGATCAACTATTTCACTAGTTCTGCTTGTCTGCCACCTTGGCCTTCCTTCCGATGAATTTTCATATATAAAGCCTATATAGATACAGATACAGATACAGTAGTACGGGTGATGGAATTACATTTGACCTTGCCCCAAACACCAGCTACACCACTGTAACAACTAGTTCTGGCTGCTTTGGCCTTCTTGACCCCCAATAACAACAGAAAATCAACAAGCAGATACCGGCCGGGTACAACTTACAACGGTGAGTTTGATGACAGAGATGACAACCAGGTCGGCATTCCACATCAATAGCTTGTCCATTCCTCTCCGGTTGGATGATCCATTCTCATATTTGCACCCACTTAGACAAAACACAAGGATTAGGTCGTTAGTAGCTAGTTAAAATGTGTGGGAGGTGTGCTTAGGGGCAGCTCCCCAACATATTGGTTGTCGAAAACTAAAAACTGGATCATCCTGAAACCGAAATGACTGATTATTGCGGTTTTTTCTGCTATATTTTTTTTACTATAGGTTCAACCAGTTTTTGTTCACCTCTAGCAGCAATGGAGTTATTGGATATGCAGTTAAATACGTATACACCATAATATTTATGAAAAAAAGGACGTATATAACATATAGGTCCATCTCAAGTCAATGCTCAGTACGCTTCAAATAAACTGGAACGGTCAATTACCAGGTTCAATTAAACTGGAACCAGTCAACCATCAACTGTACTTTCAAGACTTTCAGTATGCTTAAAATAAACTGGAACGGTCAATTACCAGGTTCAGAATGAGACCGCAAGTCAGAGATGTGGGACCAACGCGGCAAGTACAGAAGTTTCCACACGTCATGACAAGACGACCAAATGTAAATTGAACTGACAGCCCACCAAAGCCAGAAAGTGCATTTGTTGGCTAGAAAAATTTTTAGTCCCACAAGTTTTGAACAGAACTAAGAATGTGCCTCCATAAATAAAGCTAGGTACCATATTTGCCGAGTACGCTGCAGTACTGCTGCTGCTGCTGTCCAATGATGATCTTCAAGAGCTTGTTCTTTGCCATTCTGTTCTTGCTCCTACTCGTCCTTGCCGCCGTCGCCGATGAGGAGTTTGTGTTCAATGGATTCAATGATTCTTCTGGCTGGGCCCTCCAAGGTTCGGCTGTGATGCTGCCAAATGGTATCCTCAGCCTCAGTGCCACGAACAGCTCCAGTATAGCCTACCCCAACAGCCTTGCCTTCTATCCTTCTACATTCCAGATGCGTAACCTCACCGACAACTCTATCTTCTCCTTCTCTGCCACCTTCGCCTTTGCTATACTTCCTTCTGATGACAATGAATCTACAGGTGACGGAATTACCTTTGTCATCACCCCAAACACCAGCTTCACCAATGTTACCAGATATCAGCCCTTTGGTCTTCTTGACCCTAAAGAAAATGGCGAATCATCAAATCACCTAGTCTACATTGAGCTAGATATCTATTACGACAGAGAGTTCAGTGACATAGATGACAACCATGTTGGCATCAACATCAACAGCTTGAATTCCTCACGCTCCTCTCCAGCAGGCTACTACACGGATGATCCATTCTCTGATTTGCACCCGCTGCGGCTATCCAGTGGCAAGGAGATGCAAGTATGGATAGACTATGACCACAGGCTTATGCAACTCAATGTCAGCCTGGCTCCTATCCCAGAACCAAAGCCCAAGCACTCTTTGCTATCTCACACTATTGATCTTTCACAAGTGCTGCTAGATAACATGTATGTTGGCTTCTCATCATCGTCCTGGGATAGTTGTGGCTGTTTCATTCTTGGCTGCAGCTTCAAGGTGAATGGAAAATCTGCGTCACTCAACAACTCCAAGTTGCCTAGAGTAAATACAACCCAACCTGTTACCTCCAGAGAGCAGCCATTGCCTGCTGTGTCTTTTGTAGCGATGAGAATTATTGTTCCTCTCTTGGTTTTTCTTGGTTCAGCCGGAACCCTAGTCCTCCTTGTGCCCATATTCCTAGTCGTGAGAAGATGCTACAGATTCCGGGAGATCCGTGAGGACTGGGAGCTAGAGTTTGGACCCCACCGGTTCTCGTACAAGGACCTATTCCATGCTACAGATGGCTTTAAGGACAAGCAGTTGCTTGGGACAGGGGGTTTCGGGAAGGTATACAAAGGAATGCTTCCATTATCAAAGCAGAATGTTGCAGTGAAGGTCATGTCCCACGACTCCAAGCAAGGGATGAAAGAGTTTGTTGCAGAGGTTGTAAGTATGGGCCGCCTTCGGCATCGTAACCTTGTGCAGTTACTCGGGTATTGTCGCCGCAAAGGTGAATTGTTGCTGGTTTACGAGTACATGCCAAATGGTAGCCTTGATAAATACTTGTACAACCTCGACCTGGAGAAACCTTCCTTGGATTGGGCTCTTAGGTTTGAGATCATCAAGGGTGTAGCGACAGGTCTCTTTTATCTGCATGAGGAATGGGAGCAGGTTGTCATACACCGGGATGTCAAGGCAAGCAACGTGCTTCTTGATGGTGAGATGAATGGAAGACTAAGTGACTTTGGCCTAGCAAGGTTGCATGACCATGGAGGTGAGGCACAGACAACATGTGTTGCAGGAACTAGAGGCTACATCTCCCCTGAATTAGCAAGGCTTGGAAAGACCACGAAAGCAACAGATGTGTTTGCATTTGGTGCATTCGTCCTGGAAGTCGCATGTGGCAGGCGACCGATCGGGGTGAATTCCCGTGGGGAACCTCAAGTCCTGGTGGATTTCGTGCTGAGGTTTTGGCAGCGGGATTTGGTTGTATGCATGATGGATCCTAGGTTGGGAGAAGAATATGTGATCGAGGAGGCAGAGTTGGTGCTGAAGCTTGGGCTGCTTTGCTCACACCCGTCCCCAGTCTGCAGGCCAACTATGAGGCTTGTCATGCAGTATTTATGTGGTGACACTCCATTCCCGGAGATGCCAGATGCTTATCTGAACATCAGGAGCATCAGTGAGCTGCATGACAATGAAATTGCCTCTGGGGAATACGATGCTCAGTATATGTCGGTCCAGACCAGTATAAGCAGTCTGTCAGGAGGTAGATGAAATTATGTATGATGTGCTTGTCAAGTTGTCATGGAATAGGATAAGTTACTTGGAAGAGTGTAGAACTAGGTTTGCTTCATATATACCTGTACTCTGTACTGTCTTTGTGAATGTCAATGTCAATGATTCCTCCTTTCTTTCAGCTACCAGTGTGGTTAAACTGATAGAGTACACTCCAGCATTTTGTCCAGGTAGCTGTTCCAACACACACTCTTGCATAGATGTTATTGCTGGAACAGCAAATCAACACTTCCACAAAAAAAAAAGTACTAGGGATACAATTGTAGAGTACTGGAATGGTGGGAGCAGAGGATTGAGAATTTGAGATAGGAAAAATCATAGCTTGGGGAGGCCACAACGTGGGAGAAGAGAACCCAGGCTAATGCCTTTATTCAGTTCGTTGATACCCTACTGCAGCTGCGACTCCACTTCTACTGTAATCCGTACTTCACATTTGGGCATGAGTATACAGGTAGCAGTCCTTTGGGCCCTAACATGTTCATTGCATTCTTCATTGCCATCCGAATGTTTATCTTCATTCCATGGTTTAAATTATCCATGAGTTTGGGATTTTGGTAAAAGGTCCAAGTCAATTAATGACAAAAACATGTCATGCTTCAATATTAAGCTGTTGCATGCCTCTTAGTTAGCAACGAGAATTGTTAAGCAAAGCTGAGCTAGTAAGTTACTAACAGAAACAGCTAATCCACAGTAGAAAACAAAAATGCCGAAACACAGCTATACATTCATTATAAGGCTCATTACAGAAGTATAAGATAATAAATTAACAGCGTAGGAGGATCTTACATTGTCGTCATGTAGCTGGAAGTATCCCCAACACAGGCTCGTTTTATGTAAAACCACTATTCACCACTAGGCACTAGAGAATAGAGGAAAACTGAATCCAACACCAATTGATCTGGTTTCAGAAAATGTGCAGCTCAAAATTAAATTATGACATGGTTTGTGATAAGAACTTAGCAATGAGCCAATGACTTGAGATTATCGTGCAGAAGCACCCTCCCGAACTACACAAGTTTATAGATGTATCTCTATATTGCGAAATCACAAGGTTTACAACAGCAATTTCTGCATCCGTACCAACTAGAAGGCTCAATCCTATCTAAAATCAGAAACTCCAGTACAGAAAAAACGAACTAGACAGCTAGTTAGGCAAAGATCTACTCACCGGGAGGAAGCAACTGAAATGGGGACGAAGCAGACGGCAGAAGAGCCGGGGTCGCCGCCGCCGACGACGACTCGAATGGCTTAGCCGCAGTAACTGCTCGGCTCAACGCCGGCCCCGGCGCCGCCCCTTAGGACCCTCGTGGAGTGCCTTTCAGAGCAAGAGGAGCCACCTGCATGGAGCCCGTGAGGCGCTGACCGGCCAGCGTTGCCAGCGGCGGCGCTCCGTCGGCGACGGCGCGATGCAGAGCATGCGGTCGGCGACGAGGGCTCTCGCTGGAAGCCTAGAGCAGAATGGGCCCTGATGATTTTTTTTGGGAAGCCCATGGGCCTAGTAGCAAAGGTTCTCTTCGGCCTGTAATGGCCCAACTTAGAAGCAGCACTGGGCCATGGCATTGCCTTACCAAATATAATAACTCTGTACAGAGTTGGAATGAAAGATGTGTCTTGTTTTGAATCAAAGTTTACAAATTTTGAACAACAAGGCAACAATTAATTGAATTATATGCATAATCAATATATGAAATTTTCAGGCGTCAAAATAATTTTTATGTAATATTGACTATGTAGTAATAGAATATGAAGTAAGACAAGTTAGTAGTAAAAATGATATTTTCGTGACTTCATACTCTAAAATATGCCTCAAATGAATGGACAGGGACTTATGGAACAAATGACACATTCACACAATTGTTTCGTCCTCTCTCCTTGAAGTAGCTAGTCTTAGTACCCGTGCTACGTGTTTTTTTTTTTTTGAGTTTAAGGGCAGCAGAAAACCCGTGCTACGTGTTGGTGAAGGTTTTGCTCATGTAACTTGGAAACTACATACCTCGCCTAAGTAAAGATTTTTTTATTTTGCCACTAAGAATAAAGGGGCTCATACTTATATAACTTAATTCCTAAATATTAATACGAAGTTGTGAAAGGTAACAGCCAAAAAAGCACAGTAGTTCCAGATAGTGACAAACTGACAACAAAGAAAAAGGGCAAGGAAGACATTACTCAACAAATAATAAACCATAAGGTCCAATCTATTAGTTTTCTTTTGAGCCGATCCCATCTATTAGTTGACCAAACCCAAAAATAAAACGTAGGAGTCCATGAGGCCCCAAAGCGAAACTGACAGCAGGATGGCGGTGTCGTCAAAAAAAAAAAAAAAAAAAAAAAAAAACTCGGCCCGCTGGGGGTAAGACCGCCCCCACGGCATTGTAATAGAAGTAAGACACAGGATGGCGGAGTCCATGAGGCCCCAAAGCGAAACTGACAGCAGGATGGCGGTGTCGTCAACGGGCAACAATTTGTTTTTCACGGCCATGCCTAATTGGCACGTTATTTTTTTTTTTTAAAAAGTTGAAGTTTGAGTACAAGTGAACCAACGGTAATTCAGACATTACAACTAAACTCACACAATAACAAGACCCAAAAAAGTAGGGGTACAGACCCTCAGTCACGGCCCCAAACAAATTGACCAAGCCTGAAAAAAACAAAGATATTGATGCAATAGTTATCCACACCACCCATAAACTACATCTGGCATCCACAAACACCCATGGCAAAGCATCCACCAGTGGGGAGCTCAAAACGACCATATGGCAGCAAAGTATCCTCCATAGGGACCGTGGTCTTGATGGAAAAGTATCCATGGACCATGGCAGCAAAACATCCGCTAGGAGAAGCAATGATGACCAAACATCAGTTGGGAGAGATATGGCAGCGGCAAAACATCTACTCCAAAAGGTGAATGACTGGCAAGAAAGTATTTGCCAGCGAAAAGAGCAACGGTGACCAAGCATCCGTCGGGAGAGATACGGCAGCGACAAAGCATCTACTGTACTTCAAAAGGTCAAAGACCGGCAACAAAGTATTTGCTAGCGAAGAGAGCAACGGTGGCCAAGCATCCGTACGCCGCCACGAAAGCTGAATGACCAGCAGCTAAGTATCAGCTAGTGAAGAGAGCAACAACGGCCAAGCATCGGTCGCAGATCCGGCAACCATCAGTCTGCAAGCGAATCAGTCAGCAGGCGATCAATGCCTCCAAAAGATTGTGACGGGACTGCATATATATCCAGCGGAGAAAGAGAAGGCCCGGGCCCGGCTCTCTTTCACGGCCCTTGAAACATTCAAGGGGATTTACTACAGCAGGATATCTATACATGTCGGCGACACAAAAGGGACCTCGCAACCTGTCATGCACGTCCGAGCTTCGAAAGAGATATGTGCTGCTGCAACTGCATTTGTACTAGCGTCTCTTGTACGGTATCATTCATGGTCTAATTGTCAAACTTCCGTGTACGTAGTCTTGTGAAAACTACCGATGCACGAATATTCCATCCGTGATCTTAGGATTATATTATGTATGTATGTTGAGGCATACATGTTAATCCTCACACGAAACATGCAAAGAGAAAAACAATATTCTCAAAAATCTTAGAAAAAACATAAACATCTAGCGATCAACTCGGTAAACTATTAGAACTATCTTGTTTTTTCAGAGAAGATCTAGCTCTGCAACTATAAGTTACAACCACTGCTGCAACTGTGGAAAATTATCTTAAGCACGGCCATCCTCACTGTGGGGGAAAATATAGGTGCTGCCGTGTTATTACCAACACGTCTTTGAAACATGTATAAACTTTTCATCCAAAAGTATGGACTGAATAAAGAATATAAAATCTATTACCATGCAAATTTTGAAGCCAATAAAAAACTTGTGGGACGAGGGAAAAAAGAAGAAATTGGTATATGATCTCAGTTGTATTGAAATGGTCAGCGGTGTCCAAATATTCACAGGGTCCCACAAAAAAATCACAGATTTCTTGTTTCTTTCGTTTTGTCCTTGCACAACATTTTGTTTAGCTATCTACATTCGACTTCGCATATATATGATGGTAGATGCTATGCCCATCCAAAATTTTGCATGGTTTTATGCTGCTACACCCAATGTGTTCCCTGTCATTATAAAAAAAAATATAATCTAAAATAACTTCTTAATTTGCATATAAATTACCGACTTATGCCCACTACAATCCAAAGTAAGAAATTCAACAGATCTATATAATTTTTTTCAATTATTAAAATTAGTATATACTAACCCAAAATCTATTTCTAAATTGCCTATCCCTTCTACTCGCTCCCTCTAGTAATCCAAGACATATTTTAAAATGATAAAATCATCAAAAGTAGAATTTGCCCATTGCTATATATTTTATCGTATGATCAATTGATATCATCTTAGTAGCATTTTGAAGCTAATATAATTTGTTCTTTTTACATTAGATATCAATATAATTTAGCAAATTACTGATCAAAATTTGAATTTTTTGTGTTTTCTAGAAACAATATATTACCAAATTGGTGGATAGATGGATTATGAATTATCATAAAAAATTCCAAAGAATGTGTATGGTTCTAAATTTCCCACTTCTAACATTTTTAATGTAGAAAAAAGTACATAAAGATATAAATGGATTATGTGTGTTACCAGCTGCCATGAATACTGGATCAGTGATCATATCGGTTACCAAGGAAAAGATATAACTAAAGCTAAGGTTCGATTAAACACATGTGGAGCACAAAAGAAGGTTCGATGCAAAGGGAAAACCATGAACCAAGATGAATGCCGATATAGATTAATTCATAACCGATGTCTATCACAGTGGGATAATTATTACAAAGTAAATTGAGCTAAACTACCTATTGTTTTTTTTTTTTTGACGACTGCATATATTATATATTAAAGCAGCCATGGTACAAATAGGTCCTCAAAGAAAGACCAAGTTACATCACGGTCCTGTGACCGAAAAAGAAACAGCAGCGTCGATTAAGACGTAGTGTAGGACGGATCTGCCAGTGAGGGGTATTCGCAGGGGCGTCGAAGACGCGTGCACCCGGATGGACTGACAGCGCGTAGCGTCGGTGAAAGGAGGGTCGATGGAGCTGTCGAAAAAGAAACACGCCGACAACCGAAGGATATTTTTGATGTCGTCGCCGGAGGTAGAAGGAGCTCGTACCGAAGACCCAGATGGGGGCAGATACGTCGAACCAGCGCCTGAGAAGTAGCTGTCTGGTCAGAGTAGAGGACATCAGGACTGTAGGCTGCATCATGAGGATGGAGTAGTGCAAAGGATGATAGACACTATGACGACCTGAACCACTCAAAAGAAAAGGCCCATAATGGACCAAATTAAGTGTCCGTGATCTATCCTGGGCACGTGGCATGGGTAGACAGAGGAGGACAGCGCATGCTGCTGCATGCGAACAACGAAGCGGAGGTGGCCCCCACGGCGCAGGGCACGAGCCCCACGGCGCGAAAAAAATCCCGAATGGAGCGCAGAAGCACCGAACAGGATGGGAACCGGCCGCCATGATCCAAATCTCGAGCGTGGTGATGTCCAACCTTTCTGCTACAGCTTCAACATGGCGAAGACTGTCGCCGTCATCATATCTTGAGCAGCGCCAGCAACCTGTGCCGCGGGCACCATGGCCCGTTGCTCTCGGCATCGTCGCCGCACGAGGACCCGTCGCCGACGCCGTCGTGGTTGACGAAGAAACTGCTGCCGGCAGAAGCCGAGCCACCAATCTCGTTGACTTGATGTTGTTGTTGTGACTCCGTTGGTGGGCAGCTGCTGATGGGCGTGGCGTGCTGGCCTGCCTCCGCGGGCATCCCCGCAGCCGGCGAGAATGACGGCAGGAAACACAGCCTCCTTGCACGGCCACCATGCGGCCAGAGCTGAGGATGAAGTCCTCAGAAGAACCCGCCTTGGCGAGTAGCGAAGCCAGCTTGAGAGACTCAGCTTCATCTCCATCGTGTTGCACTACAATTTCCATGGCGTCACAGCAGTAGGTGGATTTGATAGGGATGGCCATCTAGGGCCTTTATTTCTCAGTGGTAGTACAAGGAAGAAGGAAGGTAAAGAGAAAGGGGACCCGGCCCTCCTGCCTGCCCGCCGGCGTGCTCGCCGGGGAGAAGGAGAGGGCCGGCAGCGGTGCTGCTAGGTGGGGATTAGAGAAGAGGATTTGGGATTGGATGGAAAGTTGAGGAAGAGAAGAGGAAGAAGACAACGATACTACTCAGAGCGGTACTACTCGACGAGCGAGAGTGTGTCCGGGATCCCGGAGCCTACCTATTGTTGGCATCATGACAAAACCTTATTGACCCCTAAAATATGTTTTCCCCTATTTAAAAACCCAAAAGTAGTCGATGCACATACTTCCTAATTAAACACTACTTCCATTCTTATTAAGTTTATATACAAAATGAAACTAGTGGCCCAAATGTATCATATATAGATAGATTCACCAACACTAATATCAACACATATTGTACTAGATCATTTGGATTTGTCTAATGCTGGAATATGAGCTTGTCTGGAACCTGCCACCACTACCATGGATGAGTTTGTGGAAGGATGAGAGGAACTTAGATGAATTAGGTTTCTTGTGGGTTTAGGATTTAGGGTTTTGGGTGATGAATATGTCAAGGTTTTTCTTGGGTTGAAGGTGAATAGTGATTGTTTTATCTTGTCTAGGTGTACATCACACTCAAGAGTTACTATGCTGAAAACCATAATTTCCATAGTGTTTAGTAATATAGGCATACATTTTTAACATAGAGAACTAATGCCTTTCTTTTGCAGAAGACAACTTCAAGATTACTATAAAAAGGTAATTGAGAGTGATGGCTTGTTGTTGAGCTTGAACTAGAATTTGATTGCTTTCATTTTTTTTGAGGCCCGCAAGTTCCAACAGGTATTTCAATTGTCTTTTCACCGTATGATTTTCCTTGTTACCAAGTTTCATTGTTGTTGTTTTCAGGTTCATCTATAGTATTTATGCACTCTTTGAAAGAAAAAAATGGTAAAGGAGATCACAAAAAAACAAAACATGATAAGAAAAGGAAACAAGAAATGGTAGTTCCTATGTGTAAGAAATTATCTTTCCTATTTATCGAGTTGAGTCGGTAATGAATTGAAAGTTTGTGGTGTGACAATGTCAATCCCCATTATTGTAAATTTACAAAGTATTTGAATTTTTTTTGGAATAGTGAAATAATTCTAAATTTTCAAATAAGTGTCAAACAATTGATGATGTCATAAAGGTGCATCTTGCTAATGTGTTACCAAAAAGTTTGCAAACAATTTATAAGTCACATTCCGCTTAATTAAAAGATAGAAAAAACAAATCAACTTCTAGATACTTCCACAAGAAGTTCATGTAAAGATCCATCTATGATAATGTGGTTCCATGAGTTGTTCAAAGTTACATGACACTTCACCAACTATGAAGGTGGCCCATAATTTAATTCATCTATGGAAAGGTACTGGCAGGTAGTTTCAAGGAAAGTAGGTTTTATAGAGCAAAGGGAAACTAAAATGTAATCATGACAAATTGTCTACAATTAGACGTAACATAGCTCAAGCTTTAAGTTTTCAAATAAATTTACATGTTCAACATGAAGATACAATAATGCAAAAGGGAAATACTATATGGATGGGGATGGAAAATCCTATACCACGGTTAAAAACTATAAATTTCGATATAAGGATTGTGTTCAAAAATAAAAGCCGCTAAGAATTTTTCATTATTTGCATATCTCAATTTTATCTACAAACTTTATGTTTTTTTAAAGCAGATTGCTACCATTGGTAAACTAGTACTCGATTTTTTTTAAAAAAAAGTTGTTATTCTAACTCTGCCCTATATATGTCAACTATTTTTTTGACCGTTAGTGTCTAGAAATCCATATAGTTTAACAGTACAAGATTTATGCTTTCAGGTTTACCATAAGCAATTGTTCATAATACATAATTATTTTATACAATATGTATTTCTATGAAATGGTGGTTAAAGATAAATATGTTTGATTTATAAATTAAGCTCGATTGACAACTTCTTTTTCCAGGAATTGACAGGACCGGAGCTAGTCAAATGGATGGCACGTGCGTGCACTTTTTCTTCGAAAAAGCGTGTATATGAATTTGACACCACAGTTTGCGAGATACTAGCTGCTCACAGATGAGACCGACGAAAGTCCCAAGATCATGTCAATTGGTAAATTGTCAAATCTCGTAGCTTGTGTTGTCTCTAAAACAATCATGTTGCTCGTCTTTCATAAAAAGAAAAGTACATGTTGCTCGTATTATACTAACAATCTCAAGTCTACCTTCCAAATTCAGATTCCCGCGTTATTATTGTCCCAAGTCACCTTTTTCAATGTAAGTCCTCTACCAAGACTACTGCAAGAGTTCGTGAGGACTAAGGAGCAATGACTGGTGTAGACCGAAAACAAGATGTATATGCAGTCAGTTATCATGTTCACATTTTGGTCCACTAGTCCATTAGTCGTACTTGCACACGTCAGAATTAGATGTTACTTCATCCTAAGTTGTAAGTTGTTTGACGTTTGGCACCAAATTTGACCACTTGTCTCATTCAAAAAATTATACAAACATAGTTAAATTTAAGTTATTTTTGAAGAACTTTTATTAATGAATCAAGCCATGACAAAAGAAGTGATGTTTTGCACAAATTTTTTAATAAGACGAGTGATTAAACTTGGTGGATAAAATTGAATGGATCCAATGGCTATTATCAGCGATGATGACTAGAGCAGTCTAGATGTTTTTATTAGTATGAAGATTTCTATGACCAAATTAGCGTTAAAGCTATTTTTTTTTTTTTTGAGGGCTCGGTGGGGCGAATCCCCCCACCTTTTTTTTGTATAAATAAGGGGGCGTCAACAAAAATTACAAGAAACTTACAGGCACACAGAGATGCAAAGAGAGCTTTCAAAGCTCAAAAAAAAAAAAACTCTAAATATGCTAGGCTATATTCTCTAACCAAGCTTGGAGTTAGCCTGCACGGCTTGGCTTGGCCTTGTGACAATCAGTCCAATTTCTTCTCTTAGAAGACATTTCCAACTGATGAATGTGCAAGGAATGTTGTTATTGATGAGTCTATTCATCTTACACCAGATGCTCCAGCAAGCAGCAATGGCTATTTCTCTGAAGATGGGAGTTCCAAACCTAGTCCTTGAAACAATCAACATGTCAAGAGGTGACAGATTGAGGTTTCAATGGATGCCTATGGAATTCCAGCAGGCCTGACTGAAGAGACACTCGAAGAACAGGTGCATGACAGTTTTTTCAGAGTTATTACATAGGACACAACTGTAGCTTGGTAGATGCATATTTTTCCTCTTAAGAATATTTCTAGTGTTTTAGCCTGTTCTTGAGCAGTAACTAGAGAAAGAATTTCTGATTGCCTAGATTGTCTCCTGACCACATCCAACTGAAAAGTGATCCCATTCATTGTCCTGAACTATCTGTAAAAGATCTTGTTGCTCATCAGTTGCTTCTGCTGACGGGGGCAAAAACAAGTTCATATCCAGCTCCGTTGAGACCTCTAATTACAAAGATTTCATTTCTTCAATGATATGTTATAATTAAGCCACGACATACCAACAGACCCTAAGACCAGTCAAACCTAAAACACCTTAGAATAAATAGAATATATCATGTGCCCAATTGACACTTACTCTGAAACTTTAGGTTCATTCGGCTTTATCTTACTAGTGTCACTTTTCCACCTAACCACTGCGAGTATTATATGCTGTAAACAAGGTGCGTGTATTATAAATCTCAGCTCGTACTGGCAACTTGGAACAATAGAAGATCCTTTTATATGCAATGGCAAAAGCATCCAAACCAACACAGCACGGCAAAAGTACATTCAGAACAAAAGGAGACATGCTTTTCCCTAAAAACAAAAGAAAAGAAAAGGACAAGCTTGTCTTGTGTAACTACCATAATATATTCAGGGAAATTAAATTGAGGTGATGTCCTCCACATGTGCAACACGAGACGAGTCACGACGACTCCGGCATCCACCGGGGCAAGTCTCCGGTCGTCTACCCCTAGCTTACAAGTTCCTGTAGCCTCAGGCAATCACTGTAATTGGTCAACAGACAATGGAGTAAAGAAGGTAGACCAGAAACTAGTAAATCACAGTGGCTAAGACTGAGTACTTATACGTTGTGAATTTTGTCTTGGTTGAGTTCTCACACAGTCCAGACATGCAGCATCTTCTACCCATGTCCACCTTCCTCGTCGCCTTCGTCGTCCTCTGCCTCGGCCTTAACCTTCCGGGGTTCGGTGACGCCGGCAACAACGAGTCCTTTGTCTTCTCGGGCTTCGCCGGCGCCGGCGACGGCGATGGCGCCAACCTTACCCTTGATGGCGCGGCCATGATCACCAGAGAAGGACTCCTTGAGCTGACGAACAGCGAGCCTGATGCCAAAGGCCACGCGTTCCACTGGAACCCGGTTCAGTTCAAGGACTCCAATGGCACGGTGCAGTCCTTCTCTGTCGCCTTCGTCTTTGCCATCATGTCTTCTTACTCCAATTTGAGTACCGACGGCATGGCCTTCGTCATCGCCCCGGGCAAAGATTTCTCCAACGCGTCGGGGGCTCAGTACTTGGGCTTGTTCGACGACGGCACGAGCAGTAACGACGGCCCCAGCAACCACTTCTTCGCCGTGGAGTTCGACACCATCAAGAACAACGAGTTGCACGACATCGACAGCAACCATGTCGGCGTCGACATCAACGCTCTCTCCTCCGTGCAGTCCGACACCGCCGCCTTCTACGACGACACGGACGGCGGTACGCTCAGGAGCTTGAGTCTCATTAGCAGGCATGGGAAGGCCATGCAAGCTTGGGTAGACTATGATGGCCAGAGCAAACAGCTCAATGTCACTCTGGCTCCCATGGGCGTGCCGAAGCCGTCCAAACCGTTGCTCTCAAACATCACCCACCTCTCAGCTGTGATCACAGACGACAAAGCTTATGTTGGCTTCTCTGCCGCGACCGGACCGATCCCTTCGCAGCACTGCGTGCTTGCCTGGAGCTTCGCCGTGAACGGACGAGCTCCACCCATTGATTTCACCAAGATCCCCAAGCTGCCCAACTCCGGCCACCACGAGGCTCTGGTAAAAGACCTGGAGATCGGGCTGCCGATCACAGCCTTCGTCTTGATCCTGGCCACCTGCATCACAGTCATCCTACTAGTCCGGAGACACCTCACATACGCGGAGCTGCGAGAAGACTGGGAGGTGGAGTTCGGGCCACACCGGTTCTCGTACAGGGAGCTGTTCGACGCGACGGAAGGGTTCAAGAGCAAGCACCTGCTCGGCGCCGGCGGGTTCGGCAAGGTGTACAAGGGTGTGCTCCCGAAGTCCGGCACGGAGGTCGCCGTGAAGAGGGTCTCCCACAACTCCACCCAGGGGCTCAGGGAGTTCATCTCCGAAGTCGTCAGCATCGGCCACCTCCGCCACCGCAACCTCGTGCAGCTGCTCGGCTACTGCCGGCGCAAGGGCGAGCTGCTCCTCGTCTACGACTACATGCCCAGCGGCAGCCTCGACAAGTACCTCTACGGCGAGGACGACATGCCGGTGCTGGAGTGGGCGCAGCGGTTCCAGATCGTCAAGGACGTCGCTTCCGGCTTGTTTTACCTCCACGAGAAGTGGGAGCAGGTCGTCGTCCACCGCGACGTCAAGGCCAGCAACGTGCTCCTCGACGGCGGCATGGTGGCGCACCTCGGCGACTTCGGCCTCGCTAGGCTGTACGACCACGGCGCCGACCTGCAGACCACGCACGTGGTCGGCACCATGGGGTACATCGCGCCGGAGCTCGCGAGGACCGGGAAGGCCTCCCTCTCACCGACGTGTACGCCTTCGGCACGTTCCTGCTCGAGGTCACCTGCGGCCGGCGGCCCATCGTCGACACCGTGCACCATGGCCGGAAGTTGCTGGTGGACCGGGTGCTGGAGTACTGGCGCAGGGGCTCGCTCGAGGAGACAGTGGACTCCAGGCTGCAGGGCAACTACAACGCTGATGAGGCGCGGATGGTGCTCACGCTTGGGCTCATGTGCTCCCACCCGTTCCCCGGTGAGAGGCCAACCATGAGGCAGGTCATGCAGTACCTCGACAGCGATGCGCCGCTGCCGGAGCTCATGCCGGCAGACGTGAGCTTGCTGAGCCTCATGCAGAACCAGACGTCGTTTGACCAGTCTGCTCTGCAGTATCCGTGGTCAGGGACCAGCATGGGTACAATGACACCGGGCATATCAGTAGGAAGATGAAGTTATATATTGTACTAGAGTAAATTACACTCACTATACAAAAACTATCTAAGTGGTGTATATTAGTCTAATATCTTGTAATTTGTTCAGTTTAATACAATAACTATCTTGGTGGGTGCACACCGGTCCAACATCTTCTAATTCGTTTAATGTGATACAAAAACTTGTCTCATTGGTATACAATGCAAAAATTTTGACAAACATGTCTCTGTACACTCTAGATCGTCATTAAAAGTACACACCCTAGCATGCTCATATCATTCAACACTCGGCTTGAATTATTTACTATACAATATAATTTCTTAATTTGATCTAATATAAAAAGCCGTTGTTGACTTCATAAATATAGGAAGTACCAAAATGGTCATTTTCTTTCTATACTATACTATAATATTGGTTTCACCCCTATCCTATGATATTATAATTTAAAACTGAATCCAAGCATAATGCTGAGGTCCTATAAATTCTTGAGAATTAACATAATCCTCATAAGCTTACCAGTTTGTGTCCGCCTTAATAGTATAGTTTTCTATATTCAAATTCAAAATAAGTTTTTATATTAGGTGAAATTCAAAAATCATAGTACAATATAGTAAATGATTTTGTATGAGATGAGTGTGCTAGGGTGTGTAGCTTACAATGACATGGATTCAGAGTGTACAATGACACAATATTACAATATTTAGAATGTATATGCACCAATGAGTTAGGTTCTCGCTTCGAATTAAATAAATTAGGAGATGTTGTACCAATATGCGCCTAGCTACATAGTTATCGTATTAAATTGAACAAATTACAAGATGTTGGACTAATTTGCACCCAATTACATAGTTGTTGTATGGTGGGTGCAATTTACTCATTATACTATATTGGTTGTGGGTCAAGTTACAAGTAAGTAGCTGTCGTTGGTTTTTAGTGTCACAAGCTATCTGTAATGTATTTGAGCACTCTTGTAAAGCTACATGAGTGGCTCATCTTGTACATAAATTTTAAGAAAAAGATTAGTTTGCCATTATGTCTATGCCACTTTTGTTTGTCAAGTTCGTTTCCTCTAGGGAATTAGTGACATTAGTCCCATCAACCCATACTCAGTTACTCACCAGACGGACTAGAATCTTAGAGGAGGCATAACCTTATGAAATACGCTATATGTCTGTCGACAGTTTTCTTCACTCTGTATCTCTGTTGAATTCTGGAGTTTGGACCGGTGAACTGCATACCGGCGCGTGTGTTGTTTATAGTGGCATGTTGTGCATGGGGAACTACACATGTCCACTGGCCCCATGCGGAACAGCTCCAACTCGACCTCCATGCACTGCACGGAGCACAAGTTCGCGAATTCCATCATGTTTGAGACGCTAAGAGAAACATCGGCTTTGTGTCGGCGGCGATGCACAACACGTATGAGACTATATGAGAGAGGCTGATGAGCTACCTAGCTCTGTGTTGGTGACGATGGCAGCGCAGGCGCCACGCGGTGGCGCGGCAAGTAGTCCACCGTCCTCACAAAAAAAACCTGACAGATTTGGATGTAAAAAATCTGTCGACAGTTATCTAGCTAGTCCCTAATCCTAATCCTATAGCATCATATTAGATTTTGATTTTCAAATTTAATTTTGAGCTTATCGGTTGCTGCAAAATTTTTATATTAAATATAAAACTCTTATGATTCTTATATACTAGGTGGATTCCCCATGCGTTGCCGCAGGTACGAAGAAGGAACATAAATGGGTTAGAATATTACTAACATAAGAATTGAGATGTATATATATGGTATGATGTCGATAATGCAGGAAATAACATATATGTGTATGGATTTATTAGCATAATTGTGGAGATTGTGTATCCATTGTCATCCGCGGTATAGAATCACATAAAGCATATATAAAATTAAATTTGGAATTCCAAATTGCACTGCCCACACGCCTGACTTGTTATGAAGCCCACTCGTAAAACCACCACACGCACAACAGTAGTCCATGGTCCATCTATCTCCAGTAAAAAAGAAGAAGAATCAGTTGTAGCCTCATGCATGGTCCATGCATGCATACTTTGCATGGTCGGCGTCCAACCCATCATAGTGGTTGTTTATTAATTGCTTGTGAATGGCAACATTTGGAGTAGTTCTTAATCTTGTTCAGATTATATTTGAGGCAAAATACTATTTAATGGCTCCAAGGAAGTGGATGATGTGGCTTAAGAAGATGCTAGAGAAATAGATAGTGGGCATTAACTTTATAAGAGTTTAAGATTTTTTAACTCTCTTTCATATTGTAGACTACTTCTAAGTACTGCAATAGGAAGAATGATAATTTAAGTCGATATCATGTACATGCTCAACTCTGCGTTAGAAATTGACTGGCGCGCAAATGACCAACGTTAAGGCTAGTCTCAGTGGGGGTTTCATGGCATAGTTTCTAATGCATTAATTTTTTGGAAACAGTGCATAAGAGTTTCATGGGGATGAAACTCTCTCTGCTCCCATGGAACTCTATCATCTCTCTCTTTATTAATATAGTGCCACATCAGCATATTTAATGTGCATGAAACTCTTATGAAACACCATTGAGACTAGCCTAATCGGCCATTTCCATAGGCGGTCAACCAAAAATTTTGTATCTTAGAGGAATCAAACCCACGACCTAGTACTCAGCCATAATGCGTTTCTATTATTATGTCACACACTCATTTAGTTTTTTTTTTTAGAATCACACTCATTTAGTTGTCACGTAAGAAGCAATACTTTTATATCACCATTTCCTAATCTTATAATGAATATTTTGACTACCAAATAAACTGAAATGAAAAAAGTTTTAAATATACAAAGTTTTCAATCTTGTCAAGCACTATAACTTTTGGCATAGGATGTGTCTCCATTAGGGATCGTTTGGAAAATTCAAAAAATTAATCTCAAAATATGTGAATTTAAAACAACTATTTGAGACACTAAGCAAGTTTTAATAAAAAACCTATTAAGAACAAGCATAGAGATTAGACCGGCCACTGCAACTCTGGTATTAACTATATGACAATTTAAGGATAATTTAGGAATTCTAATTTTTGAATTTCAAAATCTATGAAATTAGAACACATATTTGAGATTCTAAATGACTTCAAACAAAAAGTTCACAACTACAAAATTGTAGGTTGTATTAAGAACTACAATTTTGGTATTGACCATGTTAACATCTGAGGGTATTTGAAAATTTGGAATTTCAAAGTCATTATACTTAAAAACAATATTTTGGTACTCTAAACAGTTTTAAATAAAAAAGCTTTTCAACTACAAAGTTGTAGATTTTGCTGGGAGCTACAGTTTTATCTTAATCCAAGTTCATATACAAATTTATGAATTATTTTGGTTATAATCCTATGACACTATTCTACCGCACCGCGATAGTCTCATCCTTACATGCATCATCGCTATCTCACACCTGTGTACCCCCACCATTGATGCTAGCTTGCTGATGCCTCCGTAGCCTTTGCACTACACGTGCCCTAGTCCATGTCTGGCTGCTCCCTGCTCCCAATGACACCATATATCCAGATCCATGAGCTCTATAGATAAAAGAGAAAGTGGAGGGACCCCATATGTCCAACTTGCCATGTTATATGGGTATGGATCTTGGTCCCTTTAGATTGGCTCTAATACCTGAGCACATATTGATGTAAAACGGTCTCTAGCCTAGTGGTTAAAGCACCTGAGTAGCACCCAACAGACTTGGGTTCGACTCCCCGTGGGAGCGAATTTAAACAGGTCTGTATTATCAAAAAAAATTAAAAAATAGGCTGAGGTTTCCCTTGCTGACTTCAGTCAAAAAAATAGTTCAGGGATTGATGATATTAGATGTGGACAAATTTGAGGACTGACACACGATTTTACTCATAAGTCAACTTGAGTTACCTTAAGTCAAACTTATATATGTTGGGCCGAGTTATTTATGACACAAAATTGGTTGGTATCATAGATGTTAATAATCTTTTCTATAAACTCGTTCAGACTCCAAATAAAAGTTTTAACTTATGATACATGTAGAAGTTGATTTATTTGGGCCGTGTTACCGCTGCTGTATTCCTATGCCCCCCCGCCCAATTGATGGTAATGCTGATGCCTCCATCATCTCTACATGAGCATGATAGAGAAAAGAGAGAGAAGAGGGACCTCATATGTTTAGCATGTCATGTCAGTGTACCAGCATGGATCTTGGTCCATTTAGACTGGGTCTAAGACCTGAACAGAGATTGAGGATCTAAACAAATGATTTGCTAGTTCAGGGACAGCCGATCTCAGAATAGATTTGAGGACCGACACTGGAATTTACCTAAAGTCAAACTTATATATATTTGGCCAAGTTTACAAAAAAGAACAACAATATTTATGAGACAAAATTGGTTGGTATCATAGATGTTAATAATCATTTCTATGAAGTCTTTCAAACTCTTAAAAGTTTAACTTAGGACAAATATGAAAACTTATTTATTTAGGGATAGAGGGAGGACTTTAAAATAACATCAAGTGAGAGGCAATGGCATCAATACTTGATAAACCTATATCTGTTTCAGCCATCACGTTCATGTATGAAGCGCTACTGATAATGCATTAATCATCTTCTTCACTGTTTTCAGAGATGGCCATTATATTACTGTAGAATTTTGATCCGATATGTTATTTCTGAAGTAAAGTAACAAAATCAAGTGACATCCTTTTATAGGCGCCAGTTGTGTTCACGCGAAAAATGGTGCCTTTTGTTTTAACTTAGTTGGAATGTGTAAAGAAAATGACACCAGTTAGTTGGAATGTGTCTGTTGCTGTAACTAATGCCAAAAATTTGAGGACGATGATTCCCCAAAAGGTCCAGCAGACAGTAAGATTGTTGGATTTTGCTCTGATAATTAGCAATAATGAGCGGGTATGGGTTATTTTGCTTGAGCACTGTTGTGCTTCAAAATTCCTGAAATCTAAGTCTTTATGAGACGACCGGGCAGATAGCAGTTGAAAGAAATTATAGGGTTTCAGTGATTCAGTGATCAATTGAAGAGGGGTGCACTGCACCATGCCTATTTATATTACAACGTGAATGTCATGCAATTTAAAATGCTGTGGTGATTCAGTCGTCACTTATGATCTACTCCCTCTGTCCCTAAAAGAGTGTCACTAGAAAACCATATTTCCCTCGCAAACACGCTCCCCGGGCGACACTTAAATAGGGATGGAGGAAGTACGTATCATAATATTAATTATACTGTCATCTGTTAGATACGCTACAGTTTCTGACTGCCTATAAAATGGCTGAGAACGATGGGGGTGGAGCAAACCAAACCAAAGACACCAACCAGACTAAGCAGAGCATAGAGGAGGTCAGAGCATCATGAAGGGTGGCAAGAAGGAAGTGGGTGTGGTGGTGGCGATAATGGTGGTTCTGCAGCTGATGGCCGCTCCAACGGCCATGGCCCGTGTACTGGATGGCTCCCTCGCAACGACTCCCAGTGTGATAGCGCTGTCAGCCACACTGTGTTACACGGGGGAAACATGTAAATATACCTGCTTCACTCCTGCTTGCTATTGTAATAATGAAGATGGTCTTTGCTACGTGTGGTTTAGTAAACCTGCTGCTTGAGGCCATTCCGTGAAACTACACTAACTTATTACCTGGAATAATGTTGGAGCGTCGATGACGTACCGCGTACGCTTTCTTACAATCTTTTGTTTAAGTGATGTTCAAGGCATCCACGGATGATGTATCAGTCGTGCTTGGAAACCGAGAAGAAATGGGTTGTTGTGTTACGGGTCTCATGATTTAAATAAATGGGATATGTTGGATGTGTGCCGTTTGCAGGCTTGTATGCTTTGAAGCTTCCATTTGGTGGGAACTTCTTTTGTATCTAGAGAAACGAGGGATTTTTCTGAATTCTATATAATATTAGATTGCTCAATTCATCTATTATGCTTAAGCTAATGGTCAAGCGGAATTGAGCAATGAAACTTTGATCATGTTGATTAAAAAAAGGTTGACAAAAATCCCAGGAGGTGACATGAGGTCTTGTGTGAGGCTTTGTGGGCTTATCGCGTATGTTAGATGTGTGCCATGCTGGTAGAGAAGAGTCTTTTGGTTCAGAGCTTTAGTCTTGGGACTAAAAAATAATTTAATCTCGGTCTGTAGTTTCAGCCGGAACTAAAACTCCTACCCAAGGCTCCTGCAACATCTTTCGGAGACAGAGAACAAGAAGACAACCTTTAGTTTCGGTTGGTGGCTAAAACCAGGAATAAAAGTCATTTTCTAGTCTCGGTTACAACTACTAACCAAGGTTAAATGGTTAGTCCCGGTAGGTGTATCCAACCCGGAATAAAGATAGACTTTTAATCTGGGGTGAAACCAAAGACGGGACTAAATCCTAGCTCCGCTCACCCCGGCCCCCAACCTAGATTTGTCTCCCCATTCCACAGCACATTGAAGACAAAAATAATTTTTCTCATACTTATCCTCTCACCTGCTCACGTCCCAGATTCATCTCCCCATTCCCAATTTCTTTCTCTCTCTCGGATCTCGGCAGCCAGCGGCGAAGCACGGCCAAGCACAGGCGTGGGCTCCTCCTTTCCCGTGCTGCTCCGGTTGGTGGACGGCCATGGCAGTAAGCGGCTGGGAGCGGACGGGCGTCGACACCGCGAGCGGCCAGGTGCGGGCGGCCGGCCGTGGCGTGCGAGCGGCCGGGCGCTGAAGACTGTGGCGGCGAGCGGCCGGAATCGTGCGGCTATGGTGGCGAGCGGACGTGTTTAGCAGCGAGCGAACGACAACGACCAGTTCATAATCCCTTGCAGGTTAGCATCTATACTTTTCGTCCTTAATTTAGCATGGCAAGGTCATGGTATTTTTAATTTTATTGTGTATCTGTCATCAGAACATGGTATAACCAATTTTTATTGTGTATCTGTTATACCATGTCATCAGGTCCTGGCGCCGCGACGGTGCCAAAACAAGATGACGGCCCCGGCGACGCCGTACCTCGTGCTCTCCGTACGAGAGGATGATAAAGAAGGGTAAAAATATAATTTTATTACCCTCTTAGGGTGATGCATGCTTGCTAGAGAGAAAAAATTTTAGATTTAGACTTGGTTAATTAATGGAAAGTGCAGAGCCCTTAATGTAAAAGTATTATTTTTTAACTTCTCCGTGACTCAAGACAGGTGGAACCAATTTTTAGTTTTGCAAAGTGAATTATACTAAACTCTTGGAGATATGATCTTTTTTTACTTCTCACATTGATTTGGGAGTTGGCAAATCACAAGATTTGCCAAGTAAAAATAGGAATCTCTTGGAGATGCTCTGACCATGCATGGTACTCCTATAATTATAGCACCTCACACTCACTTATGTCTATAAAAAGGATTTTCTTTCTCCTCAAATATTATGCTCAACTCAATTTAAATTGATCGTTAACAAATTCAAATAAAAAATATCAACTATAAAGTTGTATAACTTTTGATATTTACATTGTTTTTTATGTTTGTCCATCCGAAGTCGTTTACAAAATTTGAATTTTACATTTGAGATATTTGAATGTAGTTGTCATTAACTATAATGTTGCATAACTTTTTGAGATCTACAACTTTTAATTTATTAGTTGTTTCTCTATCCGAGATCATTTTAAAATTTAAATTTTGAGAAAGTTAGCTAACTTCTAGAGATCTATAACTTTTGTTTTGGTTTCTCCATCCGAGGTCGCTTAAAAGAATTCAAATTTCAAATTTGAGAAATTCAAACGTAGTTTTATGTGACAAAATTATCTGAAATAAAAAAAATTATCAAACTACAAAGTTCTAGAACTCATTGAGACCCAGCAATTTTATTTTGGTGACCTTTTCACGTGACTTGGTTTGAACAAATTCAAATTTTGGATTTTAAAAAATGACAACTTCAAACAAAATTGTGAACCATGAAATGATTTTAGCTGAAAAGTCATCAATAACAAAGTTATAGAACTCATCAAGGTCTAGAACTTTTATAAAAGTTGTAGATCATGATGAGTTCGCTAATATCATTGAATAAATATCATAATACATATTAGCTGATGATTTTTTGAACAACAAAATATGTTAATAAATGTTGTGGTATGTTAATGTGAATAGTTTGAATGAAACATAATGGCATGTGTTAGTTGGATGTGTTAGTGGATGGTGACATGGACAATTTAATTGAATGTGCTAGTGGGATGTTGAGTGGATGATGATGTTGACACTTTGCATAACAAGATAAATAGCTAGTGGGGTTTATCATATAAGAGATATAGATTTAGGCAGCTGCGGTGTTGAATATTGTGTCTCTAGCTTAACCTTGTTGCGGTGTTGAATATTTTGTCGCTAGCTTAACCTTTTTACATGGAGAAAGAAAGATATGTGCTATGAGAACCGAGAATCAATGAACCATATCTTTTGTGTTTTTGTTGTCATTCTTCAATTATCACTACACCACAACACCAGAATTGGCGCCAGACAATCTGACGCTGAAAGCGGATACAGCGTCAGACGATCTGAAGTCTGACGCAGTATGTCCTGACGCTAAAAATCTTTAGCGTCAGACCAGACTTTTAGCGTCGCGGTCACATTTGCCCGGCGTCGATAGCATGCCGTACTCTATAGCGTCGAGACTAAAGCATGCTAGTACTCTATAGCGTCGACAATGTGACATTATAAATGCTTTTAGCGTCGATGGTTCAACGAGCTCATTACAGTATATTTAAAAAAAAAAATAAAAGGCCATTTGGTTCAATTTAACACAAAAGTAACATCAATGTGCATTTCTCATACAAATATATTCATTCATTAAGTCCAAACAATCACAGAGATCAGCCATTACAAACATGTAATGTTTCATCAATGACAAGTCTAGTATGTGCTACCTATATCCAAAAGAGAGACTAACACCTAAATGAGCTTTGAGTGGCAAATCATCCACAAACTTGCTAGTTAGCACCGTATCAGACCCTGAAACCAAAACACATGCAATCAGTAACATGCTAACATAGATCCAGGATCAGGTAAAGTTACTATGCTTTATTTTGCTAAATTAATTGGATCTTAAACAACGTGTATGTAGATTGTACTTAGGGAAAACTCGAAGGCCTAATATTGGGAATTGGTTTTCAGTATCCTTTGATGCCCGACTTCTTAGTCAAGACAACATTTAAATTCAGATTAGCTAGTAACTTGTCCAATTCAGCACAAGTTTCAAATATAAGAGCGAAGCTGTTGCCACTGCTCACCTAGGATGAGAGCCAAGCTGTTGAGGTGCGGTTGTCCACGGTCGACCTGCTTTTGCTAAAGAACTAAAGTTGCTGGATGTTTGGGTAAGACCCTAGAGCTTTATGACATGCCTCTCATTAGTATTAAGGGCTTGGGATCTAAACCAAATATAGTAAGAATTGTTTAGAACAACAGGTGGTGAAAGTTATACTAGATAGTATAATTCAGATCAACTCCAAATCTATGTGACAAAATCAACTGATTTTAGGAGTGCAGGACTAACAAAATCTCGCCACAATGTTAACAAAGGATAGGCTTAGAATATTCCCCATTAGCACGACATTGACAGCTCAATACTTCAAACACTCCAAATTTGTGTCCCCGGGTGCAGCTAGTGGCTTACACCCACTCGGTACCTGTTCAGAAAGCAACAAATCAGAAAAAAAAAGTATGTTCTACGGGACTAAACTTTGCACATGAACATTATTCTCTTTCTAATTTTTATCTGTACTTACATAAGGTTACTTGTTCACTAGCACTATTTTCTTCAAATTTTAGTTATTTTGCACTAAGTGATTATCTTGAAGACTGAAGTATGTTCAGTGCATCTAAGTTGAAATTAAGTAGCTTGTCATTTAATCAGAATACTGAAGTATGTTCAGTGCATCTAAGTTGATAAATACAGTGTTATATATCTCATAAGAACACTAAAGTATGTCGAGTGCATCTAAGTTGATAAATACAATGTTATATTACTCATAAGAATACTGAAGTATGTTCAGTGTACCTAATCTAAGTTGATAAATACAGTATGGATTTAACTAAACCAATCTTTTGTAGTGCAGCTGCTGTAAAAAAAATCTTTTGTAGTGCAGCAAGGATTTAACAAGCAGAATTCAGAAACAAAGTTTGCATATATGTCCAAGCTACCTAGGTTTAACTAGCAGAATTCTTTGTGAAGGATTGAACTAGCAGGATTGTAAAGAAAAAAATTAGCTATTGGTTGATTTTAGCAAATGTTCTAAAGAAGAACTGCCAGGCGTGACTCCATACATGACATAGAACACCTTTGGATAGCACCAAAATTAATGGACTAGAAATTAATGCACGCACTGGTTTACAAAAATAATATATATCGATGCCCATTTGAATAATTGTCAGAAATTTTGCACTAGTACTAATGAACATAGAATGCTTCTCTGATGTGCTGATAAATTATTGGTTGGAGGGAGGCAATTTACTTACTTTGTGTTGACCAGAGCAGATCAGCACAGAAG
Source organism: Themeda triandra (assembly GCA_018135685.1). Classification (NCBI taxonomy): domain Eukaryota; kingdom Viridiplantae; phylum Streptophyta; class Magnoliopsida; order Poales; family Poaceae; genus Themeda; species Themeda triandra. The sequence continues at coordinate 431,936 of JAENPR010000508.1, forward strand.
AAGACAGTCACTGCAATGAGATAATAGGAGTAGCAGAAAAGAGCCGTTCAAGAATTGAGTTTTCAACTTGCATAAATTTCAAAGATAGATCTCCTTCCTGACATTAAGAAAAGGACAGTCATAAAACAACATATATATAATCCAGAACTTTCTTTAGAAAAGCTATACACACTCAGTTTACAACCAAAACAAATTTGGGATGCAACTTCCAGTAAAACAGCATTATAGAACTATCAAAACTGCAGTAATGTCAGAGTAAAACAGCATTACAGAACTATTAAAACTGTAGTATATGTATATGAAAAATGCAGGTAAGGCAGCAGGACCTAGAAGTATACCAAAACCAACAGAGGTCATCTCTCAAAGTTGTCAGCTGCACTGGCTGCCCTTCATGTCAAACACTAGTTCTCTAGTTAGTCTTTTTTCTTTTGCAAGGGGTTATGTAACTTGAAGTTGATTATCAATTAAGGTGAGAGTTATTCATTGTACTGGCTGCAGTTCTTATCAAACACTTCTCCGATTAGACTTTTAGCAAAGGGAATACAGGACATCAAGTTGATAACTAATTATGGATAGACAAATACTGTGTTAAAGAAAATTTAAGCTCTTTCAATAGAGTCTATTATTGGACTGTTCAATCTTTTGGACAGATAATAGAACATAACAATCTCAAATTGACACACTTTTTGCGTGGCCAACTCCAAGTTTAGAATGCTGGGTCCATAAATAAGATGCACATTTTTTTTTGTGTAATATTACATTATCAGACTCAACAAGTCAATAAGCAAGAAGCCTTCGCTAGCACTATTGGATCCACGCTTCTAAAGAATCCAAACTGCTCCACTCCCAATCACCATTAACACCATATCTCAGAAGATATTTGGATGAAGAATGCACACCTACAAATCAGATCACCGAAAACTCATAGCATGCAGATCAGAGCAGATCACCAAGAACTCACCTTACCATTCGACCAAAGAAAGAGCTCGAATCAAACCTTCCCCACTGGCTCACACGCACATACGAGCATGCTTCTCTGCACGAATCACGCAGCCATGAATCAGAGCTGTTACGATCCGAAAATCTCGTAAAAAATCAAGAAAGGTTAGGGTTAGGAGAAACGGTTGGAGAGGGAGAGGAGAGGGAGCTACGGGTGCAGGAGCTCCGGCCAGTGCTCTCAGGGAGCTAGGGGCTGGCGGAGCTTCCTCCGTCGAATTGTTCCGGGCGAAGTAGGTGGCCACGGCCGGAACAGCAGAGGCGCCGTGCGTGCGCCGTCGCGTGCTCCTCGTGCGACGCGGTCAGCGAGTGCGGCAGCAGGAACTAGGGGCCAGCGGGATTTGGGCGGAGTCGGCAGCCTCGAGCGGGCGGCATTGGGCGGCGACCAAGAGCGGGCGATTGGGGATTCTGGGCGGCGTCGTGAGAGGGGGAGAGAAATTTTGGACGAGCTGGGCGGGATCTGGAGAGCGCCGGCGGGAGAGAAGGGTGGGTGGCGGTGGGCGGGATCTGGAGAGCCCCCGACGGGAGCGAAGGGTTTTTCCGAGATTCACGAACAGGGTGTGGTGCCTGGTGCGGGCGGGAGGAAGGGTGTAGGGTTTTTCATTGCTGGGCCAGGCTAAAATTTGGTGCGGTAGCCCAATGTAAATGAGCGCGCGGGCTAAAATTTTAGGCGCCACAAACAATTGGTGGGGCCCATTCTTTCAGCGTCAGACCGAGCAACGCTAAATCTAGTTTCAGCGTCAGACGGCCTGGCGCTAAAGATGACTACATATTGCGTCAGACGATGCATCGATAAACATAGATTTTGCGTCAGATCATCTCTAACTAATCTTTAGCGTCATCTCTAAAAATAAATTTTAGCGTCAGATGTCTGACCCTATAAAAGTGTTGTGGTGTAGTGTATAACTCGTGTATAATATACATGCATTGGGGGAAGAGATAACTACTCGAATGTGCAAAGTATAGCACACAATTAAATGCTGTGTTATTTCACGTTATATATGCTAATAAAAAATAAATGATAACTATGCCATGGTTCCATTCTTTGGCATGGGTTCCCCCTTCAAGAAGTGTTGGAACAATATGAGCGCTGGTCCTGGGCGGTGAAGGGGAACCTCGTGCCCTGCGCCTCGGACAGTCACCAAGGTCGGGCCCTCGTACACTTGGCTCCATCCACCAACCTATTTAAATTCATTCACAAATGATTATTGGCACAGATTAATATTTGTGAGACTTGTATAGGATCGGACGTGTGAATACTAGAGTAATTTTCATATTGACGTGAAATGTGATCTACTAGGAACTAGCTAGAATTCAGAGGTGTATGCGGTTCATATGTGGAAGGCTGGTTGAGTAGAATAAATGAATGAAACTGACCTCTTTCTTATCATACCACGGATACCAGCTGGTGGTAGTTGGGAGGCCAAGAGCGTCAATGGATTTTCTTGTTGATGTTAAGGGGATTACTGCGTCCGTGTCTCCACTGCGAAATAAACAAGAGATCAGATGACATTGAAAATCCAGTACTCCCTACAGTTGTTTAGTGTACAGGCGTGTTGCGTGCACAAGATGAACTTAACATGCAGAGTTGAAAAATGAACAAACAACGCAGGCTTCCCTGTCACGTCTCTGTGTGTGGACGATCTCTATTCCATCCCAACTGGACTAGAGACTACTATCCATGTCCAAGCAAAAAAAATTGTGTTGAGTAGTAGTAGTTGAATTCAAATGCATGTATGCAGTTGTCTTTCATTTTCCAAAATCCAAATTATTGTTGATCGATGCAACTATTCTTCTTGATGATAGGGCAACCGTGACTTTCAATCAAATTTCTAAATAGTTTGCGAAATTTTGGCAAACATGATGAAAACAAGTTGCCAACCGCTCGTCTCAATTTGCGACAAAACTGAGGCTGGAGCAAGAGAAACTTTCTTGTGAACGACTACTTGTGGCCGGCCACCTGCTATTCCTGAAAACGACGGGTTCAGTTGAACATAGTGCAGCTGACGCACTGCGACCTATACCTTCTTCAGTCAATCATTCCGTCCGATCTGATCATTGCAGAAAAGTGTGACACGGTATCTGTAACGACCTTCTAGTTCTATCTATATATGCTTGCAATCAAATACAGCATTAAAGAAAAAAAACGCTGCAAGAAACTGACCTGAAGACCCATATCCTTAGGCCAGCTGCGATAAGCTCTTTGTAGATATAGGAAGCATGGATTTTGGCGAATCTCCCCAGTGGTAGTTGATTGTATCACTGAAGTAACATGGAGGAGCAGGATTCAAAATGAGCATACATATATATAATAACTACATGATTGATGATGAAACAAACCTGCAGGTGGCCCATGGATAGTTTATTCCGGTGAGGTTGGCGTGGAGAGCCTTCTGCACCTCCGGCCGGTTGTAGTAAACCGTCGAGTGGCTCTCCGTGCACGGGTCATACGATCCCCCCAGCCTCCTCCATGGCTGCACATATTATATGCAATGTACATACGTGCACACAGATTAGTAGTACCGATAATAGATATAGTACACGTGGTCATCACAACTCACTTACGTGTTGGTAGTGGCGACCTATCAACGACGACGACTTCCATGATCTCTTGGCCGTCGTCCCCAACGACGACGACGTCTGGCCGCAGAGGGGCGTGTAGATGCTGTACATGTCGATGTCCCCCTGCTCCACGGTGGCCACGTTCGTCGCCGCGTTGCACGCCGGCGACGGGTGGATGATGGAGTCGTTGGCGCCGCAGGAGGCCCTGAGCTGCCCGTACGTGGCGTCGGAGATGAGCCCGTGGTTCCACCACGACTCGAACATGCCGGCGTAGTCGGTGGCGTCGTTGATCACCGCGTTGCCCACCATGAAGCCCTTGAAGTTTATGACGGGTTTCGCCACGCCGGCGTTGTTCCGGTACACCAGCTGCGACAGCTGCGGCACGTAGTGCCCTGTGTGCATGTCGATTTTTTATGTATATTTATTTAGTGTCAGTTACTATTGCAGTACGTAGATAGTAGAAAAATGAAGCACGTGTTTAATACTGATATTACTAGCTTATTAACCTGCGTAGCTCTCTCCAGCGATGTAGAAATCGCGGTACTTGTACTGAGGGAACCTCTCGAACCATTTCACCAGGAAAGTGTAGGAATCGTGGGCTGTTTTGCTGTCGCCGTTGGTGTAGAGCTCGGAGCTGGTGTTGGTGTAGGAGAATCCCACGCCGGCCGGCGAGTCCAGGAACAAGATGTTGGCCGCTGCAAGCATAAAAGGTGGTCGGAGCTGGTGTTGGATGACGAAGCGCTACGAGTACGTACGGCAACAACAGCGGGTATGGGTTATTTTGCTTGAGCACTGTTGTGCTTCAAAATTCCTGAAATCTAAGTCTTTATGAGACGACTGGGCAGATAGCAGTTGAAAGAAATTATAGGGTTTCAGTGATTCAGTGATCAACTGAAGAGGGGTGCACTGCACCATGCCTATTTATATTACAACGTGAATGTCATGCAATTTAAAATGCTGTGGTGATTCAGTGGTCACTTATGATCTACGTATCATAATATTAATTATACTGTCATCTGTTAGATACGCTACAGTTTCTGACTGCCTATAAAATGGCTGAGAAAGATGGGGGTGGAGCAAACCAAACCAAAGACACCAAGCAGACTACACAGAGTAGAGGAGGTCAGAGCATCATGAAGGGTGGCAAGAAGGAAGTGGGTGTGGTGGTGGCGATAATGGTGGTTCTGCAGCTGATGGCCGCTCCAACGGCCATGGCCCGTGTACTGGATGGCTCCCTCGGCAACGACTCCCAGGGTGACAGCGCTGTCAGCCACACTGTGTTAGACGGGGGAAACATGTAAATATACCTGCTTCACTCCTGCTTGCTATTGTAATAATGAAGATGGTCTTTGCTACGTGTGGTTTAGTAAACCTGCTGCTTGAGGCCATTCCGTGAAACTACACTAGCTTATTACCTGGAATAATGTTGGAGCGTCGATGACGTACCGCGTACGCTTTCTTACAATCTTTTGTTTAAGTGATGTTCAAGGCATCCATGGATGATGTATCAGTCGTGTTTGGAAACCGAGAAGAAAGGGGTTGTTATGTTACGGGTCTCATGATTTAAATAAATGGGATATGTTGGATGTGTGCCTTTGCAGGCTTGTATGCTTTGAAGCTGCCATTTGGTAGGAACTTCTTTTGTATCTACAGAAACGAGGGATTTTTCTGGATTATATATAAGATTAGATTGCTCAATTCATCTATTATGCTTAAGCTTATGGCCAAGCGGAATTGAGCAATGAAACTTTGATCACGTTGATTAAAAAAAGGTTGACGAAAATCCCAGGAGGTGACATGAGGTCTTGTGTGAGGCTCTGTGGGCTTATCGCGTATGTTAGATGTGTGCCACACTAATAGAGAAGAGTCTTTTGGTTCAGGGCTTTAGTCCCGGCTATTTTTAGACCCGGGACTAAAAAATAATTTAATCTCGGTCGGTAGCTTCAGCCGGAACTAAAACTCCTACCCAAGGCTCCTGCAACATCTTTGAGACAGAGAACCAGAAGACAACCTTTAGTTTTGGTTGGTGGCTAAAACCGGGGAATAACAGTAGTCCCGGTTAGTGGATCCAACCCGGAATAAAGATAGACTTTTACTCCGGGGTGGAACCAAAGACGGGACTAAATCCTAGCTCGGCTCACCCCGGCCCCCCAACCTAGATTCGTCTCCCCATTCCACAGCACATTGAAGACAAAAATAAATCTTCTCATCCTTATCCTCTCACCTCCTCACGCCCCAGATTCATCTCCCCATTCCCAATTTCTTCTCTCTCTCGGATCTCGCAGCCGGCGGCGAAGCACGGCCAAGCACAGGCGTGGGCTCCTCCTTTCCCGTACTGCTCCGGTTAGCGGACGGCCATGGCGGCAAGCGGCTGGGAGCGGACGGGCGACGACACCGCGAGCGGCTAGGTGCGGGCGGTGGGTAGCGGACGGACGTTGCCGCAAGGGGCCGGGAGCGGACAGACGTCGAGGTGCGGGCGGCCGGCCGTGGCGTGCGAGCGGTCGGGCGCTGAATACTGTGGCGGCGAGCGGCCGGAATCGCACGGGCGAAGCCACGTTCACGGTGCTGGATGTCCAGCCACCCACGAAAATGCCGTGTTTACGTGATCACGTGAAATGTTTCACCCTTTGTGCACCCCCCCGTGGGCAAAACAGGGCACCGCCCCCTGGCGGCCCAAGCCCATGTGCCAAGACGCAAGTTGCTTCCAGGAAACTTTTGCCGTGGCTGTGAGTCTCCGCGAGTCGCGAGGGCCACGGCGTTTCGCCTGACGCGGCGAGGCACCGATGCCGGCCGCCTCTTCCCAGTTCCCCCCTTCCCGGCTTCCTGTCCCCGTCGAGGCGTCGACTGTCGTCGTCCGACCGTGGAGGTCAGGCAGCTTAGCCGAGCGAGCGACGAGACGCCGCAAACAGCCGGATTGAGCGCCTCTTTGTTCTGCACGGCTGTTGTTCTGGACTTCTGTTCCAAAAGAAAAGGTAAGGAATCAAGCCCTCAATTTATTTATCTTGTATTTCAATCAAGTTATGCCTCAGATCCGATTATGATTGTTTCCTGGTAATATGAATGAGTATGTTGGTTACAGAATGTTGTGGTTCGCCATTTCATGACTATGGAACGAAAAGGGCGTAAATATGATCTCTAGGTAACACAATGAATCTACTTTTAAGTTTCAATCGACAACTCTACAATTTATTTATTAAATGATTGATCTATTTGTACTCTTTCTTTTCAGGCTAGTGGGACCTTCATCATGGTCTCCTAGATCAAAGATTTTGCTATGTTTTCTTGATGATTTTTGGCATTCTATCAATGGATACAGTTCTTTTTTATTAAATGGTGAGTGTTTTGTTTCTACTAAAGTCTCATATCTATTGCTAGAAGTCAAATTTCATATTAAAATATGGTAGTTACACGTTAGTTATGCTATTTTTTTTATTAAACATTGTATCGATCAGTGTAGTTAAAAATTAAATGGTGCACCCCCATTATTTCGCTCTAGCTTCGCCACTGCGGAATCGTGCGGCTGTAGCGGCGAGCGCGGACGTGTTTAGCAGCGAGCGACGGCGGTTCATAATCCCTTGCAGGTTAGCATCTATACTTTTCGTCCTTAATTTAGCATGGCAAGGTCCTGATATTTTATTGTGTATCTGCCCATCAGAACATGGTATAACCAGTTTTTTGTTGTGTATCTGTTATACCATCAGGGGCGTTGTGACGGCACCAAACCAAGATGACAGCCCCAGCGACGCCGTACCTCGTGCTCTCCGTACGAGAGGATGATGAAGAAGGGTAAAAATATAATTTAATTACCCTCTTAGGGTCTCCTAATGCAAGTTTGCTAGAGAAAAAAAAAGATTTAGACTTGGTTTATATTAATGGAAAGTGCATGGCCCTTAATGTAAAAGTATTATTTTTAACTTCTCCGTGACTCAAGACAGGTGGAACCAAATTTTAGTTTTGGAAAGTAAACTATACTAAACTCTTGGAGATGTAATATTTTTTTACTTCTCATATTGCTTTGGAAGTTGGCAAATCACAAGATTTATACCAAGTAAAAAATAGGAAACTCATGGAGATGCTCTAACCACGTATGGTATTCCTATGATTATAGCACCTCACACTCACTTATGTCTATAAAATGGATTTTCTTTCTCCTCAAATATTATGCTCAACTGAATTTAAATTGATTGTTTGACCCTAAACAAATTCAAATAATAAAATATCAACTATAAAGTTGTATAACTTTTGACATTTATATTGTTTTTGATGTTTGTCCATCGAAAGTCGTTTACAAAATTTGAATTTCACATTTGAGATATTTGGATGTAGTTATCCTCAACTATAATGTTGCATAACTTTTTAAGATCTATAACTTTTAATTTATTAGTTGTTTCTCTATCCGAGATCATTTTAAAATTTAAAATTTTAAATTTGAGAAAATTAGGGACTTCTAGAGATCTATAACTTTTGTTTTGGTTTCTCCATCCGAGGTCGCTTAAAAAATTCAAATTTCAAATTTGAGAAATTCAAATGTAGTTTTATGTGACAAAATTATTTCGAATAGAAAAATTATCAAACTACAAAGTTCTAGAACTCATTGAGATCCACCAATTTTATTTTGGTGATCTTTTTACATGACTTGGTTTGAACAAATTCAATTTTTGAATTTGAACAATGACAACTTCAAATAAAATTGTGAACCATCAAATGATTCTAGCTGAAAAAGTCATCAATAACAAAGTTGTAGAACTCATCAAGGTCCATAACTTTTAATTTGGTGATGTCCCTGTCTGACAAAGTGGTAGGATATAATTTGGTCATGTCTTAGGCACGATTAAAAATTCACGTTCATCCAAAGTCTTACTTAAAAAATAAAAATTCAAACAACATTTAAAAATATCAAATAAATTGAAGGTCTATAACTTTTATTTTGGTCATTTCTCCATCAAGGTTGTTTAAATTTTTAATCTTAGTACTTATTTTTTAATATTTGGCATCTATTTGTAGGTGCGGCTAAATAATGCCCAACAAATCAGATTTGTAGAGGCAGCTGGATATAGAGCCACCTACAAATAGATACCACCCTTAGAGCATCTCCAAGGGTTATGCATTTGGACTTGGCATTTACTAATTTGCATAAAACTCCTAAAAACCCTCTCCAATGGTTATGCATTTAGCCTTTGCATTTTCATTAACTTGGCATTTGGAGGGGTAGACTTGGCATGTATGCCAAGCTCTCGCTTGGCATTTGTCGCATGCACCGCTCCGATGTCCGCGCGACTCTCGCACCACATCCCTCCACCCACGCTGCCTATTTTGGGTAACTCGCAAGTCAAAATTGCAAAACGGTTGGAGATGTCCTCTTTTATTCCTTTGCATTTTGTTTTGAGAGTTGGCAAATGACTACAAATGACAAAGCAAAAATGCAAAATCCTTGGAGGGGCATTTGGTGTTATTAGCCGTCATTTAGGAACCATTAATAGGACAAATCATTTGTGTAGTAGTGCATTTCACGTTTACCAAGGCAGACTTGCATCAGAAGGTCTGCATAAATTAGTCGCCTCTGTAAATAGCTACTCCCAAGGAACGTGCATTTTAACACATTTTTTTTAGATAATGGATAAATATTATCCGGTCTCTACATCCGAGGATGTACACAACCAATTATTACAAAGATTTGCATGAAACAAAAGAGAAAGCCAAGGTCTTATAGATCGACCCGGACGCTAAATCAAACAATAAAAATGTTTCCATCCTTTATTGGATAGCTCTAGAGCAAAAACTTCTAACTTCTTGCTCATCGTCGAGAGTGCGTCCTTGACTGTCCCATCACGCTGCAACTGAGCCCACGAGCGCAACTGCATAATAGAGTTATATTTCATTGAATTAAAAATAACATCATTGCGGCATCTCCGATAGCCCAAGACATTGCAGCCACCCCCACCCAAATCAATTTTCTAATCTCTTTATGTTGATTAGTAAGCCAACTACCAAACATGTGGTTGATTGATCTAGGTGGGGTTAGCTTAGTAGCAAAGAAGATAATCCTCCAAACCATTTTGGTAAGGGCAGTCTAGGAATAAATATCGGATATTTTCATTCCTATTACAGCAGATACACTTCGACTCCCTTTCCAATTTTTCTTAGCAAGATTGTCTTTAGTTAATACGACACCTTCTGTAAGAACCAAAGAAAATTTTGATTTTAAAAGGTATTTTTATCTTCCAAATCATCCTATGACGAAAAAGGTGGGCGTGTATCGATCTACATGTTGGCAGGGTACAACGCACATCTCAGTTAATCGGTTAAATAAACAAAAAGGAAAATAAAGCCTCATCGTCGGAGCTTCCCGTTATGATCCTGGCATGTCCACGTGCTCTCCATGATCAAATCGGAGGAGCTTATGGAGGTACACAACACATGATGATGTATCTACGAGAGGCAAAAACTTAGTGAATCAGAGAGAGAGAGAGTTTTTAGGGATTGAGAGGGAACACCTCCTAACTACACTGAATGGTGGTAGGGCCATGGAGAAGGTGAAGCCGTCAACAATGTTGGCGGCAATGAAGTCCATGGGGAAGGTGGATCTAGATTGAGCAAGAGGAGGCAACACACGAAGGCGGACCTAACAAAGCCCCTATGGCGGGCAATGATGACCTTGGTGTTCTTGTTAGCGAGGAAGGATGGGACCGGATTTGCAGATGAGAGGGGTTGGAGGTAAGAGCCTAGCACGGAACACCAAGTTGTGCAGGTGAGAGGGAGGACGGGTACTGGCAAGTGAGGCCATGGCAATTGGTGATCAGGCCACGTCCCCAATGGGCGGTGCCATTGGGTGAGGCGGTGGACACTACACGAGAGAGAGAGAGAGAGAGAGAGATTTGGCATTTTCATAGTGAGGCGGCAATGACCGGTGCTGTGAGAGAGATGGAAGGTCAGACTATGATTCGTTTGCTTTATACTTCTTGTTTGGTCGTGGGGTTTACTGTCTTTTAAGTGTTTGGTTGGCTGCCTCTATAAATGGATTTTATGAGATGAACAATTTTTTACTGTATCTAAAATTCCAATTTGGGGGTCAGTCAATTATGTGATGCCCTCCAAAAACAAATTGACCGCATCCAAAAATCTAGTCTAACATTATCATCTTACCATGGCATTCTCTAGAATTCTTGGGATAGCCTGATCTTTGAAACTTGCAGTGACTTAATTTCAGACATAGTTCGGGCCATGAAACAACTCAAGATGTGGACTTATAGAGCTATCACCTAGACATGTGGCACTAGTGTGATTAGGCCAGTCCCAATGGAAAGTTTCATTCACATGAACTAGGTGACATGTCACCATTTTTTATGATATGGCATCATACTACTGATGAAATAAGACGGAACGGTCTCATTGTGATGAAATTAGGAGCACATCGTTTTGAAGAATTGGAAACCTTGTGAAACTAGCATTGTTGGGGGCGTGAAATTTTATTTCATCCAACAATCAGCCAATCATGAACATCACATATAAAATGCTATGAGTAGCTTTTATGAAATAACAATATGATGGGGGTGTTTCATTCAGCATTTCAAATAAAGCACTATAGATGACATGGCATTTCGTAAAAAAAAGTTGACATGACAGCCTAGCTAGGTAACATCAAAATGAAATACACCATTGAGATCGGCCTTAATTACTTTGGTCTCTACTCGTGTAATCCAGCTTTAACTTTGTTTCTACTATGGTATGCCATAGCTGCTTAAGGCATCCCAACCGTTTGTGAAGTCGCCTCTCCTCTAATCCCATTGACCTATTGGACACACAAATCTTACTGTAACTCCACCATCTCATGATTGTGACTCTACCATGACCCTATTAATTGTAAGACCCCAGCTTGTTTGTATCCTGTAACAGTTGTGGTTGTTGGCCCAAGGTCCTAGCTAGTGTGGTTGTTTTGTTGAATGTTGCCTGGTGGTGGTGGGTGGTTTAGTACTTACTTTAGAAATTTAGGCAGGTGAGAATTATTAGTTTATAAACCTTGTTGTAGTGTTGAATATTGTGTCTCTAGCTTAACCTTTTTACATGAAGGAGAAAGAAAGATATGTGCTATGAAAACCGAGAATCAATGAACAATATCTTTCGTGTTTTTGTTCTCGTTCTTCAATTTTAACTTGTTTACAATATACATGCATTGGGGGAAGAGATAACTACTCGAATGTGCAAAGTATAGCACACAATTTAATGCTGTGTTATTTCACGTTATATATGCTAATAAAAATAAATGATAACTATGCCATGGTTACATTCTTTGGCATGGGTTCCCCTTCAAGAAGTGTTGGAACAATATGAGCGCTGGCCCTGGGCGGTGAAGGGGAACCTCGTGCCCTGCGCCTCGGACGGTCACCAACGTCAGGCCCTCGTACACTTGGCTCCATCCACCAACCTATTTTCACAAATGATTATTGGCACAGATTAACATTTGTCAGACTTGTATAGGATCGGATGTGTGAATACTAGAGTAACTTTCATATTGACGTGAAATGTGATGTACTAGGAACTACTCCCTCCATTCCAAATTATAAGGCATTTCAAGAATCTTGGAGAGTCAAAATTTTCGAAGTTTGACCAAATTTATATGAAAAAATAATAATATTTATGATGGCAACTAAGTACCATTAGATTCTCCATTACTTATATTTTCATTGCATACCTAATTGATGTCACAAGTTATTATAGTTTTTTCTATAACTTTGGTCAAACTTTAAAACTTTGACCCTCCAAGGTTTGGAACGCCTTTATAATTTGGAATAGAGGGAGTAGATCTCCGAGAGGTATGAGGTTCATATGTGGAAGGCCGGCTGAGTAGAATGAATGAATGAAGCTGACCTCTTTCTTATCATACCACGGATACCAGCTGGTGGTAGTTGGGAGGCCAAGAGCGTCAATGGATTTTCTTGTTGATGTTAAGGGGATTACTGCGTCCGTGTCTCCACTGCGAAATAAACAAGAGATCAGATGACATTGAAAATCCAGTACTCCCTACAGTTGTTTAGTGTACAGGCGTGTTGCGTGCACAAGATGATCTTAACATGCAGAGTTGAAAAATAAACAAACAACGCAGGCTTTCCCTGTCACGTCTTTGTGTGTGGACGATCTCTATTCCGTCCCAACTTGACTAGAGACTACTATCCATGTCCAAGCAAAGAAAATTGTGTTGAGTAGTAGTAGTAGTTGAATTCAAATGCATGTATGCAGTTGTCTTTCATTTTTCCAAAAATTATTGTTGATCGATGCAACTATTCTTCTTGATGATAGGGCAACCGTGACTTTCAATCAAATTTCTAAATAGTTGGCGAAATTTTGGCACACATGATGAAAACAAGCTGCCAACCGCTCGTCTCAATTTGCGACAAAACTGAGGCTGGAGCAAGAGAAACTTTCTTGTGAACGACTACTTGGGGCCGGCCACCTGCTATTCCTGAAAACGACGGGTTCAGATGAATATTAAGCAGCTGACGCAATGCGACCTATACCTTCTTCAGTCAATCATTCCTTCCGATCTGATCATTGCAGAAAAGTGTGACACGATATCTGTAACGACCTTCTAGTTCTACTATCTATGAATGCAATCAAATACAGCATTATTAAAAAAAAAAACACTGCAAGGAACTGACCTGAAGACCCATATCCTTAGGCCAGCTGCGATAAGCTCTTTGTAGATAGGAAGCGTGGACTTTGGCGAATCTCCCCAGTGGTAGTTGATTGTATCACTGAAGTTCATATGGAGGAGCAGGATTCAAAATGAGCATACATATATTTTTTTTTTTTTTTTTGCGGGAAATGAGCATACATATATATACATATATATAACTATACATGAGCGATTAAACAAACCTGCAGGTCGCCCATGGATAGTTTATTCCGGTGAGGTTGGCGTGGAGAGACTTCTGCACCTCCGGCCGGTTGTAGTAAACCGTCGAGTGGCTCTCCGTGCACGGGTCATACGATCCCCCCAGCCTCCTCCATGGCTGCACATATTATATGCAATGTACATACGTGCACACAGATTAGTAGTACCGATAATAGATATAGTACACGTGGTCATCACAACTCACTTACGTGTTGGTAGTGGCGACCTATCAACGACGACGACTTCCATGATCTCTTGGCCGTCGTCCCCAACGACGACGACGTCTGGCCGCAGAGGGGCGTGTAGATGCTGTACATGTCGATGTCCCCCTGCTCCACGGTGGCTGTTCGTCGCCGCGTTGCACGCCGGCGACGGGTGGATGATGGAGTCGTTGGCGCTGCAGGAGGCCCTGAGCTGCCCGTACGTGGCGTCGGAGATGAGCCCGTGGTTCCACCACGACTCGAACATGCCGGCGTAGTCGGTGGCGTCGTTGATCACCGCGTTGCCCACCATGAAGCCCTTGAAGTTTATGACGGGTTTCGCCACGCCGGCGTTGTTCCCGTACACCAGCTGCGACAGCTGCGGCACGTAGTGCCCTGTGTGCATGTCGATTTTTTATGTATATTTATTTAGTGTCAGTTACTATTGCAGTACGTAGATAGTAGAAAAATGAAGCACGTGTTTAATACTGATATTACTAGCTTATTAACCTGCGTAGCTCTCTCCAGCGATGTAGAAATCGCGGTACTTGTACTGAGGGAACCTCTCGAACCATTTCACCAGGAAAGTGTAGGAATCGGGGCTGTTTTGCTGTCGCCGTTGGTGTAGAGCTCGGAGCTGGTGTTGGTGTAGGAGAACCCACGCCGGCCGGCGAGTCCAGGAACAAGATGTTGGCCGCTGCAAGCATAAAAGGTGGTCGGAGCTGGTGTTGGATGACGAAGCGCTACGAGTACGTACGGCAACAACGGCACGTCATTTAAGCAAAGCCAACTGCACGAACCTGTGTTCCAGCGGTTGTCGTTGAGGAAGAGCGTGGCGCCGTCAGGGCCGGATGCGGAAGGCGCCGAGCTCCTCGGACGCGCCGTACGCCACCGACGAGCACCCCGGCCCCCGTTGAGCCACAGCACCAGCGGGCGCCGGCTGCGCCTCCGGCGCCACCTCCTGGAGCCAGTAGAAGAGCGCTCGCCCGCCCGCGCCCTCGTCCACCGCCACGTACCCCGAGTACATCGGGAAGTCCACGTCCGCTGCCCCGGCAGCCGCACGATGCGGTCTCCCGGCGGCTGTCCCGGCCGATGCCGCGGCGGCTCGCCGTCAATGCAAGCAGCACGGGAAGAAGAAGAAGCACCACTGAGCTAGAGGGAGACCACCGCCGGTCGTCATCGTGCTCACCTCGTGCAAGTACAATTGTTGGATGATTACACAGATCGAGGCATTGCATTCCAATTTGTGGGATTCTTGTATCTATATTTATATAATTTGGGCGTAGTTGAAGTGTGGACATATGGTACAGTAAACAACTGATTTAAGTCTGTGCAGCGGAGTTGATTGATATCGCTTTCGTTTGGACCGCACGCTCTCCTGATGTTATATTCTTTTCGTAGTTTATTTCAGTTGATTAGTTCACAAATTTGACTCGACAAGAACAACAGGGACGGAGATGGTGACGTCGTACGTCGGAGAAAGGTACCGTGTCGTGTCGCCGAGGTAATCTATCCCGGCGTCTCCAAAAGAAGAAAAACCAACTGTACCGTGCTTTGCAAAGCTGGAAATTAACTAAAGCTTTGCATTGCTAACAAGATGATCTACTATTATTGTATACATTCCTGTTGGCGTGTGTTAATGTCGATCAGGAGCCTGACGGGCAAAGGGAGTGGAGACTCCTTTCAGACCGAAGCATGGCCGGTCCAATGGGA
Source organism: Themeda triandra (assembly GCA_018135685.1). NCBI lineage: Eukaryota > Viridiplantae > Streptophyta > Magnoliopsida > Poales > Poaceae > Themeda > Themeda triandra. Next base: position 447,296 of record JAENPR010000508.1, read on the forward strand.
CAAGAGAGGACCAAGAGAGTGAAAAAGCCCAATCCAAGATTCTTCCGGCCCTGCTGAAGAATGCGTACGAGAGACTTGGGTTCCTTGCGTTTTACTCTCGATTTGGGCCTTCCAGGTACAAAGGATTTACATGGCTACAAAGTAGAGTTTACTGAACATAGTAGTATTAATCTGTAGGACTATGATAAAAAATCTTTATGGTGGACTTTTTTTAGATAATGGATAGAAAACTATCCGGCTTCATCTACCCGTGGGTAGAATCAGGCCAAAAAGAATACAAAAATAATAAAAAAAGATGGAAGAAAATACATCCCCAACAATGGAGCTTAGGTAGTCCTACTCGACCTCTAACTTGTATTGTGATGTCAACTCCCTAGAATAATCCACTAAAGTAAAATCACCAACGTCGAGATGAAGCAGCCAAACACAATCGACCTAATGGAAGGTACTCGTAAATTTTAGACACCGACCAACATTGAAGATGGATGCGCCAATGGCAATTAGAGGTCGTTCCTTGCCTGAGTTGGTAGATGGCCCGTGTGGGTGCTGAAGGTCTGTTTGATGGTTGAGCTTATCTCGTAATCATTGGTATCCCCAGCCGAATACTCAAGCCACGCTATGTTACGTTTTTATAAAGCCGTGCAAAAGCCTTTTATCTAAAAAAATTGAAGATGGATGCTTCTTCCCTCGCAACAACATGAAGCACTTTCTCTCGGTGGACCTCAACTCTACTAATTGCTTACCTCTACTTTGGAAAGAATTTTCTTGGTTAGATTTGAAGTAATTTGAATGCCAGGGCTATTTTTGGATGACATGTTGTAGTTTATAAAAAATATTAGTAACTATCTTTCGCGGATGACAAGAGATGTAGGTAATTTAGATACAAAGCTAGGCGTTATTTTTAATTATCCTTCACAATGGTAAAAATGCATAATTTACATGAAGATTTAAGTGGTTATTTTCAATTAGTTTTGAATTATCTTTTATAATGACATAGATGAGTAATTTAGATATAAAATTAGATGGATTAATTTATACATTTTTATAATGAGGGACATAGATAAATTTTTAATAAAATAGGATTTGAGCTAATGGTTGTTATCGATGATGATGATGAATAGAGTCTACCTAATTAAAGACTAGGTGTCTCTAATTATTGTGAGTCAGATGTTTCTAATTAAGCACGTATGATGAGAATTACTATGGAGGCTCTAGATGTTTCTAATTAATGCAAAACAACTTTAGGAATTTTTTAGCGTATCCGATAAGATTTAATAAGGAGACTCCTTAACATAAAATTCTAGGATCCACTTTTTTCTAGCGTAAAGATTAATGTGGAGTTTTTGTTGGAGTATTAGTAGTAGTAAGATAAGGTTTTGAGAATTTTTATAATTTATTTATTTTTTTCATTGCTTCATGAGGATTTTGGGCTGGTTTGAAATTTTTGCAGTATCCGCAAGCCAAGTTTTTGCTTTCCTTAGACGAATACTTGAAACAAGTACTTCTACTTCAAGTTTGGTCTGATGGAATCCAAAATTTCGAGATATCCCATGTATCGCTAGGTCCGAAATTTTTCCTCTATCATCCGAAATTTCCATATTTTTAAAATTTTGCCACCCAAATAGATGCGAAGCCCACCGAATACTCTAACCTTAATCTATGTTTCATTTTCTCTCCCATTCTCTTGTAATTTCAAGTTGCCACCTCCACGATACATTCGGACACGCTCCAACCATGTCACTGCTCTCCTCATTGAATGAGCAATTTTTTTTATTTTTTTTTGATAATGTATACCCATGTGCTTTCCAGAACAAAATTAGTCATTTTTTCTATAAATTTCTTCCAAAATGTTATTTCTATCACCAATAGATTTCCAATATATCTGATATTCCTGTTTACCGTGACCAATAGATTTTTAAAATACAATAGAGAACCGATTGAACCCCATCACACAAGATTGTCCTCCGAAATTCCAACTCTAGCAGAGCAGTCAATTCACCCACCTAACCTAACCAAACCAAGGCCCAGACATTCTGTTCCCTTCTCCGTTGCCTTTCACACGCTCGCATTCGCGCGCCTAATATCGCAGTGATTTGTGTGTCATAATATCTATATCTCGATGATTTTTTAGCCCAAATTATATCCGATTTGCCGATGCTCAGCTCCTGCTTTGGCACAGTTCTTGCAGTAACGCAAGCCAACCATCATTTGGCTTCCTTTCTTCTCCGTGCAACACGAAGCTATGTCGTCGTCGTCCACGCCTCACGGTCACGGTAGGAGGAAACTGCTCTGCATGTCCTTGTGCATCGTCCTCACCTTCAGCGTCGACGCCGGCAGCGCGGCCGATCAGTTCGTCTACCCGGCTTCGAGGGCGTTAACCTTTCACACTCGACGGCGCGGCCGTTGTCACGCCGTCGGGCTTGCTGGAGCTCACCAACGGCACGCTCCGGCAGAAGGCGCACGCCATGCACCCATCCCAGCTCCGTTTCCGCGAGACGCACAACGGCACGGCCACCGCGCGGTCCTTCTCGTCGTCCTTCGTGTTCGGCATCCTGTGCCCGGACGCGGACGCGTGCGGCCACGGGATCGTGCTCTTCGTCGCGCCGGCCAGCTACGACCTCGCCGCGGCGTTCCCGAGCCAGTACATCGGGCTCGTCAACGGCAGCACCAACGGGGACGCCGCCGACCGCCTCTTCGGCGTGGAGCTCGACACCGACCAGAACAACGAGTTCCGTGACATCAACGGCAACCACGTCGGCGTCGACGTCGACAGCCTGTCTCCGTTGCTTCGGCCAGCGCCGGCTACTACGACGGCAGCGTGTTCCGCAACCTGACGCTCGCGAGCGGCGAGGCGATGCAGGTGTGGGTTGACTACGACGGCGAGGGGAAGCGCGTGTCGACGTCACCATGGCTCCCCTGAGAACGGCCAAGCCCAGCAGGCCGCTGCTCTCCACCGCCTACGACCTCCATGGTGCTCACCGACGTGGCTCGCATCGGCTTCTCGTCGGCGACAGGCTCGTTCAACTCGCGGCACTACGTTCTTGGTTGAGCTTCGCCATGGACGGACCTGCTCCGGCCATTGACATCGACAAGCTGCCAAAGCTGCCACGCTTTGGCCCCAAGCACCGAGCCAAGGTGGCAGAGATTGTCCCACCGGTCGCCACCGCAGCAGTCATCTTGGCCGTGGGTGCTGTTGCCGTTCTGCTGGTGCGGAGGCGGCTGCGGTACACCGAGGTGCGAGAAGACTGGAGGTCGAGTTTGGGCCGCACCGATTTTCGTACAAGGACTTGTTCAATGCAACGGAAGGATTCAAGAACAAGAACCTGCTTGGAGTTGGAGGGTTTGGGAGGGTGTACAAGGGAGTGCTTCCGGTGTCGAAAATGGAGGTCGCCGTCAAGAAGGTGTCGCATGACTCGAAGCAAGGGATGAAGGAATTCATATCAGAGGTTGTTAGCATTGGCCGGTTGCAGCACCGCAACCTTGTGCAGTTACTAGGTTACTGCAGGCGAAAAGGTGAACTGCTCCTGGTCTACGAGTACATGTCGAACGGGAGCCTTGACAAGCACTTGTATGGTTGTGACCATGACATGCCTATTCTGAATTGGGATCAAAGGTTCCGGATCATCAAGGGGATCGCCGCCGGGTTGCTCTATCTCCACGAAGAGTGGGAGAAAGTAATCATCCACCGCGACATCAAGGCGAGCAATGTGCTGCTTTGACGACGGCATGAATGGCCGGCTTGGGGACTTCGGCCTCGCAAGGTTGTATGACCATGGTACCGACCCACATACCACTCATGTGGCTGGAACCATAGGTACCTTGCTCCTGAGCTTGGCCGAAGCAGCAAGGCGACACCTTGTCGGACGTTTTCGCCTTTGGCGTGTTCATTCTCGAAGTCACCTGTGGCCAGAGGCCAATCAGGCAGAGCTCAAACGGTGACCAGCTCCTGTTGGTTGACTGGGTTGTTGAGCACTGGCACCAAGGATCACTGACTGATACCGTGGACGCAAGGCTCCATGGCAGCTACAACGTTGGTGAGGCGTCCCCTGGCTCTCAAGATCGGGTTGCTATGCTCTCACCCGCTCTCCAGCGTAAGGCCTAGCATGCGGCAAGTCTCCAAGTACCTAAGCGGAGACGTGCCACTACCGGAGCTGGCACCGACGCATCGGAGCTTTGAGTCCTTTGCGCTGATGCAGAACGAAGGTTTCGACTCGTATGTCATGTCTTTACCCTTCGTCCATGGCAACCATGACTACCATGTCCAGCCGTTTAGGAGAAGTGATAACATGAGCTGCCTTCATTTTCATCTCATTTAGTTTCTTTAGATCATAACCTTCAATGTGTAGATGCAATGAGTTCGATGATTAACAATGCCTTGAAAAAGATTCAAGTATGTGTGCAAAGATTAGTGCTTGTCATACTCCCTCTGTCCATAAAAAGATGAAACTACGGGATTTGTGTTAGTTAAACTACGCAGCAAACAGTATTAACACTTGATTTACTATGATGATGTTTCTCATATTTAATTAAATGTAATTTATTTTGTATCATAAATGTTAATACTTTTCTATAACTTTAATCAAACTTTAAATTATTTGACTACTTGAGAAGGGAGAATTATATTGTCCTTTTGTCGATAGCGAGAGAAAGACTAGTCTTCGGCGGGTGTGGAATCATAATGTTCATATGATTAAAGCAGTGGACCATGTTTGTTTCTGGAAAAGGGGATTACTAGGCGAAAACAACATACTGTGTTATCCTGGCCACACAGCCTACTAAATTGAACATGGCATCTCAGTATCAAGCCTTAACACGCATGATTAGCATTGGCAGATAAAGTTTTGTTTTAAAGAAAGAACTAGATGTAAAAAAAAATAAAAAAAACCTACTAGATAAGACCAGCACCAGGTAGAATGATGCGCTATATGGATTTTTATATGAAAATTCTGAGATCGAGATATGCAGAATCATTCTGCGTACGTGTCAATACAAGTGAACAGAATTAATAAGTATGGGCTCATGCTAAACTGAATTGAGTGAAGACGTCAATGGCGGCTACCAAGGAACACAGACGTCAGAAATACGCTGTGTCCTTATCCTATCTGTTCATACATGGAAAAACTAGTAGTCATAGAAGACTTGGACAGTTGGACTGTAGAAGCAACACTTATTATAGTACGAACTTCTTGCGTTGGCTTACGGCAATGGCTGATGAGGTGTCTGGAAATGTTGTTGATGCATCGCCTTCTCTGACCAGCGACCGTTAGACGAAATGGACACAAGAAGCAAATTGCGTCTCTGCTTCCTGGACCAAGCTGTAACTCACGTTCAGACTTCAGACAGCGATGTATTAGCAATTGCAGGTCCTAACCTGATGCGTCAGGGGTAACACGTACACTAAGTAGCAGCCAAGCCATGGCGCTTGGCGCAGTTCATTCACTCTCCAGTCTCCACAGCGTGCAACAACTCTGTAGAGATTTTCAGAAGCCATGTTGGCTCACATAGGTGTCATCACCTTCCTTGCCATCCCTCTTCCACTGCCTGAACCCTGCTGCGGCTGTCAGTACCGACGAGGACCAGTTCGTCTTCTCCGGCTTCACCGGCGCCAATCTCATCCTGGACGGCACCGCGACCATCACGTCGGATGGCCTCCTGGAGCTTACCAACGGCTCAGTCCAGCTCAAGGGCCACGCGTTCCACCCAGCGCCCGTGCGCCTCCGCACGACATCGCAGGCCGGCAGCAGAACGGTGCGCTCCTTCTCAGCTTCCTTCGCGTTCGCCATCCAGACGACCTACCCGGGGCTCAGCTGCCACGGCATCGCCTTCGCCGTGGCGCCCAGCACGGACTTCTCCTCGGCACTGGCGGCGCAGTACATGGGGCTCGCCAACATCGACGACAACGGCAACGCAACCAACCGCTTCTTCGCCGCCGAGATCGACACCATGCAGAACGTCGAGTTCGGGGACGTGAACAACAACCACGTCGGCGTCGACGTCAACGGCCTCCGCCTGTGGCCGCGCACCCGGCGACTACGACGACGCCAACGGGAGCTTCCGTAGCGTCGACCTGATCAGCGGCGAGGTCATGCAGGCATGGGTGGAGTATGACGCGGTGGAAGCGCGCATCGACGTCACCATCGCTCCCATTGACGTGTCCAAACCAGTAAGGCCTCTTGTTTCTACACGCTACAACCTCTGACGTGCTAGCTGAGCCATCGTACGTCGGTTTCTCTTCCGCTACTGGCCCCATCAATTCTCGGCACTACATTCTTGGATGGAGTTTCGCCGTGGACGGACCTGCTCTGGCGATCGATGTCGCTAAGCTGCCAAAGCTACCTCGTCTCGGGCCAAAGCCTCGGTCTAAGATCCTGGAGATCTTGCTGCCTATTGCCACTGCATTGTTGATTGTCACTCTAGGGACTCTTGTAGTTGTGCTTGTGAGGAGAAGAATGAGGTATGCCGAGCTACGGGAAGATTGGGAAGTGGATTTCGGACCACACCGGTTCTCGTATAAGGATTTGTTCAACGGAACCGATGGATTCAAGGACAAGAATCTTCTTGGACAAGGCGGGTTTGGCAGGGTGTATAGAGGAGTGCTTCCAAAGTCTAAAGTGGAGGTAGCTGTGAAGATGGTGTCACATGAGTCAAGGCAGGGAATGAAGGAGTTTGTTGCTGAGGTTGTTAGTATTGGCCGCATCCGACACCGCAACCTTGTGCAGTTACTTGGCTATTGTCGGAGGAAAGGCGAACTCCTTTTGGTGTATGACTACATGTCTAATGGCAGCCTTGATAAATATTTGCATTATGAAGGAGCAAAGCCAGTGTTGGATTGGGCTCAGAGGATGCATATCATCAAAGGTGTTGCATCCGGTTTGTTGTACCTTCACGAGAAGTGGGAAAAAGTTGTCATTCATCGTGATATCAAGGCAAGCAATGTACTCCTTGACAATGAAATGAATGGGCGGCTAGTGACTTTGGCCTCGCGAGGTTATATGACCACGGTACAGATCCCCAAACTACACATATGGTTGGCACCATGGGTTACCTCGCTCCAGAGCTAGTACGCACAGGCAAGGCATCACCTCTTACAGATGTTTTTGCTTTTGGCACGTTCCTCCTTGAGGTCACATGTGGACAAAGGCCTATCAAGGATGATGAACAAGGCGACCAACTTTTGTTGGTCGATTGGGTACTTGACCATTGGCACAATGGGACTCTCCTGCCACAGTGGATACAAGGCTCAAAGGAAACTATAACACTGAAGAAGCATACCTTGTACTAAAGCTTGGACTGCTCTGCTCGCACCCATCGGCAAGTGCAAGGCCAAGCATGCAAAAGGTAATGGATTACCTCGATGGAGACTCACCGGTTCCAGAGTTGGCATCAACCCAACTGAGCTTCAACATGCTTTCCCTATTGAAAAATAAGGGATTGGATCCATATATTGTGTCATATCCTCCATCATCAATGATGAGCTTTGGAGCTATATCTGACCTATCAGGAGGGAGATGATTTTCTAGTCTCTAGAGAGTTTCCATGGGTAAAGGGCATTTAATATTTAGATATTTTACAATAGCGGTAAGAAGTGAGTGTCACTATTTTCCATTTTCCCTACGGATAAACATGAAAAAGTTTCATATACTTTAGGTTGAATAGTGTATAATGATCATTTTGTTTGCCCACCAGCACATTTTCGTTAATTATTTAATATAATCATTGATTGTGTCACGAGGATATATGTTGAGATGTGGTAAAATCTATTATATTGGCCAGAGACTACCCAATAAAATAGAACTCCCTGTCCAAATGTGATTGGTTAGAATATGATGTAGCTTCACTTCATATATGTAATGGGGTATTCGTATATGGTTGGGATCTTCTATCAAGAGATACTCTGAGATTAATTAAAGTTGCCTAAATTTAGAATATGAGCACACATCTGGCGGTCCTCATATTCTGACTTTAGATTGGCGCATTTGGGTGTTTATTCCATGCTAGAAATGTCATGGAGAATGGAAGTTCACCAAGCTACATTGCAGTTCTTAAAA